>CAKJTD010000050.1:0-10000 GCA_917499995.1 Ichneumon xanthorius | reverse complement strand
GCATCGCAGGAAAACCCAGGTGCCTATCGTGATCTATAGCAAGACATACACAAGACGATGGATATGACGGGATTAAAAAGCTAGATAAAGAGGTATCACTAGGAATTCTGGAATAAAAATCGAAAGGGCAAAAAAAAATTCAGGAGCGCATACTTCCATGTATTTTTTCGCGCCAAACGCAGATTCGACAAAGTGAAACGTGACGATGTTATATTTTTTTACGTACTGAACCTGAATCGGTCAGCCGTTTTGCATAAAAGTCTAAGACGTTGACGTTGAAAAAAGTTGAAAATTGAAATTTTCATATCGCTTCTTCATAAAAGTTGAAAATTGAAATTCGCCAAGATTCCTCTATGAGGAAGCCAAAAATACAGACAATGCTTCCTCATAGAACAAGCTTGGCGAATTTCAATTTTCAACTTTTATGAAGAAGCGATATGAAAATTTCAATTTTCAGCTTTTATGAGGAAGCAATATGAAAATATCAATTTTTTTTTTATGAATGAAAAAGTTGCAGTTTCTGAAGAGACTGATAATTCTGGTATTCCACTTGGCCTCATTGTCACTGGCGGTGTATCTTCGACCTGCCGAGGTGGACGTCGAGTTGCTTGCGTGGCCCGAGGAATTCATCGACGTCGGTCGCACGATAGCCGAATACGTAACGGTCATAGGTGTTCTTAGTTACATACTCCTGCAGCTAGGCGGCGAGGTCGTCAATATCGGTTTTATCTCCTTTCTCAAACAGTTGGTGAGTCGAATACATAATTCTTATTATTTTACATGCACATGGTACTATGAATATTCCATGTAACTGCTCCTTCGTGTACACTGTACGTTGCACGCATCTCGAAAAAGCAAAATAGAGCTCCTCTCCACGCGACACCAATTTCTATTCATCTTCGTCCTTCAATATGCTTTAATAACAAAAAGATCGTTTAAGGACGAGGAAACTAGTCGCAGCGTTCGCGACAAGGCAAAAAGTGATCTCGCATAATTTTCGCGTTACACAACTCTGCAGCCACTTGAAAAATGCGTACACGAGCGAAATGCTTATGGAGTGCCAAGATTGCGTCACGTAGGTCGCGTAGTTAGGGCGGTGGTATACTTACGAGTGACCCATTCCGACACCTACCTCCCAACGTCAAACGAAAGTTTTTCTTCGTCCCAGTTACTTTTTTAATGTGAAATTCCAAGATCAATAATGCAATTAAAAAATAATAGTCCTTTGCTGCGGAAGTTTTGAGTCTTTAAAGATTGCTTTGTAATGATTCTCTAAAAGTATGCATTTTTACAGGGCCGGCACATACCGTCACACACATTTATCCAGACAATTTTTCCAGACATTTTGGAACATTCTAAACACGTTCACAACAAAATTTTGATTACATTTACAAACAATAAACACGAAGCTCTCCATGAGGAACAAAAAGAAAGGTTTTTGTTCTTATCCTGATCGATTTTAGGCCAAACCGTCCAAATAATATTTAAAGAAACCAAATAATAATAATCGGCGGCAACCGATTTTGCGCGAAAAAATACATCGACATTATATGGTCCAGAATATTGATTGAAGCCTGTCGATTTGATGCTATAACATATTGCAATGGTACACATATCATACCCCTGTGATAGTCGGCCGGATATTCAAGGGTTTTATGAGTGAAGACACTTGTGATTTATCGTAACTGTAGATTCTTTTATTTGGAAGCGAAGGAGAGCGAACGTCACAACGGTTCGGGACGTCGAGATGAACTGACTCGAGGGCCTGACGGAAGTAGGGCCCTCGCCTAGTGTCGCGCGTTACGCGCGGTATTGCTACGCGCGATAACACGGCCGCTGCCCGTATGCGGCGAGTGCAGCGGCTGGACCGTTGCCGTGAGAACACGGACGGTCGCACGGAAGGTGCTGACGCGGTTTCCCGATAACGTAGGACTCGGATGTACATCCGGTCGCGTTAGGACGTTAAGCGTCTACAAACTCTACAAAATTAGATCTTCAAAATATGGGACCGTTACACCCCCTTTTATCCTGTTTTTCTCACGTTTGTCATCGACCCGTGACGACCCGAAGAAAATAATGGTTCTATAATTCCGCCACGTATCCTACTTTGCGTGCTTTGTCCTCCATCAGGATGCACGGATATAGCTTTTAGAAAATAGAGCAAAAATCAAAATTTGATACCATAATGGGTCTTGGAAAAAAATTTATCTCGCTTAGCATTCCAAGCCTATATTCAACCTATTTTTACTCGCTGATCACGAATTTGTTATTTGTTTACGCCTAGTTTAATATTCTATATGCTAATTCACGACAGAAATTTTCGTAAAGAATTATTTCCAGTTATCGCTATTTACAAAAACTTCCGCACCGAGAAAACAGAAGAAAACAGATTTGCCGGTCTATCGTGAGATGTTTCAAGCTAGCATATCGCGTGACAAAAACCACAAAAACGCAATTTTATACGCTTACACACGGAAAATACGTCCTTCTGATTTTAGTCACGCGATACATTTGTTAGCATGGTGACAGCCAAATGCGTTTGCCGTCACCAGGATGTGGTGGCCAAGCGTACCGTTTTCACGGTGCGGTGCGCTCCAATGCTGCTATAATGATTAAAAAGAAAAAGTATTATATTCTATATACCATCGCCTAGACGTAGACTAAATTTCAACTTTTCCCCGTTTCATCCAGATACGAGCACACGTTTTTTTTTAAAATTTAACAGAGTCACGAGCCAGCAAAGTTCATATTTCTGATAAGCAATCTGCTTATCCTCGCGTGCATCCCCTGTCGACTGGCCGGCGATCGTCACTTGGAGGATGCGATACTGGTGATTGCTGTGCCCGGTTCATGGTTTCTTCTAATGTTCTTCGCAGGGTAAGGGAAAATCCTCTGGGGCAAAGATACATATGAAAGCACTGCTAAAACACAACGCCCCCAGACCGGCTAACGATGCACAACGTAGACATGTAAAGTACCCTCTGTGTACAACCGCCCAGTGTTTCGCCGTGTGCGCTCGAACCTGTAATAACTCTCTTTCCCCACGAGCGTATAAACGGTTTTACACAGATACATCCTCCCAAGTACAAATATGTATAGGAAGAGGGGCGAAGGGTAGGGGTAGTTAATGCATGTATACTGGGAAGGGGGAGGCTGGGGGTGGGTGAGAGAGCATCGGAAGCTCCCGTACTCCCGTACTGCACTGGCCCAAGCCAAGCACGTTGTAGAGCAGCACGTAAACCGGGTACGTATTTACGCGAGTTAATTTACAAGTGGCGCGTTCCCTCGAGCCCACCGAATGGCACGACTACAATTATGTGTACATACATATATAATAGTTGCCGGCGGTGTATAGGGAGCTGTGAGTATATAACACAGCAGTGTTGGCGGTTCGCTGAGGCACATACTACAGCGGGCCTGATGGCCCGATGCGAGAGGGTCGTCACGCGACGCAGCTAATACTCACTCTAGCTACCCTCATGCCCTGCCCGTTCACCCCAAAGCCACCCCTCCTCGTCCGTAAGCAACAGTGGCAAAACAGAGCCTGTCTAACCCCTACGCATATCTGGCCGTCTGTCCATCCGACACTTGTAGCACTGTCTCGGTCACTTTGAAATCGCCCGTTTACCGCCCTCATTCTCACGGACACAACTCGCCAGGACGCGAAGAATCAACCATATCATGAACAGGATAAGAGCAGTCAATATCGGCCGACGCGGTGAAATAGATCAGTGCGTGTTGACACAAATTCGGATTCATAAATCTAAAACTTCGCTCACTTACTGGTATTGGTAACAGTGAGCTATTTTAACTGTTAAACTTTGCTCCTGATGAGATTCAAAAATATCACGATTTTCCTTGAATTTCATAGACCACGAGGAGTTCGGTAATATGGACCAACCGTTTATCTCGTTACTATAGTGAAATTGACTTAATTTTCATAAAAACTTGCATTTCTGAGGTAACTCCAATTCAATTATCAATGTTGGAACCTCGCCGGGACATCCGTAAATAAGGTAGGTTCGTATAACCAAGCATGCGAAAAAAAGCGACGTCTGTGAAAAAAATTGCAACATATTTAATTGCCAGGCCTTTATGAATGGAGTTTTCGGGAAGTCCGAAAAAAATACCAGCAGGCAAACCCCCGGTCATAAATTGACTCGTGTGAGCTCGCGGCACAATATCGTCGTCATCTAAGGTGAGCGGCCCAGTTTGTGACGTTTTCTATTAATTACGAACGCGTGATATCGTTAAATTGAAAACAAACTGTTTCAACACGTGCATTAAAATCTTCTGAATGAAATTCACCTATTTCGCAAATCGAAGCATCGAGCATTTTTATAAAAATATTGATTTATTCATGCTTGTCTACTGCCGGTGTTTCTGACGCTGTAGATTCACCCATGCGTCGTTTGTGAGACCCCACGTGTACCCGATTTCTGACACTGCTGCCGCGTTTGTGAGACCTGCTCGTACTTATTAGTCAGTATATTGACAAGAAATTTAAATTTGGAAAATATATCAAAGGATTAAATGGGAAAACAAATGGTGTGTTAGAAGTAATTGCAAAATGTTTTAAGTAACCAATTCTGACAATTATTCATTAAGTAGTTGACGTCCAGCAGTTGACGCAATATTTGCGACACATGCAGCAAATATCGCAAAGATTGCGCCACATTGGCTCCATTTTGTGGCGCTTGTCTATCTGGGATAACTTCATAAAAAAACAAAAAAAAATACATTTTCATGAATTATCGAGGTAGTAATAAACCCATGGACATTTACTTAATTCTCTATGCAATTCTGCTTTAAATTGGGATAAATAAACAAAGCTAATTCTATGACGCAACAGGTGGAAAATCGAGGATCAAAACCTGCGACATAGCCTCAATTATGTGACGGATTTATTGACCCCGTGAATTTAAGGAAAATAATAAACAAAAGTAGGTTATATAAGTTAAAAATTTTTATATAAGTTTAGTGTGGTATAATATTTACTTTTCACTTGTTACTTGTTATTCGCTGAAGCTAGTGAGAATCTAGCTCCGACTAACAATGGTATTCCGAGCGCACTCAGATTCAAGTCGTACCATTCGTGAATAAATTTAATTACTTAACATTCCCTTTAAAAATGTGCGTCCCCCCTTAAAATATTAAATTTAATTCTCTTCAATTTGGCCGTAATCCCGTTGATATTTGACTAAAATTGAATTTATTGTAGTTAAAAATGTGCCGTCGGGCCACAAAGTGCGTCATGGTCACAAACTGGGTTGTTTACCTTATGGCAGGATAGGTGGGTAAAGCCGGTTTTCCACCTATCTGATGTTTCTTCTACCAACCTGATCACCATCTTATCGAGTTTTTTTCGAAGGGTTTTTTTTCGGGTATTTGTCCAGGGTTTTTTTTCCATGCCATTTTCGGGTAACTTTCCCTTTCCATCAAAGTGAAATTTACCTCTAGGAATAGGAGATACCGACCCACAGTTTGCAGCGGCCTATATTCACCATGTTTACCTTATATCATTACTGCATACGACATAGAATTCTATTATTATGTCATACGAGGAAACTCGCCTCCGATCGACCCAAGTGAGTTTTTTTTATTTGACGTGTCTCCGCGTCACGGATGGTATCCATAATAAGGCTTTTATGTAGCATCAAAATAGATAATCAACGAATTCAAATGTATTCTATTTTATGAATTTGCTACAAACGATAATTAGAACGGCTCGCATGCGGAAACGAAGCGTGCTTAATTAATATGGACTTTTATTAAATCAATGCACCGGGAGTGGTACGCTTAAAGTAGATAATCATTCAGTCGCAGCATCAGTGGTCACTTTCAATTATTGTTTTTTTTTTTTTTGCAGTTATGTGTTCATTCATTTTTCCTTCATTGCCATTGTGAATGATACATTTTTCTGACACCGGTGGCTCGAAGCTTCAGTTTCACTTGACTCGAGAGATGGAAAAATATTTTATGACGTGGCGTTCTCGTGCATACGTCTTCGAAGATTTGTGTATGAAAAAAAACACACAGTGGTGCTATGAAATCGTGCGTTGAAATGTGTGTTTTTCAAAAGATAGAGATTCGTCGCGTGGATATCGGAAGTCGATAAACTTTTCTCAATGGAGGACGTCAGTCAGTACGGTTTGGGGTTGCGCTGCTCGTTTCGAATCGTTGCTTTGGCGTGCGAATCGGGCCAACGGGTATCGAGAAAGAGCCAAAGCTTTCGGAGAGGTAGGGCGACTTGGCTTTTCCACAGGAATAGAAAGTATCGAGGCATGAGAGAGCGGTAGAACTCGCGCACTCTCTCCATTTCTCTTCTTCTGCCCCGGTGGAATGGCCCGTGTGTCTCTTCGTGTCCACGTACGGGAAAGCTGCGAACTGAACAGCCTGATGTTGCCTATAGCAGGGAACCCCAGCTATCTCATACTCTTTTCTGCGGTTAACGGACAGCTGATGTTAGAACCCCGAGTTCGATAGAAGCCTGACGGCACTTTAAAGGACTTCGGTGTCGTTTCGAAAAAAATTAAACTCTCGTTACCACGCTGAATCATTTTGTCCAAGAAGAATTAGGAAAATATCAGCATAGTCAATTCGTAGGGTGAAGTGTTCGCGAGTTCGCAAGTTTTTCCTGAAGTAAGATATTTTCCATTTCCGTTTCAGGGCACGTGAAATGCGGCAGTCGGTAACAAATCACGATTCCGATTTTGTCCAAGATTGTTTAATGTTTCGAATAAAAGTAAATTAGGGTTTCATGCCTCTACCCAGGTAGGTTAGATCTGGCCGGCGATCAACATGCCAGCGCACTGGCACGAGACTGCCCCAAAGAGACGTGTGGCCAGTTTCGTGCTAGTGCTGGGATGCAACAGCCACCCGGACAAAACTTATCTGGGCACCTATTGACTACGAGAGCCCAATTTGCTGTTCTTGATAACATTAACAGCTCTGTTACCGACTGAGCTCGGGGACGGTGAGCTGGAGGGTATTTAACATCGCCTTAAGATGTATTCACAGTTTCTTCGCTGTCAACGTAATGATCAAGTCCTTGTAACAAGTTTGAAATATAGTTTTATACGAAATCAATGAGATTAGCAATGTGAATGCAAGGTGTGAATGCGAGAGAAATAGCTACGATTTTCCAATTAACTTTTTTCAATGCTGCAACATTTTCTGTGAAAGATCAAAATTCGCGCTCGATGCGAAGTTACCGTGCGCATCCGGCACGAATTTGACTTTTTCTCGGAAAAATGCGCAACATTTAAAAAAGTGCATTACTGTTCTCGATCGGCCCACCGGTGAAAAAACAGCGTACGGCGCTGCAGGGTGCAGTCCGCTAGGTCTCATAGAATAATGGGTACACCATCACTTATTTTCTATTTTACACCATCATCCCCTCACACCTTTATCCCGTCCAATACCTATTTAACAAAACATCATAAAGCACCCCAAAAAAACAGTACGATGTTATATACGTCTGCACGAACCTTTCATGAGATAAAATTGAGGGCGTGACGTAAAAGAAAAAAAATTACGCAGCGGGGTTAGATGCACTGATAAAAAAGTACAGTTGAATCAACTAACATTCGGGCAGGGAAATTCAAATAAATATTCAGTTGGTCGAACAAAATATTTAAATGACTCAAAAATATTTTGTTGAAATCACCCAACAAGTTGTTGAACTAACCAATTTTTTAGCTGTACCAGCAAAATATTTGGTTGAACGACCCTGCCCGAATCTTAGTTGATTCAACCGTATTTTTTTATCAGTGTGCGAATCGCAACTGAACCCATTCTTCGCTACTCAGCATACCTTGCGGTTATCTATCTCAGAAGTTAATCGATCGTTGGGAAAAAAATACTAGAAAAAAAGAAAAGAAAAAAAAACGATGACAGAAAAAAGGGAATCATAGAAGGTACTCGGGCGTTGCCACGTTCGGGCAGCGGTATGACGGTGTGGCGGAACGACATTGGAACGATCTCGCGTACACGGGGTGGTGCCACGGATATGGTAGATGGGAATGGGTAGAGAAGGGCGAACGGTGCGTCGTCCGCGGTCCCGCGACATACATCGTGCACGTGACCGACATACGGGATGAACGTTCGTTCCGGCCGGGTGCACCCGTCCCCCAGCTAACCGAAACTCCAACTTCCACCCCAGCACCCCCTCTGCCCCTCCTACCGCCTCGTGACTTTGCGGGTATACTCCACCTCCGATCCTGTACTTCCCCTTTTCACCTCGATTTCTCGACTCCTCGAGCGCGTTCGCATCAGCCCCTCGTTGGTTCGCGTCCACATATCCGCGCTTCCGCATAGCTTTCTATATAGCATCACTATATCTCTTTTGCCTCTCACCCCCCTCCACCCCTCCTACCAGCTGCTGAAACGAACGGAGCAGCGAGCGTCGGGGATTCTGTAAGGACACGAAAAATTTTCCAACTCTCTAACTTCGTTGTCGTGATTGAGTTGAGTTTTGGGGTCCGGTGTGCGACGTTGCAGGACATGGAGTTGAAAGAGCTCACCCTCCACCGAGGGGTCCACGATGAAACAAACTTGGGTGACCACCGAGAGACCAAAAACGCATATACACAGCCATACACACGAGCGATAACATGCTTTGTATTTAGTAACTTCACGGGCTAAAGGTCGTTCAAGCAGAAACATCGCATAAAGCGGATTCGTTTTGTCGGGCAAAAACGTTGTGATGAAATTGAATTTGTTTAACCGGTGATTTTGTCCCGAGTGCATATTTTCGTTATTCAGAAAATCGTCACGGTATATAGGGGAAATGGGTGATTATGAAAATTTTTATTGTTATCAACGAAGATAATAAAATTTGATACATCAAGCGGTATTTTTGCCGGAAACGCTGTCTGTGCAGAGGAAGGGAGGAACCGGGAGCAACGCAGCAATGGACCTCGAACGTTGCGACGAATTGACCGAGTCTCCTCTTCCCCGCGTGCTTCGGGACTATCGACAGCCAATCGAAATTGCATTGTGATCGGTATACGCGGGCCACACGCGCTTCCACACATGCACCCGGGGATCATACAATTTCTGCCGTTACTCTATCACCTCCTCTCGATCCGGGGCACGCACTACCGATATTTCGGAAACTGCCGATGCCGATATACGCGTTAGCCCCGGAGAGGAATACCGAGCAGCCATGACGGGAAAGCCGATCTGGGAGTATGCGGTTTATGCCGTATTACCGCTATGCAGGCATGGAGGGATCGTTACGTGATGCCTTCCAGTCAGATTAGGAAGCGCTTTGATTACCTATCGATCGATAATATACACGCAATACTAGCCACGGATTCACGCGATTTTAGTGGTATACCATTACATCCCATCTATATAGATTACGGAACACAGTTGTATATTGTAAATATGTGCGTGGGCGTTTGTATTGGTAATACAGTATTCCAAGTTTCCACTATAACGATTGACTCTGTCGCCTGCTCAATCGACGGCATTCCCTCACGCTACTATCGCACGCTGCACGTATCATCGTATTGCGATCTGCGTGTATATATCGCTTTACTGCTATATTTACAACAGTTGCGGCCTAAGCATGTCCTCTCTTTGCGACAGAGAGAGAAACACGTTCGACGAGATGGAGGGAGGCTGAGTTCTGACCACAGCAACGGATAATGACCGGGAGGTACCACCGAACGATTATAACGACTAGGCATAATGATGTTCGGCTTTATCTCGTTCGCAGAGCAGTACGACTGACCGGGCCGTTCGTCACGATGGTCTACAGCATGATAACCGGCGACATGCTGACCTTTGGCATCATATACATGGTTGTCCTGTTTGGCTTCTCCCAATCGTTCTACTTTCTGTACAAGGGATTTCCCGGTGTAAAATCATCACTCTATCACTCGTATCACTCAACGTGGATGGCACTGTTTCAGATTACACTCGGCGATTACAGCGTAAGATTCTAACTATATCATTTTTTTTTTTTTAGTTAGACTCTCCCGTTCAGTGA
>CAKJTD010000049.1:0-16522 GCA_917499995.1 Ichneumon xanthorius | reverse complement strand
GGACGAACGGACGAACGGACGAACGGACGAACGGACGAACGGACGAACGGACGAACGGACGAACGGACGAACGGACGAACGGACGAACGGACGAACGGACGAACGGACGAACGGACGAACGGACGAACGGACGAACGGACGAACGGACGAACGGACGAACGGACGAACGGACGAACGGACGAACGGACGAACGGACGAACGGACGAACGGACGAACGGACGAACGGACGAACGGACGAACGGACGAACGGACGAACGGACGAACGGACGAACGGACGAACGGACGAACGGACGAACGGACGAACGGACGAACGGACGAACGGACGAACGGACGAACGGACGAACGGACGAACGGACGAACGGACGAACGGACGAACGGACGAACGGACGAACGGACGAACGGACGAACGGACGAACGGACGAACGGACGAACGGACGAACGGACGAACGGACGAACGGACGAACGGACGAACGGACGAACGGACGAACGGACGAACGGACGAACGGACGAACGGACGAACGGACGAACGGACGAACGGACGAACGGACGAACGGACGAACGGACGAACGGACGAACGGACGAACGGACGAACGGACGAACGGACGAACGGACGAACGGACGAACGGACGAACGGACGAACGGACGAACGGACGAACGGACGAACGGACGAACGGACGAACGGACGAACGGACGAACGGACGAACGGACGAACGGACGAACGGACGAACGGACGAACGGACGAACGGACGAACGGACGAACGGACGAACGGACGAACGGACGAACGGACGAACGGACGAACGGACGAACGGACGAACGGACGAACGGACGAACGGACGAACGGACGAACGGACGAACGGACGAACGGACGAACGGACGAACGGACGAACGGACGAACGGACGAACGGACGAACGGACGAACGGACGAACGGACGAACGGACGAACGGACGAACGGACGAACGGACGAACGGACGAACGGACGAACGGACGAACGGACGAACGGACGAACGGACGAACGGACGAACGGACGAACGGACGAACGGACGAACGGACGAACGGACGAACGGACGAACGGACGAACGGACGAACGGACGAACGGACGAACGGACGAACGGACGAACGGACGAACGGACGAACGGACGAACGGACGAACGGACGAACGGACGAACGGACGAACGGACGAACGGACGAACGGACGAACGGACGAACGGACGAACGGACGAACGGACGAACGGACGAACGGACGAACGGACGAACGGACGAACGGACGAACGGACGAACGGACGAACGGACGAACGGACGAACGGACGAACGGACGAACGGACGAACGGACGAACGGACGAACGGACGAACGGACGAACGGACGAACGGACGAACGGACGAACGGACGAACGGACGAACGGACGAACGGACGAACGGACGAACGGACGAACGGACGAACGGACGAACGGACGAACGGACGAACGGACGAACGGACGAACGGACGAACGGACGAACGGACGAACGGACGAACGGACGAACGGACGAACGGACGAACGGACGAACGGACGAACGGACGAACGGACGAACGGACGAACGGACGAACGGACGAACGGACGAACGGACGAACGGACGAACGGACGAACGGACGAACGGACGAACGGACGAACGGACGAACGGACGAACGGACGAACGGACGAACGGACGAACGGACGAACGGACGAACGGACGAACGGACGAACGGACGAACGGACGAACGGACGAACGGACGAACGGACGAACGGACGAACGGACGAACGGACGAACGGACGAACGGACGAACGGACGAACGGACGAACGGACGAACGGACGAACGGACGAACGGACGAACGGACGAACGGACGAACGGACGAACGGACGAACGGACGAACGGACGAACGGACGAACGGACGAACGGACGAACGGACGAACGGACGAACGGACGAACGGACGAACGGACGAACGGACGAACGGACGAACGGACGAACGGACGAACGGACGAACGGACGAACGGACGAACGGACGAACGGACGAACGGACGAACGGACGAACGGACGAACGGACGAACGGACGAACGGACGAACGGACGAACGGACGAACGGACGAACGGACGAACGGACGAACGGACGAACGGACGAACGGACGAACGGACGAACGGACGAACGGACGAACGGACGAACGGACGAACGGACGAACGGACGAACGGACGAACGGACGAACGGACGAACGGACGAACGGACGAACGGACGAACGGACGAACGGACGAACGGACGAACGGACGAACGGACGAACGGACGAACGGACGAACGGACGAACGGACGAACGGACGAACGGACGAACGGACGAACGGACGAACGGACGAACGGACGAACGGACGAACGGACGAACGGACGAACGGACGAACGGACGAACGGACGAACGGACGAACGGACGAACGGACGAACGGACGAACGGACGAACGGACGAACGGACGAACGGACGAACGGACGAACGGACGAACGGACGAACGGACGAACGGACGAACGGACGAACGGACGAACGGACGAACGGACGAACGGACGAACGGACGAACGGACGAACGGACGAACGGACGAACGGACGAACGGACGAACGGACGAACGGACGAACGGACGAACGGACGAACGGACGAACGGACGAACGGACGAACGGACGAACGGACGAACGGACGAACGGACGAACGGACGAACGGACGAACGGACGAACGGACGAACGGACGAACGGACGAACGGACGAACGGACGAACGGACGAACGGACGAACGGACGAACGGACGAACGGACGAACGGACGAACGGACGAACGGACGAACGGACGAACGGACGAACGGACGAACGGACGAACGGACGAACGGACGAACGGACGAACGGACGAACGGACGAACGGACGAACGGACGAACGGACGAACGGACGAACGGACGAACGGACGAACGGACGAACGGACGAACGGACGAACGGACGAACGGACGAACGGACGAACGGACGAACGGACGAACGGACGAACGGACGAACGGACGAACGGACGAACGGACGAACGGACGAACGGACGAACGGACGAACGGACGAACGGACGAACGGACGAACGGACGAACGGACGAACGGACGAACGGACGAACGGACGAACGGACGAACGGACGAACGGACGAACGGACGAACGGACGAACGGACGAACGGACGAACGGACGAACGGACGAACGGACGAACGGACGAACGGACGAACGGACGAACGGACGAACGGACGAACGGACGAACGGACGAACGGACGAACGGACGAACGGACGAACGGACGAACGGACGAACGGACGAACGGACGAACGGACGAACGGACGAACGGACGAACGGACGAACGGACGAACGGACGAACGGACGAACGGACGAACGGACGAACGGACGAACGGACGAACGGACGAACGGACGAACGGACGAACGGACGAACGGACGAACGGACGAACGGACGAACGGACGAACGGACGAACGGACGAACGGACGAACGGACGAACGGACGAACGGACGAACGGACGAACGGACGAACGGACGAACGGACGAACGGACGAACGGACGAACGGACGAACGGACGAACGGACGAACGGACGAACGGACGAACGGACGAACGGACGAACGGACGAACGGACGAACGGACGAACGGACGAACGGACGAACGGACGAACGGACGAACGGACGAACGGACGAACGGACGAACGGACGAACGGACGAACGGACGAACGGACGAACGGACGAACGGACGAACGGACGAACGGACGAACGGACGAACGGACGAACGGACGAACGGACGAACGGACGAACGGACGAACGGACGAACGGACGAACGGACGAACGGACGAACGGACGAACGGACGAACGGACGAACGGACGAACGGACGAACGGACGAACGGACGAACGGACGAACGGACGAACGGACGAACGGACGAACGGACGAACGGACGAACGGACGAACGGACGAACGGACGAACGGACGAACGGACGAACGGACGAACGGACGAACGGACGAACGGACGAACGGACGAACGGACGAACGGACGAACGGACGAACGGACGAACGGACGAACGGACGAACGGACGAACGGACGAACGGACGAACGGACGAACGGACGAACGGACGAACGGACGAACGGACGAACGGACGAACGGACGAACGGACGAACGGACGAACGGACGAACGGACGAACGGACGAACGGACGAACGGACGAACGGACGAACGGACGAACGGACGAACGGACGAACGGACGAACGGACGAACGGACGAACGGACGAACGGACGAACGGACGAACGGACGAACGGACGAACGGACGAACGGACGAACGGACGAACGGACGAACGGACGAACGGACGAACGGACGAACGGACGAACGGACGAACGGACGAACGGACGAACGGACGAACGGACGAACGGACGAACGGACGAACGGACGAACGGACGAACGGACGAACGGACGAACGGACGAACGGACGAACGGACGAACGGACGAACGGACGAACGGACGAACGGACGAACGGACGAACGGACGAACGGACGAACGGACGAACGGACGAACGGACGAACGGACGAACGGACGAACGGACGAACGGACGAACGGACGAACGGACGAACGGACGAACGGACGAACGGACGAACGGACGAACGGACGAACGGACGAACGGACGAACGGACGAACGGACGAACGGACGAACGGACGAACGGACGAACGGACGAACGGACGAACGGACGAACGGACGAACGGACGAACGGACGAACGGACGAACGGACGAACGGACGAACGGACGAACGGACGAACGGACGAACGGACGAACGGACGAACGGACGAACGGACGAACGGACGAACGGACGAACGGACGAACGGACGAACGGACGAACGGACGAACGGACGAACGGACGAACGGACGAACGGACGAACGGACGAACGGACGAACGGACGAACGGACGAACGGACGAACGGACGAACGGACGAACGGACGAACGGACGAACGGACGAACGGACGAACGGACGAACGGACGAACGGACGAACGGACGAACGGACGAACGGACGAACGGACGAACGGACGAACGGACGAACGGACGAACGGACGAACGGACGAACGGACGAACGGACGAACGGACGAACGGACGAACGGACGAACGGACGAACGGACGAACGGACGAACGGACGAACGGACGAACGGACGAACGGACGAACGGACGAACGGACGAACGGACGAACGGACGAACGGACGAACGGACGAACGGACGAACGGACGAACGGACGAACGGACGAACGGACGAACGGACGAACGGACGAACGGACGAACGGACGAACGGACGAACGGACGAACGGACGAACGGACGAACGGACGAACGGACGAACGGACGAACGGACGAACGGACGAACGGACGAACGGACGAACGGACGAACGGACGAACGGACGAACGGACGAACGGACGAACGGACGAACGGACGAACGGACGAACGGACGAACGGACGAACGGACGAACGGACGAACGGACGAACGGACGAACGGACGAACGGACGAACGGACGAACGGACGAACGGACGAACGGACGAACGGACGAACGGACGAACGGACGAACGGACGAACGGACGAACGGACGAACGGACGAACGGACGAACGGACGAACGGACGAACGGACGAACGGACGAACGGACGAACGGACGAACGGACGAACGGACGAACGAACGAACGAACGAACGAACGAACGAACGAACGAACGAACGAACGAACGAACGAACGAACGAACGAACGAACGAACGAACGAACGAACGAACGAACGAACGAACGAACGAACGAACGAACGAACGAACGAACGAACGAACGAACGAACGAACGAACGAACGAACGAACGAACGAACGAACGAACGAACGAACGAACGAACGAACGAACGAACGAACGAACGAACGAACGAACGAACGAACGAACGAACGAACGAACGAACGAACGAACGAACGAACGAACGAACGAACGAACGAACGAACGAACGAACGAACGAACGAACGAACGAACGAACGAACGAACGAACGAACGAACGAACGAACGAACGAACGAACGAACGAACGAACGAACGAACGAACGAACGAACGAACGAACGAACGAACGAACGAACGAACGAACGAACGAACGAACGAACGAACGAACGAACGAACGAACGAACGAACGAACGAACGAACGAACGAACGAACGAACGAACGAACGAACGAACGAACGAACGAACGAACGAACGAACGAACGAACGAACGAACGAACGAACGAACGAACGAACGAACGAACGAACGAACGAACGAACGAACGAACGAACGAACGAACGAACGAACGAACGAACGAACGAACGAACGAACGAACGAACGAACGAACGAACGAACGAACGAACGAACGAACGAACGAACGAACGAACGAACGAACGAACGAACGAACGAACGAACGAACGAACGAACGAACGAACGAACGAACGAACGAACGAACGAACGAACGAACGAACGAACGAACGAACGAACGAACGAACGAACGAACGAACGAACGAACGAACGAACGAACGAACGAACGAACGAACGAACGAACGAACGAACGAACGAACGAACGAACGAACGAACGAACGAACGAACGAACGAACGAACGAACGAACGAACGAACGAACGAACGAACGAACGAACGAACGAACGAACGAACGAACGAACGAACGAACGAACGAACGAACGAACGAACGAACGAACGAACGAACGAACGAACGAACGAACGAACGAACGAACGAACGAACGAACGAACGAACGAACGAACGAACGAACGAACGAACGAACGAACGAACGAACGAACGAACGAACGAACGAACGAACGAACGAACGAACGAACGAACGAACGAACGAACGAACGAACGAACGAACGAACGAACGAACGAACGAACGAACGAACGAACGAACGAACGAACGAACGAACGAACGAACGAACGAACGAACGAACGAACGAACGAACGAACGAACGAACGAACGAACGAACGAACGAACGAACGAACGAACGAACGAACGAACGAACGAACGAACGAACGAACGAACGAACGAACGAACGAACGAACGAACGAACGAACGAACGAACGAACGAACGAACGAACGAACGAACGAACGAACGAACGAACGAACGAACGAACGAACGAACGAACGAACGAACGAACGAACGAACGAACGAACGAACGAACGAACGAACGAACGAACGAACGAACGAACGAACGAACGAACGAACGAACGAACGAACGAACGAACGAACGAACGAACGAACGAACGAACGAACGAACGAACGAACGAACGAACGAACGAACGAACGAACGAACGAACGAACGAACGAACGAACGAACGAACGAAAGAACGGCTATTTATCGAGCGTATTTGCGAAGACACACGTGCGCATGGATGGTCACCATCCGTTACGAGGACAGGCCCACGTCGGGACGAAGTGTGCATTGACGTCGGTACGAAGTGTGGATTGAATTTTTATGAATTTCAGGACAGGTCGGTCGTTGTTGCAGAAAATATGCCAGGTGTGGGGTTCGAACCCACGCTCCCATACGGGAACCAGAACTTAAGTCTGGCGCCAACCTAGCTAGCTATGTCCGATCGGATGCATAAAGTGCTTAAGGTAGTTATCGCCCGATAGGGGGGGAATAGGGGGATAGGTGTGGAGGGGATAGGTCGCATGGTGTGCGCGGCGGGGGCTGCCCACTGCTGCGCGTCGTACCAGCGTCAGGAGCAATATAAAACAATCTTTACTATTTTTATCTCCGTAACTAGATGGTGAATTGCCGTACAATTTTTCGAGAAGGATCGTTAAACATCCAACTAATGTACAAAAATTATTGAAATCGTAAGAAGGAATTATTTACGGTGATTGAGAAAGTAATCAAATTTGCACGATAGATAGGAGACGCCGTGCATAAGGACTTTTTCGAAAATCGCAAAAACTTGCGTTCTAGATGGTCAATAATTTTTTAAAAATTTACATGTTTTCATGAAGCATTGAATAAAAGTGGCAAAAAATTCTTTGATGCAAAAAATTCTTTGATGCAAAAAATTCTTTGATGCAAAAAATTCTTTGATGCAAAAAATTCTTTGATGCAAAAAATTCTTTGATGCAAAAAATTCTTTGATGCAAAAAATTCTTTGATGCAAAAAATTCTTTGATGCAAAAAATTCTTTGATGCAAAAAATTCTTTGATGCAAAAAATTCTTTGATGCAAAAAATTCTTTGATGCAAAAAATTCTTTGATGCAAAAAATTCTTTGATGCAAAAAATTCTTTGATGCAAAAAATTCTTTGATGCAAAAAATTCTTTGATGCAAAAAATTCTTTGATGCAAAAAATTCTTTGATGCAAAAAATTCTTTGATGCAAAAAATTCTTTGATGCAAAAAATTCTTTGATGCAAAAAATTCTTTGATGCAAAAAATTCTTTGATGCAAAAAATTCTTTGATGCAAAAAATTCTTTGATGCAAAAAATTCTTTGATGCAAAAAATTCTTTGATGCAAAAAATTCTTTGATGCAAAAAATTCTTTGATGCAAAAAATTCTTTGATGCAAAAAATTCTTTGATGCAAAAAATTCTTTGATGCAAAAAATTCTTTGATGCAAAAAATTCTTTGATGCAAAAAATTCACTGATGCAAAAAATTCTTTGATGCAAAAAATTCTTTGATGCAAAAAATTCTTTGATGCAAAAAATTCTTTGATGCAAAAAATTCTTTGATGCAAAAAATTCTTTGATGCAAAAAATTCTTTGACGCAAAAAATTCTTTGATGCAAAAAATTCTTTGATGCAAAAATTCTTTGATGCAAAAAATTCTTTGATGCAAAAAATTCTTTGATGAGAAAAATTCTTTGATGAGAAAAATGGTTCGATGAGAAAAATGGTTCGATGAGAAAAATTCTTTGATGAGAAAAATACTTTGATGAGAAAAATGGATCGATGAGAAAAATGGTTCAATGAGAAAAATTCTTTGATGAGAAAAATGGTTCGATGAGAAAATGGTTCGATGAGAAAAATTCTTTGATGAGAAAAATTCTTTGATGAGAAAAATTCTTTGATGAGAAAAATTCTTTGATGAGAAAAATTCTTTGATGAGAGAAACTCTATTATGAAAAAAATACCTTAATGAGAAAAAATCTTTGATGAAAAAAATTCTTTGATGAGATAACGTTCGTCGATGAAAACGAATCCTCTAATGAGAAAATTGTCGGTGATGAAAAATCGGAAAAGTGTTCGGTTATTAAAAAATCGAAAAACTGACATTCGATGAAAAAAATTCTTGGGCGTTCGATAAGAAAAATTTCTGCCACGTGAAAAAATTCTTTGACGTTGCCGATGAAAAAAATCTTCAGTGATAAATTATAGACGGAACAAAACATCAATCACGTAAGAGTAGATACAATTTCTCGCGTATATTGTACTAAATTAAAACGAAACATTTATTTAACCTAAATGATATTTATTTCACGACCGATTAAATTGCATCATTCTGTTCTCCGAATTCGTTCATGGTCAATGCGACATGCATTCCACCACGTTCGGCAGTGAGCCTGGAGAACACCTGGAATATTGCTGTCGATGCATTGACAGACTCGCGGCGTGCGACTCTGTGGCGCGTGCCGCCGCGCTCACAGCATGCATGTCCCCGTGCGTTCAGGGGGGAGTGAGCGGCTCGCGCTCAGGGCACGTGCCGCGGAGCTCGCTCCATACAATACAACGAGCGACTCATCGTTATTTAATTTCCGTATATTAAATATTTCAAGTGAGGTTAAAATAATAGTTCGTTTAAAATTCTATTAAATATTGTAAGTGAAGTTGAAATAATAATTTTTTCATCGACCACGCCGGACCTCGAGGAACACCTGCAATAGTGCTGACGGTGCATTCGCAGATCTACGCTCGGCAATTAGACGGATCTTCCTCGCGAGCATGTATTTAATATTCAGTTCGTCTTGAGACGTCGTACCATGTGTTTCGTCGCGTTTATTTTTATAATTTTATAACGAACCATGGATGTGCGAATATTCACGACG
This sequence comes from Ichneumon xanthorius, assembly GCA_917499995.1. Taxonomy (NCBI): domain Eukaryota; kingdom Metazoa; phylum Arthropoda; class Insecta; order Hymenoptera; family Ichneumonidae; genus Ichneumon; species Ichneumon xanthorius. Next base: position 6,457 of record CAKJTD010000049.1, on the reverse strand, counting down.
ACCCATATGGATAAGTGCGTCGTATGTGAATGGTCAACGCGAGTGTGCAACAGTTGGGAGCGATGCTTGGAGGAGAGCATTTTTGAAGAACAGCCTGCAGTGCTGCGCTGCCCTCTGTGTAGCGTTATACTTCGCAGCAGTGATTATCCGCGACATACGGGAGGCTGCATGGTGCAGTATACACGACGGCTGCGTCAACTTGTTCGTGCTGCGGGCTTTGTATAAAACAGGAGTGATAAAAATAAAATAAAAATAAAATAAAAATAAAATAAAAATAAAATAAAAATAAAATAAAAATAAAATAAAAATAAAATAAAAATAAAATAAAAATAAAATAAAAATAAAATAAAAATAAAATAAAAATAAAATAAAAATAAAATAAAAATAAAATAAAAATAAAATAAAAATAAAATAAAAATAAAATAAAAATAAAATAAAAATAAAATAAAAATAAAATAAAAATAAAATAAAAATAAAATAAAAATAAAATAAAAATAAAATAAAAATAAAATAAAAATAAAATAAAAATAAAATAAAAATAAAATAAAAATAAAATAAAAATAAAATAAAAATAAAATAAAAATAAAATAAAAATAAAATAAAAATAAAATAAAAATAAAATAAAAATAAAATAAAAATAAAATAAAAATAAAATAAAAATAAAATAAAAATAAAATAAAAATAAAATAAAAATAAAATAAAAATAAAATAAAAATAAAATAAAAATAAAATAAAAATAAAATAAAAATAAAATAAAAATAAAATAAAAATAAAATAAAAATAAAATAAAAATAAAATAAAAATAAAATAAAAATAAAATAAAAATAAAATAAAAATAAAATAAAAATAAAATAAAAATAAAATAAAAATAAAATAATTGTAGGCCGTGGCAACAGCGGTGACGGGTGCGTGTGTGTGTGCATATCTGTGACAGCCTCCAGATTTTGCAGAATCAGCACGAGACTGGGCGGCGGCTATGATCTCATAAGAGCGGCCGTCAGTACACAGCGGGAACGTGCCGGCAACACATCGCTTCGTAAAAATCTTTTTAAAAAATCTTTTAAAAAAATAAAAAAATGTGTTATAATAGTGCACCGAACGAGGATGTATCGGCCGTACCCCTTTCGGGGCCTTTGGAGCAGGAGCCCGAGGAGGAACGGCGTCCACGTCCGGCACGGAACAATATCCGTAAGTTTTATTTATTTTATTTATTTTATTTATTTTATTTATTTTATTTATTTTATTTATTTTATTTATTTTATTTATTTTATTTATTTTATTTATTTTATTTATTTTATTTATTTTATTTATTTTATTTATTTTATTTATTTTATTTATTTTATTTATTTTATTTATTTTATTTATTTTATTTATTTTATTTATTTTATTTATTTTATTTATTTTATTTATTAAGCATATACGTTGCTAGTATCTCGTTCGTGTCACGCTTTTCAAGCAGCACCACCCGTGGTATACGCAGTAGCGGTCGAGCCTAGCGACCAGACGTGCGCGGTTCGAACCCATCTTTAGTACTTATTTTTTTTTTTTTAATTTTTATTTTTTTTACCATTTTTATTTTACTGTTATTTTAAATACTTTTATTTAATCATTTTTATTTTAGCATTATTTTAAATGGTAAAAAGAAAAAATGGTAGAAAAGTACTAAAGGTGGGTTCGAACCGCGGACGTCTGGTCACTGACCGCTACTGCGTCTACCACGGGTGGTGCTGCTTGAAAAGCGTGACACGAGCGCGGCTTGAATTTATTTTATTTTATAAAGCGTAATATACGTTGCTAGTATCGCGTTCGTGTCACGCTTTTCAAGCAGCACTTGAAAAGCGTGACCCGAGCGCGGCTTGAATTTATTTTATTTATTTTATTTTATAAAGCGTAATATATGTTGCTAGTATCGCGTTCGTGTCACGCTTTTCAAGCAGCACCACCCGTGGTATACGCGGTAGCGGTCGAGCCTAGTGACCAGACGTCCGCGGTTCGAACCCACCTTTAGTACTTTTTAATTTTTTTTTATTTTATTTATTTTATTTATTTTATTTATTTTATTTATTTTATTTATTTTATTTATTTTATTTATTTTATTTATTTTATTTATTTTATTTATTTTATTTATTTTATTTATTTTATTTATTTTATTTATTTTATTTATTTTATTTATTTTATTTATTTTATTTATTTTATTTATTTTATTTATTTTATTTATTTTATTTATTTTATTTATTTTATTTATTTTATTTATTTTATTTATTTTATTTATTTTATTTATTTTATTTATTTTATTTATTTTATTTATTTTATTTATTTTATTTATTTTATTTATTTTATTTATTTTATTTATTTTATTTATTTTATTTATTTTATTTATTTTATTTATTTTATTTATTTTATTTATTTTATTTATTTTATTTATTTTATTTATTTTATTTATTTTATTTATTTTATTTATTTTATTTATTTTATTTATTTTATTTATTTTATTTATTTTATTTATTTTATTTATTTTTCAGAACGCGTGAGATACGCGGGAGAGGAGGAGAGGACGCATCGACGTCGCCGGCGGCTGCGCTACGCTGATTATGTCAGCGTGCAGTCGCCGGCTGTCACCACTGAACACGTCATGTGGGAGCGGGATGGGCAGGAGCCGCTCCGCGTCCCTGTCTTCGATGACCGTCGCTGGGTGCATCGAGGTGAAAATGAAGACCAGCCCACTAGATAGACGGTAGGTTATATAATAATAATTTTTTGTTATGATAATAATATGATAATAATTTTTTTGTTTTACAGGTTTTACAACTTCAACGCGCACGGGAGCAGCGAAGAACTTTAAAAATATAAATATAAAAATATTATAAATCATAATTACAAATATAAATAAATAAAAAAATAAATTAAATAAAATTTTTATTTCTTCCGGGGTGCACTGTGGTGACTTCCGCACACGCTCCCGTCCCCCCTCTCTATCACACACACCTCCGGGCGCGGTCCGACCGGGCGCGGTCCGACCGGGCCCGAGGAGTGGGGATAGGAGTGGGGATGGCAGTGGGGGGTCTCCATAGTGCACCCCTTACTACTGAAGGGTTAGAAAATTGCAAATGGCCTTAAAATTCATGTTGAATTAACGGCTCGACATTTAGATATTTTCCGATTTTGCCGCTCCACCCCCTCGGCGGAAACTCACCCACGCTATAGCCTATCATGGTATAACTCGTAGTAGAGAAGCGTTAGAAAATTGCAAATGGCCTTAAAATTCATATTGAATTAACGGCTCGATATTTACATATTTTCCGATTTTGCCGCTCCACCCCCTCGGCGGAAACTCACCCACGCTATAGCCTATCATGGTATAACTCGGAGTAGAGAAGGTTTAGAAAATTGCGAATAGCCTTAAAATTCATGTTGAATTAACGGCTCGACATTTACATATTTTCCGATTTTGCCGCTCCACCCCTCGGCGGAAACTCACCCCCGCTACAGCCTATCATGGTATAACTCGGAGTAGAGAAGGGTTAGAAAATTGCAAATGGCCTTAAAATTCATGTTGAATTAACGGCTCGACATTTACATATTTTCCGATTTTGCCGCTCCACCCCCTCGGCGGAAACTCACCCACGCTAAAGCCTATCATGGTATAACTCGGAGTAGAGAAGCGTTAGAAAATTGCAAATGGCCTTAAAATTCATATTGAATTAACGGCTCGATATTTACATATTTTCCGATTTTGCCGCTCCACCCCCTCGGCGGAAACTCGCCCCCTCTACAACCTATCATGGTATAACTCGGAGTGGAGAAGGGTTAGAAAATTGCAAATGGCCTTAAAATTCATATTGAATTAACGGCTCGACATTTACATATTTTCCGATTTTGCCGCTCCACCCCCTTGGCGGAAACTCACCCCCTTTACAGCCTATCATAGAATAACTCGGAGTGGAGAAGGGTTAGAAAATTGCAAATGGCCTTAAAATTCATATTGAATTAAGGGCTCGACATTTACATATTTTCCGATTTTGCCGCTCCACCCCCTCGGTGGAAACTCACCCCCTCTACAACCTATCATGGTATAACTCGGAGTAGAGAAGGTTTAGAAAATTGCAAATGGCCTTAAAATTCATGTTGAATTAACGGCTCGACATTTACATATTTTCCGATTTTGCCGCTCCACCCCCTCGGCGGAAACTCACCCACGCTATAGCCTATCATGGTATAACTCGGAGTAGAGAAGGTTTAGAAAATTGCAAATGGCCTTAAAATTCATGTTGAATTAACGGCTCGACATTTACATATTTTCCGATTTTGCCGCTCCACCCCCTCGGCGGAAACTCACCCCCGCTACAGCCTATCATGGTATAACTCGTAGTAGAGAAGCGTTAGAAAATTGCAAATGGCCTTAAAATTCATATTGAATTAACGGCTCGATATTTACATATTTTCCGATTTTGCCGCTCCACCCCCTCGGCGGAAACTCACCCACGCTATAGCCTATCATGGTATAACTCGGAGTAGAGAAGGTTTAGAAAATTGCAAATAGCCTTAAAATTCATGTTGAATTAACGGCTCGACATTTACATATTTTCCGATTTTGCCGCTCCACACCCTCGGCGGAAACTCACCCCCGCTACAGCCTATCATGGTATAACTCGGAGTAGAGAAGGGTTAGAAAATTGCAAATGGCCTTAAAATTCATGTTGAATTAACGGCTCGACATTTACATATTTTCCGATTTTGCCGCTCCACCCCCTCGGCGGAAACTCACCCACGCTATAGCCTATCATGGTATAACTCGTAGTAGAGAAGCGTTAGAAAATTGCAAATGGCCTTAAAATTCATATTGAATTAACGGCTCGATATTTACATATTTTCCGATTTTGCCACTCCACCCCCTCGGCGGAAACTCGCCCCCTCTACAACCTATCATGGTATAACTCGGAGTGGAGAAGGGTTAGAAAATTGCAAATGGCCTTAAAATTCATATTGAATTAACGGCTCGACATTTACATATTTTCCGATTTTGCCGCTCCACCCCCTTGGCGGAAACTCACCCCCTCTACAGCCTATCATAGAATAACTCGGAGTGGAGAAGGGTTAGAAAATTGCAAATGGCCTTAAAATTCATATTGAATTAAGGGCTCGACATTTACATATTTTCCGATTTTGCCGCTCCACCCCCTCGGTGGAAACTCACCCCCTCTACAACCTATCATGGTATAACTCGGAGTAGAGAAGGGTTAGAAAATTGCAAATGGCCTTAAAATTCATGTTGAATTAACGGCTCGACATTTACATATTTTCCGATTTTGCCGCTCCACCCCCTCGGCGGAAACTCACCCACGCTATAGCCTATCATGGTATAACTCGGAGTAGAGAAGGTTTAGAAAATTGCAAATGGCCTTAAAATTCATGTTGAATTAACGGCTCGACATTTACATTTTTTCCGATTTTGCCGCTCCACCCCCTCGGCGGAAACTCACCCCCGCTACCGCCTATCATGGTATAACTCGGAGTAGAGAAGGTTTAGCGGCACGTACAAGGAGTGGCCGGCCTTCTCAAAATTGTTCCGAAGCATTCTCGACAAGGAGGTGAAGCTTACCGATCTGGAACGGTTCCACTACCTCCGGGTGAGCGTTAAGGGGGAAGCCGCGGATCTTGTTGCCGAGCTGCCGATGGAGAATGAGTCGTTCGCCATCGGATGGAACGTACTCAAAGATCGGTATGATAAGAAGCGGGTACACGTTCAGGCGCACCTCAGCGCGATCTTCACTCTCACGCCCTTAACATCAAAGAGCGCCGCCGGTCTACTCAAGATTTATGCCACCATTACCAAGGCTCAACAGGGGCTGCGCGCGGTCGGAGTAGGCCCACAACTGTGGGAATATCTCCTGGTATACCGCGCGGCTCACCTGCTCGATCGCACTACAAAGGAGGTCTGGAAAAACACCATCAGCTCTGCCATGGAGTACCCATCCTACGACAGGATGATGTCATTCCTGCTGAATGGCGCGCGTGCTCAGGAGCAGGTGGAGGAGGATGCGGCGGCGGCTCAGGCCGCGAAGAACAAGGGAGCGTCGAAGAAGACGGCTTACCAGGCATCAGCTCAACCAAAGGAAGCTCAGGCGAAACCGGTGGACAACCCCAACGCTTACCCCTGCGATTTGTGCAAGGGTAAGCACTTTATTGTGGCGTGCGCAAAGTTCCGGGAGTTGAGTGCCCGGGAACGTCGACAGGCTGTGGTCGTCAGGCGATTGTGTTTCAATTGCTTCGGCAGGCACAACGCTAACATGTGCCGTTCCAAGACCACCTGCAAGGAGTGCTCGGCGACCCGCGTAGAAAAGATTAGTATTGCCGACATTCTCGGCAAGAATTTCGCCGAGAATCTCACCGAGAATCTCACTGAGAGTCAAGCATGAGCGCCGAACCAAGATTCTCTAAAAAAAAGTCCCGGGAATCC
>CAKJTD010000048.1:443577-521738 GCA_917499995.1 Ichneumon xanthorius | reverse complement strand
ACGACAACGACAACGACAACGACAACGACACGACAACGACAACGACAACGACAACGACAACGACAACGACAACGACAACGACAACGACAACGACAACGACAACGACAACGACAACGACAACGACAACGACAACGACAACGACAACGACAACGACAACGACAACGACAACGACACGACAACGACAACGACAACGACAACGACAACGACAACGACAACGACAACGACAACGACAACGACAACGACAACGACAACGACACGACAACGACAACGACAACGACAACGACAACGACAACGACAACGACAACGACAACGACAACGACAACGACAACGACAACGACAACGACAAACGACAACGACAACGACAACGACAACGACAACGACAACGACAACGACAACGACAACGACAACGACAACGACAACGACAACGACAACGACAACGACAACGACAACGACAACGACAACGACAACGACAACGACAACGACAACGACAACGACAACGACAACGAGACAACGACAACGACAACGACAACGACAACGACAACGACAACGACAACGACAACGACAACGACAACGACAACGACAACGACAACGACAACGACAACGACAACGACAACGACAACGACAACGACAACGACAACGACAACGACAACGACAACGACAACGACAACGACAACGACAACGACAACGACACGACAACGACAACGACAACGACAACGACAACGACAACGACAACGACAACGACAACGACAACGACAACGACAACGACAACGACAACGACAACGACAACGACAACGACACGAACGACAACGACAACGACAACGACAACGACAACGACAACGACAACGACAACGACAACGACAACGACAACGACAACGACAACGACAACGACAACGACAACGACAACGACAACGACAACGACAACGACAACGACAACGACAACGACAACGACAACGACAACGACAACGACAACGACAACGACAACGACAACGACAACGACAACGACAACGACAACGACAACGACAACGACAACGACAACGACAACGACAACGACAACGACAACGACAACGACAACGACAACGACAACGACAACGACAACGACAACGACAACGACAACGACAACGACAACGACAACGACAAACGACAACGACAACGACAACGACAACGACAACGACAACGACAACGACAACGACAACGACAACGACAACGACAACGACAACGACAACGACAACGACAACGACAACGACAACGACAACGACAACGACAACGACAACGACAACGACAACGACAACGACAACGACAACGACAACGACAACGACAACGACAACGACAACGACAACGACAACGACAACGACAACGACAACGACAACGACAACGACAACGACAACGACAACGACAACGACAACGACAACGACAACGACAACGACAACGACAACGACAACGACAACGACAACGACAACGACAACGACAACGACAACGACAACGACAACGACAACGACAACGACAACGACAACGACAACGGACAACGACAACGACAACGACAACGACAACGACAACGACAACGACAACGACAACGACAACGACAACGACAACGACAACGACAACGACAACGACACGACAACGACAACGACAACGACAACGACAACGACAACGACAACGACAACGACAACGAACGACAACGACAACGACAACGACAACGACAACGACAACGACAACGACAACGACAACGACAACGACAACGACAACGACAACGACAACGACAACGACAACGACAACGACAACGACAACGACAACGACAACGACAACGACAACGACAACGACAACGACAACGACAACGACAACGACAACGACAACGACAACGACAACGACAACGACAACGACAACGACAACGACAACGACAACGACAACGACAACGACAACGACAACGACAACGACACGACAACGACAACGACAACGACAACGACAACGACAACGACAACGACAACGACAACGACAACGACAACGACAACGACAACGACAACGACAACGACAACGACAACGACAACGACAACGACAACGACAACGACAACGACAACGACAACGACAACGACAACGACAACGACAACGACAACGACAACGACAACGACAACGACAACGACAACGACAACGACAACGACAACGACAACGACAACGACAACGACAACGACAACGACAACGACAACGACAACGACAACGACAACGACAACGACAACGACAACGACAACGACAACGACAACGACAACGACAACGACAACGACAACGACAACGACAACGACAACGACAACGACAACGACAACGACAACGACAACGACAACGACAACGACAACGACAACGACAACGACAACGACAACGACAACGACAACGACAACGACAACGACAACGACAACGACAACGACAACGACAACGACAACGACAACGACAACGACAACGACAACGACAACGACAACGACAACGACAACGACAACGACAACGACAACGACAACGACAACGACAACGACAACGACAACGACAACGACAACGACAACGACAACGACAACGACAACGACAACGACAACGACAACGACAACGACAACGACAACGACAACGACAACGACAACGACAACGACAACGACAACGACAACGACAACGACAACGACAACGACAACGACAACGACAACGACAACGACAACGACAACGACAACGACAACGACAACGACAACGACAACGACAACGACAACGACAACGACAACGACAACGACAACGACACGACAACGACAACGACAACGACAACGACAACGACAACGACAACGACAACGACAACGACAACGACACAACGACAACGACGACAACGACAACGACAACGACAACGACAACGACAACGACAACGACAACGACCAACGACAACGACAACGACAACGACAACGACAACGACAACGACAACGACAACGACAACGACAACGACAACGACACGACAACGACAACGACAACGACAACGACAACGACAACGACAACGACAACGACAACGACAACGACAACGACAACGACAACGACAACGACAACGACAACGACAACGACAACGACAACGCAACGACAACGACAACGACAACGACAACGACAACGACAACGACAACGACAACGACAACGACAACGACAACGACAACGACAACGACAACGACAACGACAACGACAACGACAACGACAACGACAACGACAACGACAACGACAACGACAACGACAACGACAACGACAACGACAACGACAACGACACGACAACGACAACGACAACGACAACGACAACGACAACGACAACGACAACGACAACGACAACGACAACGACAACGACAACACAACGACAACGACAACGACAACGACAACGACAACGACAACGACAACGACAACGACAACGACAACGACAACGACAACGACAACGACAACGACAACGACAACGACAACGACAACGACAACGACAACGACAACGACAACGACAACGACAACGACAACGACAACGACAACGACAACGACAACGACAACGACAACGACAACGACAACGACAACGACAACGACAACGACAACGACAACGACAACGACAACGACAACGACAACGACAACGACAACGACAACGACAACGACAACGACAACGACAACGACAACGACAACGACAACGACAACGCAAACGACAACGACAACGACAACGACAACGACAACGACAACGACAACGACAACGACAACGACAACGACAACGACAACGACAACGACAACGACAACGACAACGACAACGACAACGACAACGACAACGACAACGACAACGACAACGACAACGACAACGACAACGACAACGACAACGACAACGACAACGACAACGACAACGACAACGACAACGACAACGACAACGACAACGACAACGACAACGACAACGACAACGACAACGACAACGACAACGACAACGACAACGACAACGACAACGACAACGACAACGACAACGACACGACAACGACAACGACAACGACAACGACAACGACAACGACAACGACAACGACAACGACAACGACAACGACAACGACAACGACAACGACAACGACAACGACAACGACAACGACAACGACAACGACAACGACAACGACAACGACAACGACAACGACAACGACAACGACAACGACAACGACAACGACAACGACAACGACAACGACAACGACAACGACAACGACAACGACAACGACAACGACAACGACAACGACAACGACAACGACAACGACAACGACAACGACAACGACAACGACAACGACAACGACAACGACAACGACAACGACAACGACAACGACAACGACAACGACAACGACAACGACAACGACAACGACAACGACAACGACAACGACAACGACAACGACAACGACAACGACAACGACAACGACAACGACAACGACAACGACAACGACAACGACAACGACAACGACAACGACAACGACAACGACAACGACAACGACAACGACAACGACAACGACAACGACAACGACAACGACAACGACAACGACAACGACAACGACAACGACAACGACAACGACAACGACAACGACAACGACAACGACAACGACAACGACAACGACAACGACAACGACAACGACAACGACAACGACAACGACAACGACAACGACAACGACAACGACAACGACAACGACAACGACAACGACAACGACAACGACAACGACAACGACAACGACAACGACAACGACAACGACTACGACAACGACAACGACAACGACACGACAACGACAACGACAACGACAACGACAACGACAACGACAACGACAACGACAACGACAACGACAACGACAACGACAACGACAACGACAACGACAACGACAACGACAACGACAACGACAACGACAACGACAACGACAACGACAACGACAACGACAACGACAACGACAACGACAACGACAACGACAACGACAACGACAACGACAACGACAACGACAACGACAACGACAACGACAACGACAACGACAACGACAACGACAACGACAACGACAACGACAACGACAACGACAACGACAACGACAACGACAACGACAACGACAACGACAACGACAACGACAACGACAACGACAACGACAACGACAACGACAACGACAACGACAACGACAACGACAACGACAACGACAACGACAACGACAACGACAACGACAACGACAACGACAACGACAACGACAACGACAACGACAACGACAACGACAACGACAACGACAACGACAACGACACGACAACGACAACGACAACGACAACGACAACGACAACGACAACGACAACGACAACGACAACGACAACGACAACGACAACGACAACGACAACGACAACGACAACGACAACGACAACGACAACGACAACGACAACGACAACGACAACGACAACGACAACGACAACGACAACGACAACGACAACGACAACGACAACGACAACGACAACGACAACGACAACGACAACGACAACGACAACGACAACGACAACGACAACGACAACGACAACGAACAACGACAACGACAACGACAACGACAACGACAACGACAACGACAACGACAACGACAACGACAACGACAACGACAACGACAACGACAACGACAACGACAACGACAACGACAACGACAACGACAACGACAACGACAACGACAACGACAACGACAACGACAACGACAACGACAACGACAACGACAACGACAACGACAACGACAACGACAACGACAACGACAACGACAACGACAACGACAACGACAACGACAACGACAACGACAACGACAACGACAACGACAACGACAACGACAACGACAACGACAACGACAACGACAACGACAACGACAACGACAACGACAACGACAACGACAACGACAACGACAACGACAACGACAACGACAACGACAACGACAACGACAACGACAACGACAACGACAACGACAACGACAACGACAACGACAACGACAACGACAACGACAACGACAACGACAACGACAACGACAACGACAACGACAACGACAACGACAACGACAACGACAACGACAACGACAACGACAACGACAACGACAACGACAACGACAACGACAACGACAACGACAACGACAACGACAACAACGACAACGACAACGACAACGACAACGACAACGACAACGACAACGACAACGACAACGACAACGACAACGACAACGACAACGACAACGACAACGACAACGACAACGACAACGACAACGACAACGACAACGACAACGACAACGACAACGACAACGACAACGACAACGACAACGACAACGACAACGACAACGACAACGACAACGACAACGACAACGACAACGACAACGACAACGACAACGACAACGACAACGACAACGACAACGACAACGACAACGACAACGACAACGACAACGACAACGACAACGACAACGACAACGACAACGACAACGACAACGACAACGACAACGACAACGACAACGACAACGACAACGACAACGACAACGACAACGACAACGACAACGACAACGACAACGACAACGACAACGACAACGACAACGACAACGACAACGACAACGACAACGACAACGACAACGACAACGACAACGACAACGACAACGACAACGACAACGACAACGACAACGACAACGACAACGACAACGACAACGACAACGACAACGACAACGACAACGACAACGACAACGACAACGACAACGACAACGACAACGACAACGACAACGACAACGACAACGACAACGACAACGACAACGACAACGACAACGACAACGACAACGACAACGACAACGACAACGACAACGACAACGACAACGACAACGACAACGACAACGACAACGACAACGACAACGACAACGACAACGACAACGACAACGACAACGACAACGACAACGACAACGACAACGACAACGACAACGACAACGACAACGACAACGACAACGACAACGACAACGACAACGACAACGACAACGACAACGACAACGACAACGACAACGACAACGACAACGACAACGACAACGACAACGACAACGACAACGACAACGACAACGACAACGACAACGACAACGACAACGACAACGACAACGACAACGACAACGACAACGACAACGACAACGACAACGACAACGACAACGACAACGACAACGACAACGACAACGACAACGACAACGACAACGACAACGACAACGACAACGACAACGACAACGACAACGACAACGACAACGACAACGACAACGACAACGACAACGACAACGACAACGACAACGACAACGACAACGACAACGACAACGACAACGACAACGACAACGACAACGACAACGACAACGACAACGACAACGACAACGACAACGACAACGACAACGACAACGACAACGACAACGACAACGACAACGACAACGACAACGACAACGACAACGACAACGACAACGACAACGACAACGACAACGACAACGACAACGACAACGACAACGACAACGACAACGACAACGACAACGACAACGACAACGACAACGACAACGACAACGACAACGACAACGACAACGACAACGACAACGACAACGACAACGACAACGACAACGACAACGACAACGACAACGACAACGACAACGACAACGACAACGACAACGACAACGACAACGACAACGACAACGACAACGACAACGACAACGACAACGACAACGACAACGACAACGACAACGACAACGACAACGACAACGACAACGACAACGACAACGACAACGACAACGACAACGACAACGACAACGACAACGACAACGACAACGACAACGACAACGACAACGACAACGACAACGACAACGACAACGACAACGACAACGACAACGACAACGACAACGACAACGACAACGACAACGACAACGACAACGACAACGACAACGACAACGACAACGACAACGACAACGACAACGACAACGACAACGACAACGACAACGACAACGACAACGACAACGACAACGACAACGACAACGACAACGACAACGACAACGACAACGACAACGACAACGACAACGACAACGACAACGACAACGACAACGACAACGACAACGACAACGACAACGACAACGACAACGACAACGACAACGACAACGACAACGACAACGACAACGACAACGACAACGACAACGACAACGACAACGACAACGACAACGACAACGACAACGACAACGACAACGACAACGACAACGACAACGACAACGACAACGACAACGACAACGACAACGACAACGACAACGACAACGACAACGACAACGACAACGACAACGACAACGACAACGACAACGACAACGACAACGACAACGACAACGACAACGACAACGACAACGACAACGACAACGACAACGACAACGACAACGACAACGACAACGACAACGACAACGACAACGACAACGACAACGACAACGACAACGACAACGACAACGACAACGACAACGACAACGACAACGACAACGACAACGACAACGACAACGACAACGACAACGACAACGACAACGACAACGACAACGACAACGACAACGACAACGACAACGACAACGACAACGACAACGACAACGACAACGACAACGACAACGACAACGACAACGACAACGACAACGACAACGACAACGACAACGACAACGACAACGACAACGACAACGACAACGACAACGACAACGACAACGACAACGACAACGACAACGACAACGACAACGACAACGACAACGACAACGACAACGACAACGACAACGACAACGACAACGACAACGACAACGACAACGACAACGACAACGACAACGACAACGACAACGACAACGACAACGACAACGACAACGACAACGACAACGACAACGACAACGACAACGACAACGACAACGACAACGACAACGACAACGACAACGACAACGACAACGACAACGACAACGACAACGACAACGACAACGACAACGACAACGACAACGACAACGACAACGACAACGACAACGACAACGACAACGACAACGACAACGACAACGACAACGACAACGACAACGACAACGACAACGACAACGACAACGACAACGACAACGACAACGACAACGACAACGACAACGACAACGACAACGACAACGACAACGACAACGACAACGACAACGACAACGACAACGACAACGACAACGACAACGACAACGACAACGACAACGACAACGACAACGACAACGACAACGACAACGACAACGACAACGACAACGACAACGACAACGACAACGACAACGACAACGACAACGACAACGACAACGACAACGACAACGACAACGACAACGACAACGACAACGACAACGACAACGACAACGACAACGACAACGACAACGACAACGACAACGACAACGACAACGACAACGACAACGACAACGACAACGACAACGACAACGACAACGACAACGACAACGACAACGACAACGACAACGACAACGACAACGACAACGACAACGACAACGACAACGACAACGACAACGACAACGACAACGACAACGACAACGACAACGACAACGACAACGACAACGACAACGACAACGACAACGACAACGACAACGACAACGACAACGACAACGACAACGACAACGACAACGACAACGACAACGACAACGACAACGACAACGACAACGACAACGACAACGACAACGACAACGACAACGACAACGACAACGACAACGACAACGACAACGACAACGACAACGACAACGACAACGACAACGACAACGACAACGACAACGACAACGACAACGACAACGACAACGACAACGACAACGACAACGACAACGACAACGACAACGACAACGACAACGACAACGACAACGACAACGACAACGACAACGACAACGACAACGACAACGACAACGACAACGACAACGACAACGACAACGACAACGACAACGACAACGACAACGACAACGACAACGACAACGACAACGACAACGACAACGACAACGACAACGACAACGACAACGACAACGACAACGACAACGACAACGACAACGACAACGACAACGACAACGACAACGACAACGACAACGACAACGACAACGACAACGACAACGACAACGACAACGACAACGACAACGACAACGACAACGACAACGACAACGACAACGACAACGACAACGACAACGACAACGACAACGACAACGACAACGACAACGACAACGACAACGACAACGACAACGACAACGACAACGACAACGACAACGACAACGACAACGACAACGACAACGACAACGACAACGACAACGACAACGACAACGACAACGACAACGACAACGACAACGACAACGACAACGACAACGACAACGACAACGACAACGACAACGACAACGACAACGACAACGACAACGACAACGACAACGACAACGACAACGACAACGACAACGACAACGACAACGACAACGACAACGACAACGACAACGACAACGACAACGACAACGACAACGACAACGACAACGACAACGACAACGACAACGACAACGACAACGACAACGACAACGACAACGACAACGACAACGACAACGACAACGACAACGACAACGACAACGACAACGACAACGACAACGACAACGACAACGACAACGACAACGACAACGACAACGACAACGACATCGACAACGACAACGACAACGACAACGACAACGACAACGACAACGACAACGACAACGACAACGACAACGACAACGACAACGACAACGACAACGACAACGACAACGACAACGACAACGACAACGACAACGACAACGACAACGACAACGACAACGACAACGACAACGACAACGACAACGACAACGACAACGACAACGACAACGACAACGACAACGACAACGACAACGACAACGACAACGACAACGACAACGACAACGACAACGACAACGACAACGACAACGACAACGACAACGACAACGACAACGACAACGACAACGACAACGACAACGACAACGACAACGACAACGACAACGACATCGACAACGACAACGACAACGACAACGACAACGACAACGACAACGACAACGACAACGACAACGACAACGACAACGACAACGACAACGACAACGACAACGACAACGACAACGACAACGACAACGACAACGACAACGACAACGACAACGACAACGACAACGACAACGACAACGACAACGACAACGACAACGACAACGACAACGACAACGACAACGACAACGACAACGACAACGACAACGACAACGACAACGACAACGACAACGACAACGACAACGACAACGACAACGACAACGACAACGACAACGACAACGACAACGACAACGACAACGACAACGACAACGACAACGACAACGACAACGACAACGACAACGACAACGACAACGACAACGACAACGACAACGACAACGACAACGACAACGACAACGACAACGACAACGACAACGACAACGACAACGACAACGACAACGACAACGACAACGACAACGACAACGACAACGACAACGACAACGACAACGACAACGACAACGACAACGACAACGACAACGACAACGACAACGACAACGACAACGACAACGACAACGACAACGACAACGACAACGACAACGACAACGACAACGACAACGACAACGACAACGACAACGACAACGACAACGACAACGACAACGACAACGACAACGACAACGACAACGACAACGACAACGACAACGACAACGACAACGACAACGACAACGACAACGACAACGACAACGACAACGACAACGACAACGACAACGACAACGACAACGACAACGACAACGACAACGACAACGACAACGACAACGACAACGACAACGACAACGACAACGACAACGACAACGACAACGACAACGACAACGACAACGACAACGACAACGACAACGACAACGACAACGACAACGACAACGAAAACGACAACGACAACGACAACGACAACGACAACGACAACGACAACGACAACGACAACGACAACGACAACGACAACGACAACGACAACGACAACGACAACGACAACGACAACGACAACGACAACGACAACGACAACGACAACGACAACGACAACGACAACGACAACGACAACGACAACGACAACGACAACGACAACGACAACGACAACGACAACGACAACGACAACGACAACGACAACGACAACGACAACGACAACGACAACGACAACGACAACGACAACGACAACGACAACGACAACGACAACGACAACGACAACGACAACGACAACGACAACGACAACGACAACGACAACGACAACGACAACGACAACGACAACGACAACGACAACGACAACGACAACGACAACGACAACGACAACGACAACGACAACGACAACGACAACGACAACGACAACGACAACGACAACGACAACGACAACGACAACGACAACGACAACGACAACGACAACGACAACGACAACGACAACGACAACGACAACGACAACGACAACGACAACGACAACGACAACGACAACGACAACGACAACGACAACGACAACGACAACGACAACGACAACGACAACGACAACGACAACGACAACGACAACGACAACGACAACGACAACGACAACTACACCGACAACGACAACGACAACGACAACGACAACGACAACGACAACGACAACGACAACGACAACGACAACGACAACGACAACGACAACGACAACGACAACGACAACGACAACGACAACGACAACGACAACGACAACGACAACGACAACGACAACGACAACGACAACGACAACGACAACGACAACGACAACGACAACGACAACGACAACGACAACGACAACGACAACGACAACGACAACGACAACGACAACGACAACGACAACGACAACGACAACGACAACGACAACGACAACGACAACGACAACGACAACGACAACGACAACGACAACGACAACGACAACGACAACGACAACGACAACGACAACGACAACGACAACGACAACGACAACGACAACGACAACGACAACGACAACGACAACGACAACGACAACGACAACGACAACGACAACGACAACGACAACGACAACGACAACGACAACGACAACGACAACGACAACGACAACGACAACGACAACGACAACGACAACGACAACGACAACGACAACGACAACGACAACGACAACGACAACGACAACGACAACGACAACGACAACGACAACGACAACGACAACGACAACGACAACGACAACGACAACGACAACGACAACGACAACGACAACGACAACGACAACGACAACGACAACGACAACGACAACGACAACGACAACGACAACGACAACGACAACGACAACGACAACGACAACGACAACGACAACGACAACGACAACGACAACGACAACGACAACGACAACGACAACGACAACGACAACGACAACGACAACGACAACGACAACGACAACGACAACGACAACGACAACGACAACGACAACGACAACGACAACGACAACGACAACGACAACGACAACGACAACGACAACGACAACGACAACGACAACGACAACGACAACGACAACGACAACGACAACGACAACGACAACGACAACGACAACGACAACGACAACGACAACGACAACGACAACGACAACGACAACGACAACGACAACGACAACGACAACGACAACGACAACGACAACGACAACGACAACGACAACGACAACGACAACGACAACGACAACGACAACGACAACGACAACGACAACGACAACGACAACGACAACGACAACGACAACGACAACGACAACGACAACGACAACGACAACGACAACGACAACGACAACGACAACGACAACGACAACGACAACGACAACGACAACGACAACGACAACGACAACGACAACGACAACGACAACGACAACGACAACGACAACGACAACGACAACGACAACGACAACGACAACGACAACGACAACGACAACGACAACGACAACGACAACGACAACGACAACGACAACGACAACGACAACGACAACGACAACGACAACGACAACGACAACGACAACGACAACGACAACGACAACGACAACGACAACGACAACGACAACGACAACGACAACGACAACGACAACGACAACGACAACGACAACGACAACGACAACGACAACGACAACGACAACGACAACGACAACGACAACGACAACGACAACGACAACGACAACGACAACGACAACGACAACGACAACGACAACGACAACGACAACGACAACGACAACGACAACGACAACGACAACGACAACGACAACGACAACGACAACGACAACGACAACGACAACGACAACGACAACGACAACGACAACGACAACGACAACGACAACGACAACGACAACGACAACGACAACGACAACGACAACGACAACGACAACGACAACGACAACGACAACGACAACGACAACGACAACGACAACGACAACGACAACGACAACGACAACGACAACGACAACGACAACGACAACGACAACGACAACGACAACGACAACGACAACGACAACGACAACGACAACGACAACGACAACGACAACGACAACGACAACGACAACGACAACGACAACGACAACGACAACGACAACGACAACGACAACGACAACGACAACGACAACGACATCGACAACGACAACGACAACGACAACGACAACGACAACGACAACGACAACGACAACGACAACGACAACGACAACGACAACGACAACGACAACGACAACGACAACGACAACGACAACGACAACGACAACGACAACGACAACGACAACGACAACGACAACGACAACGACAACGACAACGACAACGACAACGACAACGACAACGACAACGACAACGACAACGACAACGACAACGACAACGACAACGACAACGACAACGACAACGACAACGACAACGACAACGACAACGACAACGACAACGACAACGACAACGACAACGACAACGACAACGACAACGACAACGACAACGACAACGACAACGACAACGACAACGACAACGACAACGACAACGACAACGACAACGACAACGACAACGACAACGACAACGACAACGACAACGACAACGACAACGACAACGACAACGACAACGACAACGACAACGACAACGACAACGACAACGACAACGACAACGACAACGACAACGACAACGACAACGACAACGACAACGACAACGACAACGACAACGACAACGACAACGACAACGACAACGACAACGACAACGACAACGACAACGACAACGACAACGACAACGACAACGACAACGACAACGACAACGACAACGACAACGACAACGACAACGACAACGACAACGACAACGACAACGACAACGACAACGACAACGACAACGACAACGACAACGACAACGACAACGACAACGACAACGACAACGACAACGACAACGACAACGACAACGACAACGACAACGACAACGACAACGACAACGACAACGACAACGACAACGACAACGACAACGACAACGACAACGACAACGACAACGACAACGACAACGACAACGACAACGACAACGACAACGACAACGACAACGACAACGACAACGACAACGACAACGACAACGACAACGACAACGACAACGACAACGACAACGACAACGACAACGACAACGACAACGACAACGACAACGACAACGACAACGACAACGACAACGACAACGACAACGACAACGACAACGACAACGACAACGACAACGACAACGACAACGACAACGACAACGACAACGACAACGACAACGACAACGACAACGACAACGACAACGACAACGACAACGACAACGACAACGACAACGACAACGACAACGACAACGACAACGACAACGACAACGACAACGACAACGACAACGACAACGACAACGACAACGACAACGACAACGACAACGACAACGACAACGACAACGACAACGACAACGACAACGACAACGACAACGACAACGACAACGACAACGACAACGACAACGACAACGACAACGACAACGACAACGACAACGACAACGACAACGACAACGACAACGACAACGACAACGACAACGACAACGACAACGACAACGACAACGACAACGACAACGACAACGACAACGACAACGACAACGACAACGACAACGACAACGACAACGACAACGACAACGACAACGACAACGACAACGACAACGACAACGACAACGACAACGACAACGACAACGACAACGACAACGACAACGACAACGACAACGACAACGACAACGACAACGACAACGACAACGACAACGACAACGACAACGACAACGACAACGACAACGACAACGACAACGACAACGACAACGACAACGACAACGACAACGACAACGACAACGACAACGACAACGACAACGACAACGACAACGACAACGACAACGACAACGACAACGACAACGACAACGACAACGACAACGACAACGACAACGACAACGACAACGACAACGACAACGACAACGACAACGACAACGACAACGACAACGACAACGACAACGACAACGACAACGACAACGACAACGACAACGACAACGACAACGACAACGACAACGACAACGACAACGACAACGACAACGACAACGACAACGACAACGACAACGACAACGACAACGACAACGACAACGACAACGACAACGACAACGACAACGACAACGACAACGACAACTACAACGACAACGACAACGACAACGACAACGACAACGACAACGACAACGACAACGACAACGACAACGACAACGACAACGACAACGACAACGACAACGACAACGACAACGACAACGACAACGACAACGACAACGACAACGACAACGACAACGACAACGACAACGACAACGACAACGACAACGACAACGACAACGACAACGACAACGACAACGACAACGACAACGACAACGACAACGACAACGACAACGACAACGACAACGACAACGACAACGACAACGACAACGACAACGACAACGACAACGACAACGACAACGACAACGACAACGACAACGACAACGACAACGACAACGACAACGACAACGACAACGACAACGACAACGACAACGACAACGACAACGACAACGACAACGACAACGACAACGACAACGACAACGACAACGACAACGACAACGACAACGACAACGACAACGACAACGACAACGACAACGACAACGACAACGACAACGACAACGACAACGACAACGACAACGACAACGACAACGACAACGACAACGACAACGACAACGACAACGACAACGACAACGACAACGACAACGACAACGACAACGACAACGACAACGACAACGACAACGACAACGACAACGACAACGACAACGACAACGACAACGACAACGACAACGACAACGACAACGACAACGACAACGACAACGACAACGACAACGACAACGACAACGACAACGACAACGACAACGACAACGACAACGACAACGACAACGACAACGACAACGACAACGACAACGACAACGACAACGACAACGACAACGACAACGACAACGACAACGACAACGACAACGACAACGACAACGACAACGACAACGACAACGACAACGACAACGACAACGACAACGACAACGACAACGACAACGACAACGACAACGACAACGACAACGACAACGACAACGACAACGACAACGACAACGACAACGACAACGACAACGACAACGACAACGACAACGACAACGACAACGACAACGACAACGACAACGACAACGACAACGACAACGACAACGACAACGACAACGACAACGACAACGACAACGACAACGACAACGACAACGACAACGACAACGACAACGACAACGACAACGACAACGACAACGACAACGACAACGACAACGACAACGACAACGACAACGACAACGACAACGACAACGACAACGACAACGACAACGACAACGACAACGACAACGACAACGACAACGACAACGACAACGACAACGACAACGACAACGACAACGACAACGACAACGACAACGACAACGACAACGACAACGACAACGACAACGACAACGACAACGACAACGACAACGACAACGACAACGACAACGACAACGACAACGACAACGACAACGACAACGACAACGACAACGACAACGACAACGACAACGACAACGACAACGACAACGACAACGACAACGACAACGACAACGACAACGACAACGACAACGACAACGACAACGACAACGACAACGACAACGACAACGACAACGACAACGACAACGACAACGACAACGACAACGACAACGACAACGACAACGACAACGACAACGACAACGACAACGACAACGACAACGACAACGACAACGACAACGACAACGACAACGACAACGACAACGACAACGACAACGACAACGACAACGACAACGACAACGACAACGACAACGACAACGACAACGACAACGACAACGACAACGACAACGACAACGACAACGACAACGACAACGACAACGACAACGACAACGACAACGACAACGACAACGACAACGACAACGACAACGACAACGACAACGACAACGACAACGACAACGACAACGACAACGACAACGACAACGACAACGACAACGACAACGACAACGACAACGACAACGACAACGACAACGACAACGACAACGACAACGACAACGACAACGACAACGACAACGACAACGACAACGACAACGACAACGACAACGACAACGACAACGACAACGACAACGACAACGACAACGACAACGACAACGACAACGACAACGACAACGACAACGACAACGACAACGACAACGACAACGACAACGACAACGACAACGACAACGACAACGACAACGACAACGACAACGACAACGACAACGACAACGACAACGACAACGACAACGACAACGACAACGACAACGACAACGACAACGACAACGACAACGACAACGACAACGACAACGACAACGACAACGACAACGACAACGACAACGACAACGACAACGACAACGACAACGACAACGACAACGACAACGACAACGACAACGACAACGACAACGACAACGACAACGACAACGACAACGACAACGACAACGACAACGACAACGACAACGACAACGACAACGACAACGACAACGACAACGACAACGACAACGACAACGACAACGACAACGACAACGACAACGACAACGACAACGACAACGACAACGACAACGACAACGACAACGACAACGACAACGACAACGACAACGACAACGACAACGACAACGACAACGACAACGACAACGACAACGACAACGACAACGACAACGACAACGACAACGACAACGACAACGACAACGACAACGACAACGACAACGACAACGACAACGACAACGACAACGACAACGACAGCGACAACGACAACGACAACGACAACGACAACGACAACGACAACGACAACGACAACGACAACGACAACGACAACGACAACGACAACGACAACGACAACGACAACGACAACGACAACGACAACGACAACGACAACGACAACGACAACGACAACGACAACGACAACGACAACGACAACGACAACGACAACGACAACGACAACGACAACGACAACGACAACGACAACGACAACGACAACGACAACGACAACGACAACGACAACGACAACGACAACGACAACGACAACGACAACGACAACGACAACGACAACGACAACGACAACGACAACGACAACGACAACGACAACGACAACGACAACGACAACGACAACGACAACGACAACGACAACGACAACGACAACGACAACGACAACGACAACGACAACGACGACGACGACGACGACGACGACGACGACGACGACGACGACGACGACGACGACGACGACGACGACGACGACGACGACGACGACGACGACGACGACGACGACGACGACGACAACAACAACAACAACAACAACAACAACAACAACAACAACAACAACAACAACAACATTATTATTATTATTAT
Organism: Ichneumon xanthorius; assembly: GCA_917499995.1. Classification (NCBI taxonomy): domain Eukaryota; kingdom Metazoa; phylum Arthropoda; class Insecta; order Hymenoptera; family Ichneumonidae; genus Ichneumon; species Ichneumon xanthorius. The sequence continues at coordinate 501,806 of CAKJTD010000048.1, read as the reverse complement.
TATTATTATTATTATTATTATTATTATTATTATTATTATTATTATTATTATTATTATTATTATTATTATTATTATTATTATTATTATTATTATTATTATTATTATTATTATTATTATTATTATTATTATTATTATTATTATTATTATTATTATTATTATTATTATTATTATTATTATTATTATTATTATTATTATTATTATTATTATTATTATTATTATTATTATTATTATTATTATTATTATTATTATTATTATTATTATTAGAGGGGCGCTGCGGCAGCGTTTGAGTACACACGTCAAACGTCTGTCTGACATTGGACTTACGAAAATTACAAACAATTTATACGGATAAATGGACCGCGTAATTAGCAGTGAAAAATGGAAGAGGAGGTGAACAGAAAGAGCATAAAAAAAGGACACCAAACCACCGCGGAGAGCAGATGAAGCAAGGAAAAACACCAATGAAGAAAGTGAGGTTAGTCGGGCCATGCCAGGAAAAACGGTGAAGGAGGGCGAAATTTCGAACGGCAACGGCGACGAGAGGAGAAACGAACGGCGCCCTAACTTACCAACAGGCGGTAATATAGAGCCTGAATCGGGGAAGAAGACCGCAGCACCGCTAGAGACCAAAACGAAACCTGGGAGACCGTCGATAAAGGATCTACTGCACAGGGAAAGATCGCACTCGCTCGGATCGATCACAGCGCACTTCAGCCCTAGCGGCAGCAAGAGGAAGAGGGATCAAGGAGATAAAGCAGAAAACTGTGTACCGAATAGCCAAGACCTGAACCCGTTTAAGAAAAGCAGCCTTATAAACCGATCTCCGACCGAAAAAATGGCCAACTTGAGTGACTCAGAAGAATCAAAGTTGCGAGATGAAAATGTCAAGGAAAAAGAAAAAACAAAACCCCAAGGAAACAGCAATTTTGCGGACTTCGAAAACACGATGTTTGCAAAGTTCGACCGGCTGGCGGATACAATAAGCAGTATGAAAGAGGACAGCAAAAAGGAATTTCAACACCTCGGTAACACGCTCATCTCATCGCTGGAAAAATTTGGCAAGAGAATCGACAAAGTGGAAGACCGATTGCAAGACATGGCAGCCGAGACAGCCGCAAATCATGAAGACTTAAAAAGAAGGCTGGAAGCTCTGGAAAGCCGAGCGGAGAAAGAGGTACCGCAAGAAGCACTCCAACCACTAATCGCCAGAATAGAAAAAATTGAAGAGGCACAGAGACCCAAACGGAATGGACAACCGGAAAATGGACTGGAAGAACAAGTCAAAAAACTAACTGAAGCACTCGAAGCACAAGAAAAACACAACAAGAAAAACAACATAATTATAAAAGGACTAAAATCCGAAGCAAAAAATTGTCTGGAAGAAGCGAACAACTTGGTACAGGCTAAATTTGGTTTACCAAATGTTGTCGTCGAGGCAAGCCCTATAGGCAAGAAGAGCTGGATCCTAGGGAAAGTCTGCAACTTCCAGACCAAGCAACAGATCATGTCAAATAAATCCGGCATATTACGTGACTCAACAATATACATCGACAATGACCTAACTGAAAAAGAAAGGGACATTGCATACAAAGCACGCCAGCTCGTAAAAGCGGAAAAAGCAAAAGGAAGACCAGTAAAATCCAGATACAAGAAGGTACAAATAGAAAACGAATGGCGCTACTGGAGCGACAAAGAAAATGATTTTGTGACCTCAACAAAAAGGCAGGGCCAAGTTGTGCAAATGGAAACCGAGACCGCGACCGGTTCCGAAACGACCAATCCAAAAAACTAAACAAGAAGCGTCCCCAAGACGCAATAGCTACCTTCTGGAACTGCTACGGATATCGAAACATAAACGACCACACAATCAACGAATCCACGTTTTTTATTGGGGCGACGGAAACGTGGCTGCTGAAAAACCCGAAGTACACACCAACATGGATGGAAAATTTCAAAACCTTTTGGAAGGAAGCAACGAGAGTGGGAAACGAGGCCGAGGAAGCGGCGGATTAGCAGTATTGATCAGAAAGGACTTCGAGGCTGAGTTAATAGAGAGCGGCAGCGAATGGATTTTCATCAAAGCAAAACAGAAGGACTGGAACATGGTCTTGGGTACGATTTACCTCAAACCGGAAACAGAAGTGCAATCGTCCCTGGAGAGACTCAAATTAACAATAGACCGTTGCAAGGAACATTTTCAAGCCGAGGCCATCATCATCGGAGGAGACTTTAACGCGAGGATGGGCGAAGAGGACGAAAATCTACCCGAAGAACTCCTGGAAAACTCGGCACTATACCGGAAAAGATCAATGCTTGACAAGACAAGGACGAAAAGAGGACAGGAGCTGCAAGAATTCATGGTCGAAAACGGCTTCATAATGGCGAACGGTAGAACAGTAAGCGACACGCCAGGAAGCTTTACGTATAGCAGCACAACCGGGAACAGCACGGTAGACCTCATATGGGCCAATATCCCGGCGTTGGACGTGCTGGAAGACATTAATATCAGCGACGAAATAACCGGCTCGGATCATTTTCCGGTGGATGTTCTTATAAAAATAAACGAAGAGAGAAACATAGTAGGTGACAACGAGGACCACAACAACAACGTAGTGGAGACTGTAAAATGGAAACCGGGACGTGCCGAGATCTTCAGAACGCAGTTAATGTTTTCGAAAAGACTAAAAATAAACTTTGGAACAACAACATGCGAGGAACAATACGAAAACCTCAAAATAGCTTTAACACAAGCGGCAACAGATTCGGGCATGATAGGTAAGCAAAAAACAGTCAAAAAAAAAAGTAACGCGGCGGGCCGTAAGCCGTGGGTGGATAAAGAAGTCATTCAGGCAAAAGCGTTGGTCAGCAAAGCTCTAAGAGAATGCCGAAAAAAAGAATATGAGCATAGCGCAGCTGCCGCATACCGAAGAGTCAAAAACGAATATAGAACATTACTGGCAGCAAAGAAACTAGCACACGACGAAAATATAAAAAACAAACTCGCAAACGTAGGAAATCCGTCGGATTTTTGGCAAACAGTTAAAGAATGCAGATGGAAAAAATTTACATGTAACGCCGTGCCGATGACCCGATGGGAAGAATTTTACAAAAACACATACCCACCAAGGACAGACGACTCGCCTACTTTCGGGGTAGTAACGATCCGCGAACTAGACGAGAGCATAACATTAGAGGAACTGAATACAGCGATAACCAGCTGCAAAAACGCTAAGTCCCCGGGACCAGACCAAATACTGAACGAACAGTTTAAAGAACTACCGTCGAACTGGAGATTGTATTTATTAACGCTCTTCAACAAAGTCCTAGAACGAGAGAGTGTCCCGGAAGCTTGGCCTAGAGCAGCACTCACCATGTTATTTAAAAAAGGGGATAAAAACCAGCCGGAAAACTACAGGGGAATCGCATTAATAAATAATATCTTAAAGCTATTCACGCGTATTTTACATGTAAGAATAGACAAATGGGCAAGCGACGGTAACATTCTCCCGGAAACACAAGCGGGTTTTAGAAGTGGGAGGAGTTGTGTCGATCAAGTATTTACGCTTATGACAACAATACAAATTCAGCTAAGACACGAGGATAACGTAGTATTTGCAATCTTTGTGGATTTTAGAAGGGCTTTCGATTCGATCTCGCACAGCTTGCTATGGCGTAAACTTGCATCTCTGGGGTTAAGCTCAAAAATGCTGAGGGTACTTAAGAGCATCTATGATTCAGCCAAGGCGCAAGTCAAAAGGGAAAATAAGCTCTCAAACTTGTTTGAAATCACTGAAGGGGTATTGCAAGGAGAAATTTTGAGTCCGCTACTATTCATTTTGTTTATCTCTGATTTCGAGAGCTTCTTTAGGAATAGAGATCAACGAGGTCTGTCTATCAATGGTTTAGTTGACGTCCTTATGCTTATGTATGCAGATGACACGGTAATCCTAGGGTACTCGATTATAGATGTCAAAAGGAAATTGAAAATATTAGCAGACTATTGCGACAAGAACGGTTTGAGTGTAAACGCGACAAAAATAAAAATAATGGCGTTTCGTAACTCCGGAAGAATACATGGCGACGAAATAAACGCTTTTCGGTACAAAGGAGAAAAAGTGGAGGTTGTGTTTACCTACAACTATCTGGGAATTATCATAGCTAGTAACACACTTGGACTGTCGGCAGCAAAAGCAGCATTAGCCAAGGTCAAAATGGCCATAAGTGCAGTGAACTCAATCTTAGCGAGGGCCAAGTCAGACGCGTGGGAAAGTAAAATCAAACTGTTTAAGAGCATAGTCATACCAACGTTAATGTACGGCGTACAGGTCTGGGGACTCGGATATTTTGAGGTTATTGAGCTGGCCCAAACGGACTATTTTAAACAAATATTGCAACTGCCCAGAAATACACCGGGCTATGTACTTCGTCTGGAGCTTGGGGTAGACGCGCTAGCGGTGGAAGCACTGAAACTAACGTGGGGATGGATAGATAGAATCATCAAAATGAGCAACAACCGCTTACCGAAAATATGTCTGGCAAGGCTAATCGAATTGTCAACCACGCCAACAAACACGAGTCGATTCAATTGGATTTCGAGGTTAGGTGTAACCCTACAGGAAGGAGACATAAACAATCTATTAGAGTTACTGCAACCGGAAAACTGGGAAAGTAAACGCGAGGAGATCATAAATAAGTACTCGCGGACTTTAAGGCAAAAAGACTACGATAGATACACCAGATCGGCGGCTTGCCAGGTGCTCTTACCTCGAAACCCAAATGATAAGACTGCACATTACCTGACCCTGAGATGCCCTTTTAGCGTGACGAGAGTGGTAGCGCAGACTAGGTTAGCAAATAACTATGCATGTAAATTCATTATACAGCAAACGTGTTATAAGCTAACACCGAACCTAAACTGCAGAGCGTGCGAGGAGCAGGAACCAGAAAGTATAGAACATGTCTTGATTAAGTGCCCCGCATATGGGGTGCAAAGAGCACAATACTGTAACAGGACTAACAGACCGCTAGGGAGCAGACAAGAGATGTGGGAAGCACTAGGAGCACCGAGTGTCAAAGATATGAGACAGCTTTATTACTTTATAGCTAAAGTGTTAAAGATCAGGGCAGAAATCGTCAGAGATACCCCCGAGTAAGCTATAAATAAATAAAGAATTTTTTAGATTAGAATAAGGAAAAGGAAAAAAAAAAAAAAAAAAAAAAAGAAAACACCGAGAAGAAAAACTTTCAGGCACATGTTTTGAAAAGAGACAAATTATGTTACATTAATTAGTAGGATTACTATCGTAGATATAAGAGATACTTTGTAATTTTTGTACATGTAAAATGGAGTCAAATTCACCCCCATGCCATAAGAGTGTAATCAACTTTGTAAACTCTTTAAGCAATAAACCACTACTACTACTACTACTTATTATTATTATTATTATTATTATTATTATTATTATTATTATTATTATTATTATTATTATTATTATTAATAATATTATTATTATTATTATTATTATTATTATTATTATTATTATTATTATTATTATTATTTTTTTTTCCTTTACGGAATCCCTAAGGGTTCCGTAAAGAAAAACGGAATTTGCGGAATCCAGGTTACGGATTCCACCAGCCCAGCTGGTGGGTATGTGGGACTCCCGTAGCCTACCCACTAAACCGCCCTCTCCTTTCGATCCTCCCTCAACCAGGAACTATGTTAATATTACTTCTGGTTGGGGGAGCTGTCTGTGTACGTCTGTTCGTTCTGTCTATTCGTTTCGTCTCACGTCAGTTTGTCTGCTCTGTCATTCGAGGCAGCCGTCTGCGTTTTTTCGTCTCAGTATCGTCTCTGTGTAGGTGGCAACAAGTTGCCACCATTCTGTTGTATGGAGCATCACCTCGACAATATTGTCTGGGGTGATGGGACCAACGGTCGTCTCCAGTCTCCGTCTGTGTGTTGTCCAGCGGTCACATTCGAAGAACGTGTGTTCCGCGTCGTCTTGTTCGTGTCCGCAGTATTTGCAGTCCGGCGTCTGTACTCTGTTCATCCTGTAGAGGTACCGTCTAAAGTAACCGTGTCCTGTCAGGAGCTGGGTAACGTAAAAGTTTACATCCCCGAACTCCCTTTCAAGCCACGGTCTCAGGTCCTTTATCAGTCGTCTCGTCCAGTTGCCTGTAGATCCTTCTGTCCAGCGTTGTTGCCATGTCTGTATCGTCGTATTTCTTTCGGTGGTTGCCGCATCCTGTCGTCTCGTGTCCGCGCTCCTCCCGTGTATCCTCTTGCGCTCGAACGCCAGAAGGTCCACGGGAATCACGCCCGCCACCACCAGGACAGCTTGTGCAGAGACAGTCCGGTAGGAGCAGGCGATCCTCAGCGCGCCCTGTCTCTGTACTGTCGTCATTGCGTGGCAGTACTTCTTGGTCTTCAGGGCGTCTGCCCAGATCTCCGCGCCGTATAAGAGGATCGAGTGGGCCGTCGACATTAACAGTCGTCGTTTCCCCGGTCTCGGTCCAGTTGTGTTTGCCATCAGGCGGCTTAAGGATGCTATCCTCTCGGCCGCCTTCCGGGCTGTCCTTTGTATATGTGGCCAGAAGGTCATCTTTGTATCTAGGGTCACCCCCAGGTACTTGACTTCCCCTCCGGTCTCGATCTCTTCTGTCCCAACCCACATGGGCAGTGTTGTCTGTATCCGTTTCCTTGTAAGGAAGATCAGTTCCGTCTTTTCTGTCGCTAGTTGTAGTCCGTGGTCGGTCATCCAACGTCCGACGCGTCTCATGGTCTGGTTCAGTTTCAACTGCGCCAGCTCTGGGGTCCGCTCCACGATCACCGCCGCCACGTCATCGGCGTAAGCGACGAGGAGTACGCCGAGCGGGAGCTCCAGTCTGAGCAGACTGTCGTACACTCCGTTCCAAAAGTCCGGTCCGAGTATGGATCCCTGCGCGACCCCCGCAGTGATTTGTCTCGTCACCTGTCCTTCTGTGGTTTCGTAAGTGATTCGTCTGTTTTTCAGGTAATCCTGTACAACTCGGGCCAAGTACAGGGGAATCCCGAAGTCGCCTCTTAGCGCCTCCAAGATATCCACCCACCTGGCCGAGTTGAAAGCATTCCTGATATCCAGGGTAGCCATCAGCACGATTGGCCGCGCTGCGTGACAATGTCTGTCCGTGTCTCTGCAGGTGTCGACCACTTTTTGGATTGCTCCAATCGTTGATCGTCCCCTTCTAAAGCCGTACTGCTGGTCCGAAAGACCGCCCCCGGCCTGTATCGCGTCTGTGAGTCTTGGTCTCAGTAATTGTTCATAGAGTTTCCCTGTCGTATCAAGTAAACTCAGGGGCCGGTAGGCCGACGGCGTGCCGGGGTCGCCCTTACCTTTGGGGATAAGTACCAGCCTCGCCGCCTTCCACCTGGCGCTGAACGTTCCTGTTGTTAAACACGTGTTGTACAGGTCGAGGAATATCTCGGGCCTTAGGTTAACCATCAGCCGGATAATCTCTCCCGGTACTCCGTCTGGTCCCGGTGCCTTTCTAGTCTTCAACGCCTTGGATGCTCTAGTGAGCTCCTCCGCGGTGAAGATAGGGGCTGCCGGTACCTCCGTGTCGTCTGTCTCGTCCGTGCGTGTTGGGTGTGTCGGAAAAAGTCCGTCGACGATCCGTCGTGCGGTTTCGGCGTCTTTGAGTTCCGGCGGGTTTCGTCCCCCTAGTTTGCCGGTCACAATCTTGTAGCCGGTTCCCCAGGGGTCACGATCCACCTCCTCGCAGAGCTTCTTCCAGCATCGCGTCTTGCTGTCTCTGATGGCTTTCGTCAGCGTCTTCCGAGCTGTCTTGTAGGCGGCTTGGAGGTTTTCCCTTTCGGGTCTTCCGCCAGCCCTTGTGACTCGTCGTCTATTTGCCAGGCAGCTTCTTCGCAGTTCGGCAATTTCGTCCGTCCACCAGTACTGCGGTTGTTTGTTTCGTCCGTTTCGTCGTTTCGGCATTGTGTCGTTGCACAGCTGTTCCGTCAGTTTTGCCGTCTCGTCCGCCAGTCTTTCCGCCCTTTGCCGGCCAACCAGCTCTGGGGGGACTTTTGTAATCGGGGCTGGTGCTGCCACCAGTTCCTCCGAGAACTTCCGTGCGTCCAGTTTGTTTACGTTCCACCGCGGGGGGTGCTGGGTCCTTGTCCGTATCGTTGTTGTCGATCCTGCCACTTCGAAGGCTATGTACTGGTGGTCGCTGGCCGTATAGTCCTCGATCACCTGCCATCGCCTCACCTGTGACAGAATTCTATCCGATGTCATCGTTACGTCAGGAATGGAGTCTCCAAACCCTGGCCGTCTGTATGTCGGTACGTTTCCTGTGTTTGCTACGACTAGATCTAGCCTTGCAGCCATCTCTAGAAGTAACCGTCCCCGTTTGTTCGTTGCTGTCATTCCCCACTCGATCGCCCTCGCGTTGAAGTCCCCCGCAACCACGACGTCACCGGGCAGATCCCTGATTCCGTCCTCGAGGAGCTCCACCTTTCTCTCGAACTCCGCCACGGTGCAGTTGGGGGTCAGGTAGACGCTGACGTAAGTGACAGCGCCGACCTTAGCCCAGACGTAATCGTCGCCCACCCCGTGGTTGGTCATCCGAGGTCGGGCAGCGCCCCTCACCCAGATAGCTGTTGTCTCGGTCTCGTTCGTTATCCATGTCTGCGCTGTCCTTACTCTGTAAGGTTCACACAGTATCAGGATGTCCGCGTCATGTTCGTCGGCTATCTGCGGCAGTAGCATGTCTGCTGTCCTGCTTCGGTTCAGGTTTCCCTGGATTATCCTGTCCGTCGTCCTGCCTGTCTCCTGCACTCCTCCAGCGCAGCCCGGAATACCGCGCACTTCCCGGATCCCGCGATGTGCGCCGCGTCACCGTGCCCCGCCTCGGTGCACAGGGGACAAGCTGGTTTATTTTTGCAGTCCTTTGCAAAGTGTCCTGTTTCGCCGCATTTCCTGCAGCTTTTCGTTCGGTCCTCGTTCGGGCAGTTAGCCTTAGTGTGTCCGTACCCCAGACACCTAAAGCATTTCGCCACAGTCACTCGTTCTCGGACACGGCAACGCACCCAGCCTATCCCGATCCGTCCCCGGCCAAGCAGCACCGCGGCCTCGTGCGGTTCGAGCTCGCACACCGCCATGTACTGCTCGTTCCGGTTCGGACCGAAGATGTGGACGCCAAAGTCCGCGTCTCGTCCTGTTTCTCGTCGCAGCGCGTTCCTCACGTCGTCCTCGGTCGTGACGCAGTCTAAGTCCATGATCTCCAGTTGAACCCTGGAGGTCGCGGTCCTGACGTTGCCATCGTCTCCGATCGCGTCCTGAAGTGCGCGCTGGAAGTTTTCTCGTCCGTCCTTGTTGGTCTGTATCCTTAAAAGACACAGGCCGTCCTTGGTTTTCCTCAGAGTCGTCACCTGCACGTGACTCTTCGTTGGATCCACCGTCGTCCGTATTTTCCGTACTATGTCAGAGTACGTTCTGTCGTTCCTCGGCTTGACAAAAACAGCCGTCCCCCGTTGTTTGGGGGTCGGTTTGCGTTTCCTGGCCTTGGGGTTCGCGTTCGTCGCGTTCGTCGCGTTCGTCGCGTTCGTCGCGTTCGTCGCGTCTATTGCTTTCGTCGCTTTCGTCGCTTTCGTCGCTTTCGTCGCTTTCGTCGTGTTTGTCTCGTTTTGTTTGTTTTTTCGTGCCGTTGTCTTGGTCTTTTTACGCGTGACTGTCTTCCAGACTTCGGCCGCTTCGCCTGTCGGAGGTCGCTTCTGAGAAGACTCCGGTGGGGTCGCGGTCGCCGAACGTTTTCGTTTCGTCCGTTGCGTCTCCTGTTCTTTCGTCTCCGTTTCCGTGTCTGTCTGTTCATAGTCCGTGACGTGTCCTCTTGGGGCTGCCTTCGCGAGCTTATGCAGCGCCACGTCGGCTGCCTCAAGAATCGTCTTGATTCCGTTCTTGACCGTCATGTGCATGTTCTTTTGCACAGCGGCTGCCTCGGCCATTTTTGTCGCCGTTATCTTTATCCGCGTCAGTAGGTCCGCGATGTCCGGGTCGTTCCGTATCGTTTCATTCAGGTATTGCGTCTCACTGTCGACAGCGGAGGTAGCCGAGGTAAAGCTCGCTCCGCTGCCTGTGCTCGACACGCTGGATGTCCTTTCCCTGACGAGCAGGTCCAGTATCGTCTTGTCCGTTCTGTTTTTCGTGTCCGTTTTCCTCGTCGCTGTCCTCGTCTTCAAGTCCTTGCACATTCTGCGGCCCTCAGAATCCATGCCGCTGCCACGGGCCGCCGGGGCTTCAACCCGACCGTCGCCCGGGGTGGATTGCCCCTGTGTTGGGGGTACCACCTGAGGTATATCCTTGTTTTGTCCGTGCATTTCATTGTTGTTTGTTCCTTTCTGCTAAGGGTCTGTCGGGGGCGCGACTCCCCGTACCGTGCCGGAACGTAGCACGGTCCCTGAGGTCGCCTTAGGGGTCATCCGTCGGGCATGAGCCGACTTCAGTCCCCCTCGACTTACTCGGTATCCCCGGGGTCGTCACATCCCGAGCGAGAGGGGTTTTACATCCTCCCACCGCCTGGGGTCGCCTCGGGGGCCGTCCGTCGTTATTATTATTATTATTATTATTATTATTATTATTATTATTATTATTATTATTATTATTATTATTATTATTATTATTATTATTATTATTATTATTATTATTATTATTATTATTATTATTATTATTATTATTATTGTATTGTGCTTTATTGCGTCCCCGAAGGGTTACAAGGGTTCCGTTTCCTTACATTTCTCCTTTACAATTCCTTTTCTCCCTTTACACCCATCTCCTCTCTCCACTCACGCTTTACAATTATTTTCTTTTTTTTCTGCTTCCACTCTCACACTCTCCGCTCCTGTTTTCCTCACATTGTGCTTTTACATTTCTTCCTTAAGTTTACCTTTGCTTTTATTTATTTATTTCCTTCTACACTTCTTTACACTTTTTACAATTGTACATTTCCTTACTTCTATCTTACTCTATTTACATTTCCTCCTTCTTTCCTCCTCGCTCGCCGCTCTCGCCTGCCCCGCTCGCCTCGCCCGCACGCTCCGCTCGCCTCGCCCGCACGCTCCGCTCGCCGCTCTCGCACGCCTCGCTCGCTCTTTTTTGTTTCTTTTCTCTTTACTCTTATCTCCTCCTCCGTCTCTCTCTTTCTCTCTTCCTTCGCGCTTCATCTTCGAGCTCCGCTTCCGTCTTATCCACTCCATTCCTTCTCGCATCCCCTGTTTTCGACCCATTCTCTCACTATCTCTCGCTCTCTCTTTCTGCCTAAACCCTATCTACTCCAATCGCCCTTCATCCGCTCCCCGCCTCCTCTCTCTCTCTCTCTTTCACTCATCTTTTCTCTTCTCTTTTCTTCTAATTCTTTCATCCACTCCTCTCCCTGTCCGCTCGCATCCAGAATCTCTCTTACTCTCTCACCTATCGACCTATCTACTTCCCCTCCTGCTCTACACCTATCCAGTACGTGTTCCCACGTCTCGATTTCCCCCGCACACATTCTGCATCTCCTCTGTTCCTCCTCCTTCCAATATTCTCCTTCTCTCATCTCGTTTCCGAGCCTGAATCTGGCTATTCTTTTGCTCCTTTCCTCCTTCCACTTCGATCTCAAATATTGCGGTGTTCCTTCTGTCCTCACTTCTCTGTACCATCTGTTATATTTTGACTCTCTTATTCGTTCCCATCTTTCTCTTTCCTGTTCTCTTCTGTCCGCTTTCTCCACTTCCTCATACTCTGTCTCTCTCTGTCTCTCCTCTCCTTCGTTCCGTCTTCTCGCTTCTCGTCTTCCTTGTTCCCACTTCGACGCTCTCTCGTCCGCTTCCCTCTCTCTCTCTTTTATCTCTTCTAGGCACTCCCTCGCTAGCTCGCTTCCTTCCCCTTTCCTCAATTTCTCTTCATACCTCCATGCCCTTCTGCATGCTCTTGTCCTCAACTTGTCTCTCTTCGTCTCTTCTCTTACCATGTATCCCGGCGTTTGCCAGTCTACTCCCATTGTCCATCTCAGAAATCTTTCCTGCATCCCTTCCAGCTCTCTCTTTTCTTCCCATCCCCATATTTCCGCTCCGTATCCCATTACCGTCCATACCAACGTGTCAAACAGCCAAATTCTCCTTTCCCAATTTTTCTCGAACTTCCTTTTGCCTATTCCCCAGGCCTGTTTCATCACCGCTCCTGCTTTCTTCGCTCTGTCCTTTATGTGCGCTTCCTGTCCTCCATTCTTCTTGAATACGTACCCCAGGTACTTGAATTCTTTGACTTCCTCTATCTTCTTGCCTCTCCATCTCCAATCCACGTCTTTACTCCTTCCTCCCCCTCTTCTGAATCTCACTATCTTTGTCTTTCCCACGTTCAGCTCCAGCTTTTTATTTTCAAAATACTTCTCCAATCTCCTTATCATGCTCTTCATTTCCTCTTCGTTTCTTGCCAACACCACCACGTCGTCCGCATATGCCAACGAGCATATCCTTCTCTCTCTCACCTTCACTCCGCCCCATCTTCCTTTTCCCAATTCTTCCTCCATATCGGCCGTCATCAGATTGAACAGAATAGGGCTCATCGGGCAACCCTGCCTGACCCCTCTTCCGGTCCAAAAGCTCTCTCCTACCTCCCCTCCGACTTTCACTCTGCTCTTCGTCTCTCTGTATACCTCCTCCACTCTTTCTCTGAGTCCTTTCCTTACTCCTCTTCTCTCCAGCGCCTCCATCATTTTCCTTCTGTCCACCGAGTCGAAGGCCGCCTTCAGATCTATAAACAACGCAATGACCTTGCCCTTCTCTTCCGTCAACTGCTTGCTTACTATATAGTTCAGGACATAGATGTTGTCTATCGTCCCTACTCCTCTCCTGAATCCTGTTTGATTTGGTGGTATCATCCTTCTTTCCTCTGCTTCCTCCTCCAATCTTTTCGCCAATACCGTCGTGTATACCTGATATAACGACGGCATTAGCGTAACTCCTCTGTACTCTTCTACCTTCCTTCCGCTTCCTTTCTTGACTATTGGGGCTATTATCCCCTCCTTCCAATTTTCCGGCCATCCATCTCCTCTCCATACCCTCGCACATATTTCCCATGCGACCTCTATCGCCTTTTCTCCTCCACACTTCCACGCCTCGTTCGGTATTTCGTCAATTCCCATCGCTTTCTCTTCTTTCAGCTTTTTCACCGTCTTCTGGATTTCTTCTCTTCTTATATTTTCTTCTTCTCCCTCTCTTCTTGCCTCTTCCGTTCCCATTCTTACTCGCCTCTCCACTCCTCCTATCAGTCCCATGAAATATCTTTTCCATTCCTCTTTTTGTATTCCTTCTCCTATTTTCTTTCTTTCCTTTCTTCCTCTGTTTATAATCTCCCATACCTTGTCTTCCGTTTTCGCTTCCGCTATTTCCCTTACCATCCTCTCCTGCTCCTCTTTTTTCTTCCGCTCACTCAGCCTCTGGTATTCTCTCTTTCTTTCCCTGTATGCTTCCTTCGTGCCTTCGTTCTTTCTCCACCTCCTCAGTTCTTTTCTTGCTTCTGCTTTTTTCTCTCGACATTCCTCGTCCCACCATCCTCTTCTCTTTTGCTTCCTTTCTCTCCCTCCTTTTTCTTCACTTCTTCCTATCTCTTCCTTTATTTTTATCTCCATTTCACTTACAGCTTCCAGTCCTCCTCCTCTCTCGACTCTCATTTCTTGCAAGCCCTTGGCATATTCTTCTTTCATTTTCTCTGACCATTTGCCTCTTCCGGCTCTTCCCCCTCCTCCTCTTTCCTCCTTCTTTCTCCCTCTTCCTTTTTTCACCGTGACCACCAGTGGATGATGATCCGACTCCACTCTGTCTGCTACTTCCAGCTTTTCTATCCCCTTCCTTGCGTTTTCATCTCCCATCACATAGTCTATAACCGTCTCTCCTCTTCCTCCTGTGTACGTGAACTCTCCTTCCTCATCTCCCTCCATATTTCCATTCCAAATCTCCCAGCCTACCTCTTCCAACAGCTTCGTTAGTTTCCTTCCTTCAGCGTTGACCTTTTTATCCTTCGATTTTCTTCCTCCCTCTTCTTCTTCCTCCGGACCTCTTATTCTTCCTCCCTCCGTTCCCGTTCTCGCGTTAAAGACTCCTCCTATTATCGTTCTTTCTTCTTCGCTCTGTCTTTCCATCCATCCTCTCAGCTTCTCCATTTTCTTGTCCAGATCTCCGTTTACATACGTTGCCACCACGTTCCATACCTCATTTCCCGCTTTCACTCTCTCATGCATGATACCTTCCTCCTCCTCTCGTGTTTCATCTTTCTCCATTGCCATCTCCTCTCTCACTCCCATCACCATTCCTCCCATCGCTCTTCCTTTCTTATTTTTCTTCCTCGCTCCCTGACTCGACCATTTGTATCCCTTCGGCATCCTACTGCTCACCTTGTTCCAGTTGTTCTCCTCTGTCCACGTTTCCATCAGCACCACTACGTCCCATTCCTCTATTCCTCTCCAAAATTCCTTATCCTTGTTGGCCAGACCCGCTACGTTCCAAAATGCTATCTTCCAGTTCTCCTCCTCCTTTCCTCCGATCTCTCTCCTCTCTTTCCTATTTTTTTTGCTTAATCGTTTTTTGCTTCCTCCTCTTCTCCTCCTGCCGCTTCTTCCATTTCTTTGCTCTGTTTCTCCTCGGGCTTTCTCACCTCTCTCCGCTCTTCCGCTCTTTCGTCCTTTTTCTCCTCGTCTTTCCTCTCTCTTCTTCCCTCCTCTACTCTCTCTCTCCCTCTTCCGTCTTTTAGCACCTCGTCCTTTTCGTCCCAGAACCATGCCGTTCCATTCACGAACAGCTTACCGTGCCCGATTCTCACCCTCTTTCCCTTCCTCCTCTCCCCTTCCGCTATTTCCTTTATCAGCCATTGCGTCCTTTTCTCTTTCCACGTGAGGTCTTCCTCTATTCTCTCCTTCCTCCCTTTCAGGTTTCCTTTCTTCCTCATTACCTCTGCCTTTCCTTCCACGCTCTCCATTTTCACCTCTATACTGCCTTCTCTTCCACCGCTTCTCCTCTTTCCAATCTCCTTCGCCCCCTCCATTCTTGCTTGCACTCCAATGCTCTGCAGAATCCTTCTCGCCGACTCCGTCGCCGTGCCTTGCATATCTACTCTCTTCATGATTATATTCTTTCTCCTTTCCTCTTTCTCTCTTCTCTCTATCTTCCTTTCCATCTCCTTCACCCGTTCCTCTAGCTCTGTGCTTTCTGTCTCACTCTCTTTTTTCCTCGCTCCTTGCGCTTCCTCTTTTCGCTTTTCCATTTCCAACTTTTTAATTCTCTCCTCTACCTCTTCTCCCCTCTGTTCTCTTCTCTCTACCTCCTCCACTCTTCTTTCCAGTCCTGCCATTCTCTTTGCCAACTCTTCTCTCTCCCTTCTTCCTCTCTCCTCTCCCCTTCTCATTTCCTCTCTCATCCTTCCTATCTCCTCTCTCACCTCTCGTCCCTGTCCTTTCACATCTTGTCTTATCTCCCGTAGCTCTTTTTTGAATTCTTCTCTCATTTCCTTTATCAGTCTTTCCACACTCGATTCCTCCTCCGCCTTCTTCTGTGGGGACCTCTGAACTTTTTTACTCTTCTGAAAGATCTCCGCTTCCTCCTCTTCTTTTCCTTGCTTTTTCTCCTCCATCTGCTCTCTTTTCCTTTTCCATAGATCATTCAGCTCCACTATCGAGCCCACGCTCGCACTTCTCTCTCTCTTCAATTTTTCCGCATTCGTCGGTCTTCCTCTACCCTTCACTTCCTCGTCTTCTCTATCTCCTGTTTCAACCATGTCTTCTCTCTTTGCTTTGCTTCTATTCCGCTCGACTCTTTCACTTACTTGTTCAGTTCGCGCGTCTCTCTAGCTCGCCACTCCCTACTCTTTCTCTCTCTGCCACTGACTTACCGTCTCCCACTCACTCGCCGCTTCTTCACTCCTCCTACTGCTGTCGCTACCTGTCTACCTGTCGCTCTATCCTCTGTCTCCCTCTCACCTTACTCTCTCTTTCTTTCTTTCCTAACCTCTACTTTTGTCTCTACTTTTCTTTGCTGTTTTTCACTCTACCTACCTTTTCCCCTCTTCACTCTATTATTTCCCCTCTTTCCCTATCCTGCTCGCTACTCTTTCCTTCCACTCGCACTCTCTCCGTTCACTCTTATTATTCCTACCTTTACTTTTCCACTCACACCTCTGACACGCGTTGCTCTCCTTTCGCACCGGAAACGGAACTCTCCTATTATTATTATTATTATTATTATTATTATTATTATTATTATTATTATTATTATTATTATTATTATTATTATTATTATTATTATTATTATTATTATTATTATTATTATTATTATTATTATTATTATTATTATTATTATTATTATTATTATTATTATTATTATTATTATTATTATTATTATTATTATTATTATTATTATTATTATTATTATTATTATTATTATTATTATTATTATTATTATTATTATTATTATTATTATTATTATTATTATTATTATTATTATTATTATTATTATTATCTCGGATGTTACCTAACACCCGTAAAGGGAAGCGGGTAACTCGGTTGAGTGCCAACCGAGCGCGTCTCCAGGTGGCGGATAGGAGGGACCAGGGCTCAGGGACCTCTGTAGTCTGGGGGACCGGGCCGCCATGTGACGACCGGTAACCGAGGCAGGAGATCTCATGGGAACTGACCTGCGGGTGCTATAGGGAAACCGGCCGGGGTGAAAGCCGACCGGGGGACCAAAAGCCCTGCCGCGGACCAACTTCCCGAATCCTAAGGTGTAAGCTCATCGTGCCGACGGGATGCGTGGCACTTGGGAGGTAGTGTCTCGAACGATGCTCTGTTGAACCTGACGGGACAACTGGCAGCAGCCTGATAGAAGGCGAGAACACGGACGCGGGGGGGGGGGCTCTAAGCGGACCAGGCCAGCAGACCCAACCCCACCGGAGGCAAAACCGTTGTGGTATCCACGCTGTGTGGTCGTCGAGTCGTACACCGAAATATATATGTATATATAGTATAAGGCTACGATTGTACGAAACTGGACGAGTAAGTCAGTCACTGCTCCGCTGTCGAGACGATCGGAGCATAATAAACACCTGACCCCTCAACCGTGTTCAGTCTCTTATTACCGATTCCCCTCCGGTCCTGTCGGCGTGATACTCGAGTATTACAACCGTGAAGAAGAGTAGAGGTTACCCCAAACCGACTAGCTATGTGGGCGCAGTCTCAGCTGGTAGGAAGATGGCCATCGTGCCGTCCAACTATCCTGAGACGGTCCTCAAGCAGGAGGAGAGCGACCTGTTAACACGGGCGCTACTCGAGGTTTTGGACGCCGTACCCTCTGGGCAGGCGCTACCATGCTTAGATGGGCACCGTTGGGAACAGGGAGCCATGTGGGTGACCTGCTCCGACGACACGGCGAAAGCGTGGCTGAAGGCTATCGTCCCGTCGCTCAAGCCATGGGAGGACGCTTCACTCCAGGTTATGGAGAGAGACGGCCTTCCTAAACTTAAAAAGACCTCTGCGGTATTCTTCGGAACAAAGGAGGAAACCGAGGTGCTTTTTAGGAGGCTGAAGCGCCAGAACACGGCCCTGAACACCGACATATGGCGGGTTTGGGACCGGCGGGAGGTGAACGGCAACGTTGACTTCACTCTGAGCGCGGACGCTCCATCCATGGAGGTTCTGGCCAGGGTCGGCAACGCTCCCTACTGTGGACTGGGGCGGGCTCGCTTCGGCGATGCCCCGAACAGGACCGGAGGGAGAGACACTGCCGGTACCGGGGCCGTAGCCTCAGAGGTCTCGGAACCCCGGTCGGGTCCGAAACCGTTGCTGGACATGCTGAGAGGACCGAAGTACCGCGTACGACGGCCCCACCAACCAGGGTGACCAGCGCGGGTGCCCCTCTATTAAGGGCGCCTGTGCTGCTGCCCACCAACACCATGGCTCTCGCAAAGGCTAATATGCCTAGCGCGGAGAAATATCCGCCTTCTTATTGGAGGAAGGAGCAGGGACCGACTGCAGGGGGCTCGGGGGTCACAACCCGCGAGACCCCGGCGGTCGGGCGCACTCCGTTCCGTCCAGTAAGCAGGAAAGGAACGAGGGGCAGGCCCACTATGGCGAGCATGGCGCTCAAGGCGGGACTAGCGGGGAGGGGGCAAGGCGTCCAGAGGACGCTGGACCTCACCACGCCAAGGACCTCTGAGCCGCCGGCTACGACTGTAGAAGGGCCAGCGGACTCGGCCGAGAGGGAGGAAGAGCGCGATGGCTGAACATCGGACTCTTCCCCCCTCGAACCCCCCATCCCCTAACCACCCAACCCCAAACCCACCCAGTTCCTACATTTTTCTCCCTTCCCTTCCCCACTTTGCTAGGAGACAGATCGAACCTGCAGCCTCGATAGCTGTGGGTAGTATCAGGTTCTCCCAAATTAATCTGCAACACTGCAAAGCGGCCACGGCTGTTTTAAGCCGAGACCTAGCAGTGGAGCAGATAGACATAGCCCTTATACAGGAACCCTGAATTAACGGGGGACTGATTAGGGGTATCGATAGGAATCTGGGCGCGCTTATCCACGCGGAGGTGGAGCTGGGACCGAGGGCCTGCATCTTCATCAACAAGATGCATAGCGCCCTCAAGTTGAACCAGTTCTGCACCAGGGATTTAGCAGCGGCCAAGATTTCAATAAATGTGAAGGGCAGGCGGACCGAGTTAGTAATCTGCTCGGCCTACCTACCTTATGACTCGGCGGTACCTCCGCCTACGAACGAGCTCGCGGCCCTAGTCGACTACACAAGGGCCAGCGGACTCAAATTAATCGCTGGTTGCGACGCGAACTCACACCACCCGGTGTGGGGCAGCTCCGACATCAATACGAGAGGCGCTGCACTACTGGAGTACCTCTCCACTACTAGGCTAGTGATTCTCAACAGGGGATCCAGGCCAACATTTATCACCTCCCGCAGACAGGAGGTCTTAGACCTGACCCTGGCTGTACCGGAAGTGGCATGCAGCATCCTGGACTGGCGGGTGAGCGAGGAGGTAACTCTCTCCGACCACCGTCTGATCAGGTTTAGCTTACTGGGGACTGCAGCGCTACGCCCTCCGGACACTTACAGGAACCCCAAAGCCACCGACTGGACTGCCTACGGGGCGGAGCTGGGCGGGAAGCTTGCGGGGGGCCTGGAGAGGCCGGGGACGAAAGGGGGCATCGAGCGGGAAGTAAGTTTCTTAAGGAACGCTATGATCGACTCCTACGAGGCAGCATGCCCCCTCAAAAACAGGTCCAGCAGAAAGAAGGTGAAGTGGTGGAACCGTGACCTAACCAGGGCACGGTCTCGCTCCCGGAAGCTGCTGAACAAAGCCTTAAAAACGAACAAGGGCTTTGACTAGGATTCCTACCGGGAGACCTAACAAGCTTACAAGAAACTAATCAGGAGATCCAAAGTGGCCTCCTGGCGTGAGTTCTGCAGTGAGATCGAGGCCCTACCCTTAATGGCCAGACTGCGCAGAATCTTTGCATCGGGGCCTTCGACTCGGCTGGACGGTCTTGTTCTCCCCGACGGGAGAACTACGTCGAATCAGGAGGAGACCCTGGCCCACCTGTTTGAGGTTCACTTCCCGGGGTCGGTCCTTACGGAACCGGGGGAACCCACAGGCACGGCGGATCCACCCGTAGGGGCGGCCGCCCGGGACTGGGCTACGGCAGCGGAAGTTGTCACATCCGCGAGAATCAGATGGGCCAAAGATACCTTCGACCGGTACAAAAGCCCTGGGGTGGATGGGAGCTTCCCCGCCCTCTTGCAGCAGGCTGGGGAGGGCCTCATTAAACATCTTCAAAGTATCTATCGCGCATGTCTTGCGCTGTGCTACGTTCCATACGCTTGGAGGGAGGTCAGGGTCGTCTTTATTCCCAAACCAGGGAAGGACACCTCATGACCGAGCCAAGTCTTTCTGACCCATCAGTCTGACGTCTTTCCTCCTGAAAACGCTGGAGAGACTCGTTGATAGGTACCGAAGGGAAGGTGCACTTGTCGAAAGACCGGTGCACCATTCCCAGCACGCTTACCAGGTGGGCAAATCTGTGGAAACAGCGCTCCACCATACCGTCAAGGTACTGGAGGGGGCCGTGCACATGGGCAGGTCTGTCCTGGGCGTGTTCATTGACATCGAGGGAGCGGTCGATAATACCTCCTTCGTCTCTATTTGCGAAGTAGCCAGGGGATTCGGGGTGAAGGACTCCGTCATCGACTGGATCCACTGCATGCTTAGCACCAGGTCCGTCACTGCAGGTCTTAGGGAGTCATCCGCGAGTGCGCTAGTCAAGAAGGGCTGCCCACAGGGAGGAGTAACCTCTCCTATCCTGTGGGTGATGGTCATTGACGGGCTTCTTGCGGAGCTCGAGAGGCTAGGGGTGACGGTGGTTGGCTACGCGGATGACGTGGCGATGCTGGTCATCGGTACCCACCCGGGGGAGATGTCGTGGAAAATGCAACGAGCATTGGACCACGTACAAACATGGTGCACATCGAAGAGCTTGAGGGTCAACCCGACCAAAAATGAGATGGTGCTATTCACAAATAGAAGGAAACTCAAAGTGAGCCCCCCTTCCATTTTTGGCACGGAGCTCAGCTTTTCTACAGATGTACGCTACCTTGGCGTCACCCTGGATAGCAAGCTCTTATGGAGAAGCCACATCAATAGACAGACCCGGAAAGCTACGTCAACTTTCTGGGCTTATCGCAGGATGTTCAGCTCAACTAGGGGACTAAAACCGGCTGTGGTGAAATGGATTCACACAGCCATCATAGAGCCCCAGGTGGCTTACGCGTCGGTAGTCTGGTGGCCTGCGTTGCAGCGGGAAACCAACAGGAAGACGCTTAACAAGGTCTATAGGCTTGCACTGCTGGGGATCACAGGAGCGCTTCGGACAACTCCTACCCTGGCACTGGGGGCGCTCCTAGACATAGCGCCTCTAGACATCGTGGCTAAGGCCAAAGCGATGGGTGCAGCCGTACGGCTAAAGTTTGGAGGAAAGTGGAAGAGAGCGTGCAGGGGACACGCGTCGCTGCTAAACGGCAACAGGGATCTCGAGGAAGTCCTAGCCCTAGGCGGTGACCGCGGCCCCAGTAGCTACCATTTCCGCCGCAACTACATAGTTACCCTCCCGAGTAGGCAAGAGTGGGAGGAGAACAGTGTCGGGTTGCTGTCTCCGGGGGGACTCGTCTGGTATACGGATGGGTCCAAAACCCCGACGGGGACAGGCGCCGGAGTGTGGTGCGCGGGGCCTAGGACGGGGATATCCTTGGCACTCGGGACCCGCACTACTACACTTCAGGCTGAAGTGCTTGCAATCAGAACCTGTGCGGAAGAGATTCTGCTAAGGGGATACGAGGGCAGGCATATCTATATCTGTTGTGACAGCCGTGCCGCGCTCAGGACCCTCGACTCCTTCGAGGTGAAGTCCGAGCTGACACGTAGCTGCATTGCTGCCCTATCGCGCATTGCCGGCGTTAATAGGGTCAAACTGCTCTGGGTGCCTGGGCACAGCGGCATACAGGGCAACACAGAAGCAGACGGGCTGGCAAGACTGGGTTCAGCAGGATCCACAGCGGCCACCACTACGTCTGTACCGGTAGCCCCGGGCATTATAAAGGAGATCATGAGGAGATGGACTGCCGAGCAGTTCACTATCCGGTGGATCTCGGCGCCAGGGTCTAGACACGCGAGAGCTCTTTTCGCGGGCCCCTCTGAGAGACTGGGCTCGGAACTGATAGCCCTCGATAGGCAAAAGTTGAGGTGGCTGGTGGGCCTGATTACGGGCCACTGGTTCACCCGGCAGAATTTGAAGCGGATGGGGTGGGAGGTAGACTCGCTATGCCGCTTCTGCGGTCTAGAGGAGGAGACCTCCCTCCACTTAATAGCGGCGTGCGAGGGACTAGAGGGGGCCCGACTGAGAACCCTTGGAGCCCCTGCTCTGGCTGCACTGCAGTTGGAGGTGACGGGCATTGGTGGGCTTCTCCGCTTTGCGGAAGAGGCCGAACCCCCGCCCCAACCTTAATGTTCTGCAAGTGTCCCAAAAGGGACCCGAGTACAACGGTCCAGAAGGACTGAGTGCTCGCATCGCTCATTAACAACAACAAAAACAACAACAACATTATTATTATTATTATTATTATTTCTTTATATTTAATTTTTTATATGTAGCTTTTTTGTTTTCACAAAGCTTTTTCTATAATTATACATTCTGTAATTTATCGGTTTATAGAATGGACTTTATGAGTCGAAGGAATTAAAAAATTAATTCAACTAACCGTTTCTATAAATTCAAAACGCCATCTAATCATGACACATACTCTAATTTGTGCCTAATTTAATTTTCATAATACTTTGAGATTTATTATTTCTTGCCAGAAATAAGCTCTATAGCTGAAAATTGGTTGCAAATAGATCAATACCAATGATTCGTAAAATTATAGGAAATCCAACTGGTTTAATTAATGCCTCCCAAGTTGAATACAGATACGTTATTGAGTTTGGTATACATTGTCTGTTGGGAATTGATAAGGTTTAGAAATAAAAGAAAAAATCTCTGATCACTCCAAGTAAAACAATATGGTCTATAAGAAATCTTTGTTTTTTTCATGTACTCGACGCAGTGAAGACGGTTCGGTCTCCAATTTCATGAAAATAGGCGAAGAAATTCATTGGTCACGCAAGGAAGGTTTTGTTCGACATAATTTTTTATGAGAAAGGCCGTACAAAAAAGTAATCTGCATACTTCTTTTCTGAAAAGATACTTTTTTCGATTACTACTATGCGTCATAAGTCATGAAATTTTCACGGTCTCCCGAAGAATTTAACCATGATACGAACTTACGAGCCCTGGGGATGATATTTTATATATATATTGTGACGGGGCACTATAACGCGCTCGCGGCAACGTGCCGGCCAAGGACGCTCGAGCGAAATAAGAGCGGAAAGAATAGTATGCGTGTGGCGAATGATTGTAACGGAGACTTCGCGGAATGTCGCGCGGTAGAGCTCGACGCTAGCAAAACGGACGGGATGGACAGAGGAAGAGAGACGGCGGTGATAATCGACGATCGACGAAAGCGATCTATACTCGGCCGTGACCCCCACCCCGGATGGGCGGCACGTAACGTAGCGGGTCGCGCAACACCTCGGAGAAATTAGTCTGATTTCGGAAATGTAACGGCACGAACGAGTGTGAACCGCGACGTGGAAAAGTACGTGAGTGAGTACCGGGACGACAGAGTACGCGCGTGACGACTCTCCGATCGCGTAGAGATTTCTAGTCAAGGGTACCGAGAACCGCGTTCGAGAGCCCGCCCGGAAAATCGTTAGTCGTGAAAAGAAGTACCGCGCCAGCGACAAGAAAAGATCTTGACGGACACTGTAAACTAGGACCCCGGAGATAGTACGCGCACGTCGATCGGCTGAGAATCGGGGAGTCTTAACCGGAGTTTAAGACCCGTGCTCGAGCATCCGCCTCTGCGGAAATAATTTCGGGTAGGAACAGTGTGCGAACAGTGTGAATGATAAGACTCAAGTCGATCGAGCAGGGTATGAACGAACAAGTTATATTTTGTGTCCCGAGTGAACTTTATTATTATTGTACTAAATAAATTAGATACGCACGCGTGAGGTGCGGATTTATATTGGAATCTCGATCATTATTATTTCTGCATTGCCCCCGAACCCCACGCTCGCAGCTAGCCGGTCGAAGACCACGAAGGACAGTAACGGAAGGACACGAGTCAGGTAACCCCTGGTGATCGGGGTAGAAACGATCACCTGGCGCCCAACCGAAAGGAACGAAGGAACGCGAAGTAGAACGGGCGTCATTATATTGGGGACGAGTGGCTCGAGCCGGTTGCCGAAATTCCCGGTTAAGAGCCCGTCACAATGGATATATTGTGACGTATTTTCTTGGATCTCAACGCGAATATAAAAAAAACTCAAAAAACAAAACCGAAAAGGCAAGAATCGAAGCTCAAACCGAACGGGAGCCAGAAAGCGAAATCGAGAACTCAGAAACGTCACCTTCGGCCGTTCGCCCTTCTACGGATGCATCGGCGTCCCGGTGGGCGCCAGTTAATTTTGTTTCGCCGGTATTGACAACCGGTCTAAACTGGAGGTCGGTGGAACGGCCGACCTCCGCAGGGCCGATTTTTATTTCGCCGGAATCGCCAAGCCGGACCAAACTGGAGGTCGATGGAACGGTCGACCTCCGCAACCGAAATACACGAAAACAGAACAAAATAACGAGATCACACGAACGAGAACTTAACGGTAACGAGAACTAACGCCGATGCATTCGCGAAAGCGAACAATTGCGGAAAAGCACGGTTGCTCAGGATGCGGGTTGTGGTAGAAGGGTCGCGATCCTTCGCTAATAAAATAACGCGAAATCTAAAACGCGAAATTAAAAATATCGGAACCCCCAAATTGTCAATTACGAGAACACTTAATTGTAGGCTGGTAAGCCACGGGAGCGTACGCGGTTGCATCGGGAGCGCTCAGCTGACCGGAGGGTTGGAGCGAGCATAACGAGAGCGGATCCACACGAGATCGAATAATTATTTAAGCGATAAAACTCACCGAATCGGCGAAATTTAATCCAGTAATTTGCGGGAACTGCATGTTGCGACGCCTCGAGAACTTAAACACAATCACTGCACCTCAAGAGAATTCCTCAGAACGCATCTCGATCACAGAAAAATCGGTAAAGAATTCGGAACCGAATCCGCACGAAACACAGCACACGCGAGTCAACAAACAAACGCGCGAAGTGACAGGTAGCGTGAGCGGGATACGCGATCCGAAGCGAGAGCAATAGCCGGAGTCTACGGTAACGCGAGCGAGAACGAATGACTCAGCGCGAGACAATAGCTCGAACGTAAACACCGATAGCGCGAGAAGTCCGAGCTGCCTCGAGGACGACTCTTGGTAGACTGACAAGCCTACGAAAATCTTCTAACGAGACGTTATGATGATTATTTATTTATTTATTTATTTATAGATGGGAAAAATCCCTTTTACATTCGTTTATTAACATAATAAATCTTTGACATTTTTATAGAAAGAAAAAAAAACAAGTAAATATTTCACACTTTGAGTGTTAAGAAAATGGATATTTAGAGTTGAAAAACAACGGTAAACCGTCGACTCGAAATTTACACGAAGCGTAGAATTTACTCGAAGCGCAGGATTTGGTTTTGCACCGCAGTCTTGAAGTTTTGAACGGATCTTCCGAAGAAAAGTTCCCGGTCCAGGTTGTTGGCTTGATTAGCGATTCGGTAGACTCCGGATCTCGCCGCAAAGGTGCTTCTCACCGTCGGAACCTCGAATGTTGGTACCCTCCTGAGCGCTCTGTCCGGTGGGTCTCGAATTTGGAATCTCAGGCTCAAGTATCGGCAATCGATCTTGCCCGAGATAATCTTAAAGAGGAATATTTTCTCGTTGAGTTTCCTTAATGACTCGAGACTCGGAATTCGGAGTATCGCTGCTATATTCGAGTAGTCGTGGTCTCTCGGATTCATTGCCTGGCCCAGCTTGTACGCTCCTAGCCGGAGGATCTTGTGCTGGATTCTCTCGTGTTTTTGGGAGTGTACCGCAAAGCACGGGTTCCATACCTCGGAAGCGTAAGTTAGAGTAGGTCTCACTAACGTCATGTACAGTGACCTCAGAGTCTCTGCCCTTCGGAAGTCCGCTGCGAAGCGACTGATAAATCCGAGCGTTCTCAGCGAGCGCCTGGCTACATCTTCGATATGCGGTATGAAGCTCAGCTTACTATCGATTATTACCCCGAGGTCCTTCATCTTTATCACTCTCTCGAGCCGAGTTCCTCCAAGTGTGTAGTCTCGCTCAATATTCTCTTCCTCGATAGGGTCATGGTCTTGCATTTTCCGATGTTGAGTCTAAGACGATTTTCTTCGCACCAGCTCCACATAGCGTCCAGGTCGACCTATAGTTTATCACAGTCTCTGTCGTTCTCTATCCTCAGGAAAATCTTAACGTCGTCAGCAAACATTAGAAATCTCGAGTGCACAAAGCACGCAGCCATATCGTTGATAAAGATGAGGAAAAGCAGTGGGCCGAGATGAGAGCCCTGAGGAACTCCAGAGCAGGCCTGGATGTTACGCGAGCAAAAGTTCTTGTAACGAACCCGTTGAGTTCTGCCTGTCAGATAATCCTCAATCCATCTAAGTAGCGTTCCGGTGATGCCCAGGGTCTCCAACTTCGCTGTTAAGCGGGAGTGCCATACCGAGTCGAAGGCTTTCGCAAAGTCGGTATATACCACGTCGATTTGTTTTTTTGCCTCTACGCCCCCTGTGGTATAATCCTCGTACGTCATTAGGTTCGAGACTGTGGATCTTCCCTCGACGAATCCATGCTGCTCCTCTATGATCGTGCCTCTTACGTGCGGCGACAAGAAACCAGTCATCCGGTCGTCCAGTATCTTTGGGATAGTGCTTATGATCGATATTGGCCTGTAGTTCGACACCACTGTCCTCTCTCCGTTCTTGTGGATTGACACTATGAAGCTCTGTTTCCAGATTTGGGTCAAACTTCCCGTGGCCAACGATAGATTGAAGAGGTGCGCTATTGGACCTGCCAAAATTTCCGCACACGGCCTTAGGATTGATTTAGTTTGCGCGAGACTTCCTCTGTTGTAAACCTTGCCGAGTGAAGGTCTATGGTGTTTACCGCGGGTGGAGGCTAGCCCTCGTCCGGGCGGTCTTCAACATAGACTGACTCGAAGAAGTCGGCGAAAAGCTCCACCGCTTCCCCTCCCGTGTCCGCTATTTTTTCTCCGTATCTCATCGTGGATGGCAAGCCCCTCTCCGAGCGGCGAGCGTTTACGAACCCCCAGAAGGCTTCGACATTATTCGGTATCTCGTCTTCCACTCTGGATACGTATCTCGCGTAGGACTCCCTCGCAATCTGTTTGCTCAATCCTCGTAATCTTCGAAAAACCTGATATTGTTCCTGTGAGCCTGTTCTCTTGTAATTCATATGCGCGTTCTTCTCCCGAATGCATCGTTTCAGCTCCCCGCAGAACCATGGAGGGTCGCTGCAGTTTACCTGCCTCTTCTTGGGAATGAACAGGTCCATTGCTTCGACCAACTTCGAAAAGAAGATTGATGTGGCTGCCTCGACTGGCAAATCCGCCCACATCGCATTTCACGGTACCCCCGCGAGGTACTCGGTGAGGGAGGGGATAGTTACCTTTTTGAAGTCGTAACCCGTCTGGTTGAATTCAATGGGCGCTATGGCCTCGTATCCAAACTCGCAGAAAAGGGTTTTGTGGAAACTCGCGTCCTCCTCTACCATTGGCTTCATGACAGTCGCAATCGTAAGTTTTTTTTGGCTGAAGATTAGATCCAGAATGTTTCCGTGATCGTTCATCAGGTTCGCCTGTTGGTCCAGTCCCAGGAACTCGCACCCCTCGCTAAGGACGGTCGCCTTCTCTCTGTACGTTGCCTCTGCCCGTGACGAGTCGCAGTGGACTCCATCCCCTTCCCTCACCCAGAAGACACGTGGAAGGTTAAAGTCCCCTGTTAAGATAACCTCATGGTCTGGCAGTGACTCGGCGATTCTCGTGGTTGCCCTGATCGTCTCGTGGTACGATTCCGTTTCCGCCGCCGGGGGATATGCACTCCTCCGATAATGAGTTTCAGGTTACCCATTGCTACGGTGACGAAGGCCTGCTCGACATTTCCATCATCTATTTGGCATCTCGCACTATGTATTTCTCTTCGCACAGCAATGAGGATTCCTCCTCCTCTTTTCGGTCCGCTTGCGCCTTCAGACCTGTCCCTCCGGTACACTAAGTAATCGTTAAGGCCCAGCTCGGCATCCTTTATCCCCGGATGTAGCCACGTTTCTGTAAAGACAATGATATCATAATTTGTCGAATTTATCGGCGTTGCCTCTCGGAGAGTTGAAAGCTTCGTACGTAAGCCCCGGCCATTCTGATAATATAGCCTGATAATTTCCGTCTTCCTATTTAGTTTTCCTGCTCCGTTCCTGCTGCTCCTCTGCGCTTGACTTCCATGATGACCGGGTTGCCTTTGTTATAGACTATTCTCCTCGCGACGTTCGGTTCGTCTCTCTTCAAGTCTTCTAGCTGTTTCTTGACTGCATCAAATTTATTTCTCTGCGTTTGAGTTCGGTCGCCTCGGATGATAATCGGTCCTACGTACTTGTGTTTGTTCCTTAGAATGTTTTGAACAAGCTCCGGGGTCGGATGTGTCACCACTATCGGTCTTATTCTTGTCCCTGAATATCTGTCGAGCCTTCTAGCTCTGAATCCTGGTTCCTGCACTTCGGCGATGGCTCTCAGGATCCCCAGCGCCTCTGTTCTGTCCTTGGCAGCTCTTCCTCCGACTGGTCCCTCCGTCTGCTCCGGCATGCTGAAAAGCAGCACGTTCATTGCCCTCAGGTGCCTGTCCTCGGTCTCCTCCTGGAACTTTTCAAAGTGACCCATCATAACCTCAGGTTCTGTAATGGCTTTTGACACCTGCGTCACATCCTCTTTTAAGCTCGCGAAGTTTTTGATCAAGGTTCCATTTGTGATCGTGTTCGCCTCCAACGCAACTTCCACCGCTTCGACTGTACTACACAATGCCCCTAGGTCGTTCTTGACCTCCGATACCTCGACTATGGCTGCTTCGACTGTGCCTCTAAGGGCTCCCACGTCGTTCTTGACCTCAGATACCTCGCTCTGGAATTTATCCAGCGGGGTGTAACTTTCCTTGACCTCGGCTATCTCCTGTTCGAGGGCCCGTACAATCATCCTTGAGGCCATCGGACGCTGCTTGCTTCTCCTTCAGCTTCTTGAGCGAGGTTTTCAACTGTGTGTTCTCATTTTTGAGCTCCTGCGTTGCCTTGTACAGGGCCGGGACATACTCCAGTGCTCCATGGCACTTGTCGCAGTAATACAACATCAGTCTCCTCTTCAGCTCGAGAACCTTGATCTCTGACGCAGTCAGCTGAGTGCACTGCGGATGGAAAATTCTTTTACATCCGTCACATATAATTGTAACTGGCTTGGCCTCGGTACCTTGCTCTTTGCAGATTCCACACTTCCCCGGGATGGGCTTCGGCGACGGCATCTCGTCATAATTCTGGGATTCTTTTCAAAATGTAGACAATAACGCGACAAATAAAACATAAAATAATAAAAGTACTCGGAGGGAAGCCCCCCGGACAACCTAACCTAAAAACACTCTACACGCGAAGACTGCTAGCATGGGACGGATCGACTCCTCGGATCCCTATCTGCAGTTTTACTGATAAAAACTTGTATAATAAACACTCTTATATCGCTGGTAGTTTTTCTATCAATCTTTAATTCTCGTTTTCTTTCTTAATTTATGCACAGTAATCGTGATTACCGTCTCTACCCAGCGCCACCTAGGCGTATATATCGGTATTATTACGGGATGCTTAACCGGTAACTACTGCCCTCTTGAACTATTTCGTGATGTCATCTATACGAGAGGCGAAACTGTAACGCGGTAACTTAGAGATTCTTCGCGATCGCTAGTCCTAATTCATGACGTGAAAACAAGGCTCTTTCCTCAACTAAAACGCAGCACAAGGTGTTCCACCCTTGTCTGGACCAAAAACCGTACCTCCGCCTTTTCTCCAACGTCCTGCATTTTAACCTAAACAGAGTGCCGGGTTTGCACCGGACTTTGACGTATTCGTGACGAAATCTCATCGGGCTCGCCTCTATTCGTGTTTCTCATTTCTTCGAGATGCTCTCCACCGAATAGCTTTGAGAATCCCGACCTGAACTGAATCCTTTGAGATTATCTTAAAGCTTATCTCATACCCAAGCTCATCAGCAAAAATCTAAACTGGATCGCAACTTTACGAACCTTAATTTAACGAGAGCTGAACGGTACATGGACAGCCGAAGGGCAGTAAAGCGGGAACTATAACGGGCTAACCGAACTAAATCGCTAGCCGTATCCGTAAAATATTGATTTATTTGTATTTTTGTGATCGAAAAATCACGTCACAATATATTGAAACCTTTGGAAAACTCGAGGTAATCTCGCGATGTTCGGCTATGACCTTGAAACGAGATTAATACAGTCTCCCGAGTTTTACGTTTAAATTTCTGTTCTCTCCTCGAGTTGGAGCGCGATCCGCTCCATTTCGGCGAGACAGGATTCGGGTGCGGGACTCGACGGGTGTGAGGAATACTTTAAGATGAAATAAAGTTTCGGACGTTAAGGGGAAGAGAAAAAGAAGAAATGAAAATAGTCAGAAACTTAAGGAGGGTCGAGCGTTACAACGTCATCAAGAAAAGTATGCTGATTTTTTTGTACGCATTGATATAAACGGTCTAAGTGTAACTGCAAAGTTTGAATGCGTTCGTCTTCACCGTTTTCGAGAAATATTTTTTTTAAATTTGAACCATTTAACATTGATTCTTATGGCAGATTGAAAATAAGCGACGGATTTTAATGTTTCTAGGGAAGTTTCATGCGGAAACGTTGCAAACAAATTATTGAAAACTGTAAAGAATATTATCGGGAAGCTCTGTATAAAAATGTAGACACTTGTTTTTCACCGTTAGTTAACAATAAGCAATTACATGGAACTTTACGGCTTTATCTCGGCACGTTTGGAGCGTGCGAGTGAGAGGCCGCATAGCGGACCTCTCATTCGCACACGACCTGCCCCGCACCTTGCGCCCCACCGAGCCTATCCCCTCCGAGTCTCGCGCTCGACCCTCCTTAAGGTTTTTTCGGGATTGCTTCAGAGTGATTTTATTTAATTTCACTCACGCGTTTCGCGCCGCTCGAGTGATTTGACCCTTCATCATCGGCTTCATAAAAAATGGTCTAATCTGAAATAAAAAGTTTTGTCCACCCGGGAAGCGGGTGACCAAAAGGAATTTTAATAAAAGGGTTGGGTGTGATCGTTAGATGAGGAATCCCGAATATTAGTAGGGAGAGAAGCTCCCGTAAATTTAGAGAAATTGGTTAGTAAAATTAGTTAAATGTTAAGGAAAGAATACATGCAGTATCCGTACGGCTTATGGCGTGGGGTACTCGTTATGAATGTTGATAGAGGAGAAAAAAAAATTTGAAATGAAACGGACAATAGGCCGGTGTCCGATGATGTTTGGCGTCGAACGCCCCGTGCCCGCTCCGTGAGCGCTCGCTTGATCGTGCTATCGTCCGCACCTATAACGCTCCGACGCACGCCTGCGTGGGCCCTATATACGATAGCCGCCGCGATGGATAGTAGGCTATAGGTCCTGTGCGTACGTCGCGAGATTATCCCGTATCCTATAGTCTCGCACGCTAGCGGGAAGACGCGCGGCGGTGAAGGTGTTTACGCACGGCCTCTACGCACCGCGGAGCATGCTATATCCCGGCGTGACTTCGGTGTCCTCGACGACTGTCCAGGCCTGTTGTTTCGAATGGTAAATATAACGGACCTTGGCTCACAAACTTGGAGATGGCGTTGGTCGAATAAGATAACGTTTCTGACAAACGTGAAATTTGGAATTTAGAAGATTCCCACGCAGCGAGGGATTCGTGCGTGGGGAGCTTTACACTCAATTTTACCGAATGAAGAAAAAATGGATAAATTAGGGATGCGGATACGCGAAATTCCTCCTGATAGACGTAAGATCTTAATTATTGACGGTCACTGCGTAACGAGGGATTCGTGCGTAGTGAGGTTTCTACTCAATTTTTACGAGTTGCAGGAAAGGATTTCTAATTTCTGTCGGCGGAGAGTCGTTCCCTGTCCCGATATTTGTCTCTAAATTAATAGCGTATGGCGTTCTATGAGGTTAATTTTTGGACGCTTATTCTCGTATTCGCTTGGAAATTGAACCCGAGTTTCTAGTATATGAGACTGGTGCGTTTCTATGCGCTACGTGATAACCCTGGATTTTTAACGTATGTCACGACGGTCTATACTCGTTCTTTTACCTCGCAAACTGCTTTCGAAGCTCACAACGAGGGTCTCAAATACTAGATGAAATGGAGTAGATTCCCCGAAAGTTTAATTAAGAGAAAGCGCTCTAAGAGCCAATACGCGATACCCTTTGGTCTTTAACACTGTCGCGGCGGTCTTTACTCGTTCTTTTACCTCGCAAGCTGTCACGATAGTTCACAACGAGGTTCTCTTATTAATGAAACTTAATCTACGTTCCTTAAGGTGTCTCCCTCACATGCGCACTGCAGGAGTTCAACACAATAAGGGCCCTGCCTGCTGTTTAACGGACTTACGACTTTTATTTAATAACTATGGTAACGAGCAACTGCTCGGCTCCCTCGTACATAGTTAAGTAACCACGATGCTTCTGAGAGCAAGTTGTGCGCTCCCGGATCTTTTATTAACGTCGCTAAAATCCAAATATCGTGAGTAGGGAACAGAAGTGACGTATCGGTATTTTATTGGCCTGGCCAGTGGGTACCGCTCCGGTGAGGTCAGCCTGCTCCTCCACGGTGGGGTGTGGGCATTTCCCCGCTTTTGTGACGTTGCGGTGACGCGCGTCTTCGTCGTCTCGGCCAGGGTGTCGCCGCCTTGCCCGGGTATCAGGCGAGCATGCGAGGAGCGGTGTGTTCGCGCGTCTCGCCGAATTGTATCCCACCTTCCAGGAGTGGAGTGGGGCTCTCGGCGAGACACGCTCATCGATGGCCGAAGAGCGACGGAGCGTATCGATGGCCGCACCTGCCAGGCCCGATCGCGTACTCCTCTTCCGCCTGATCCCTTGTGAACCGCAGGGGTGGATAGGGCGGTGTGTGCCGAGCTGGGGTGGACCACCACTCATGTGCTCGGTCACTGCTGCTCATTTCATCGGGTTTTGCGACCCCGCGAACCCCGAGCACAAAATCCAAGTCGATGGTGGCGCTTAACGGATTCGAGCGTGCCGTTGCGTCTTGAACGTCCATAAAATCCAGATTTATCTGGTGGCGTGGCCTGCTCGAAAGAGCCGCCACGTCTCGAACGGTCATAACATCCAGATTTATCTGGTGGCGTAGCGGATTCGAACGTGCCGCTGCGTCTTGATTTTTGCTATAAAAATCCACGGCCTAATCGTGTGTACAATCAATGCGGGGATAGGAACCGCCTGACGTCAAAGATCGCACGACGGTCGACGGGGCGATCCTTCGTAACTGCTTGTGCGTGCCACGAGGATGGACTTGGTGTCCCGCAGCGACTCGCAAGAGCCGCGGGCGGGGCTTGAGTGTCCACCGCGATCTGGCTCGAGATCTCTATTGCTTTGTCGCATGGTGATTTCGCTGCATGTGCTCGCACCGGACGTAAAAGCAGACCCGGTTAATAGACCTCTGGCAAGTTTCATCCTGGAGGATGCTCTGGGTGCCCTTTCCCAAGAGTATTCCTGAATATGGTTCCCGATTCCGGACTTGGCCGGAAGCGGGCTTAGTCCGTCGTGGTGTATGTAGTAAAAGGAGACCGTATATGTGAAACGAACCAGGAGGTTGAGACCGACGAGGAGTGGAGGGCCCTCGCTTTGGTTTACCCCGTGTGGCCACCGAACCACACGTGAGACCAGAAAAGTGACATCCGGTAGCTACTAGGTCAGTTATTGGAGCCCGGGGGAGGTGACAATTGCGTCGCCTCAGGTTGAGGGGATTCTGGGCTGGCATACTACATCACATGAATGTGGATAGGATGCTCGTTGCGTATGCTCTTGATGGGCGAGAGACCCCTCGGGGTCGAGCATAGAAGGACGGTCTCGTGCCAGAATTCTTATACATTATCTGATCCCTTGTGAGCCCGCAGGGGTGGATAGGGGGGTGTGCCGGGCTGTGAGATGGTCAGCCACTGATGTGCTTGGCCGCCGCTCAAACCATCGGGGAGTAGCGACCCCGCGGCTCCCGAGCTCAAAATCCAGATTTATCTGGTGGCGTTAACGGATTCGAACGTGCCATTGCGTCTCGAACGTCTTACAAAATCCAGATTTATCTGGTGGCGTAGCGGATTTGAACGGTTCCGCTGCGTCTCGATTTTTGCTATAAAAATCCACGGCCTAATCGTGAGCATAATCAATGCAGAGATAGGAACCGTCCGACGTCAAGACCGCACATCTGCTCTTGGCGGGCTCGCGATCGAGGCACGCGTAACGCTGCCCGATTTCGTCCCGCTGAACTCTAGAGTAGAGAGACGGTCGACGAAAAGGCGATCCTTCGTAACTGCTTGTGCGTGCCGCGAGGATGGCCGTGGTGTCTCGCGGCGACTCGCAAGAGCCGCGTGCGGGGCTTGAGTGTCCACCCCGATCTGGCTCGCGATCTCTATTGCTATGTCGCATGGGGATCCCGCTGCATGTGCTCGCACCGGACGTAAAAGCAGACCCGGTCAAGAGGCCTCTGGCTAGTTTCATCCTGGAGGATGCTCTGGGTGCCCATTCCCAGGTGCATTACTGAATATGGTTCCCGATTCCGACTTCAGTCGGAAGCGGGCCTGGTCCGTCGTGGTGCATGTAGTAAAAGGAGACCGTATATGTGAAACGAACCAGGAGGTTGAGACCAACGACCAGTGGAGGGCCCTCGCTTTGGTTTACCCCGTGTGGCCACCGAACCACACGTGAGACCAGAAAAGTGGCACTCGGTAGTCACTAGGTCAGTTATTGGAGCCTAGGGGAGGTGACAATTGCGTCGCCTCTGGTTGAGGGGATTCTAGGCTGGCATACTACATCGCAATGAACGTGGATAGATGTTCATTGCGTTTGCCCATTTGGGCGCGAGACCCCTTTGGGGTCGAGCATAGAATGACGGTCTCGTGCCAGATTTCTTATACACTATCTGATCCCTTGTGACGGGTGCTCGGAGAGCGTCCCGTTACAATATATATATATATTGTAATTTTTTTTTACTTGCCTCACGGGGATTTTTATCACCGAGGGAGGAGTAATGGTAATACTTCGAGGAGGTTTAGTGCTGGACCTGAAGGATAGATGAATATTCTTTTTACTGGGAGAGGAAATTCTCAGATAAACCCTTTTTACCATGTCCGAAGACAGAGGGCTTGCCTCATCATCGAATTCGGGGTTGTAGGTTTAGGAGAGTGGGGATGGACCGTGTCTTGATTAAACCGCTGACAGACGTCCTATAGTTACGGCTATAGGCCGTTTGCGACAGTCGAATCAACTTGGTTCTAAGAAATTTGGAGGAGAGATAAAGGAGGAAGTATGGGAGGGGAAAGAGAAGCAACGAATTAGCTGAAAGGTTCAAAAAGAGTTTTCCTTCCTTGCTTACTCGCGAAGATTAGTTCCTCTTAACTTGGAATCGGTTAGGAGGAGTTTAAGCTGGAGAGAAAAGCTCCAGAGAACGAAAAGGCAAAAAAAATGAGAAGACTGGAAGAGATTTGTTGGAGGATTTTAGTGTCCAATTGAGTTCGAAAGGGTTAATTTTATTAAGGTGTGACGGATGGCCGCTTGGGTCTTAGGATGATCGATGTTAACTTGAAGCCGGATTGAATAAATTATATAAGTACTTTATGAGTCGTAGAAAATAGGGAGAGTGTACCGCACTGATCGGTCGTCGGAGCTGAACTGTTTGAAGCGGGCGTGAAGCTAAGGGCTTCGCGCTCGCTGATACAAAGGAATAAAGAGTTGAAGATGTTTAGACTAGGAGATAAGTGGACGCTCACGGCGGTCCGGATGCTTCGATAGCCGTAAGGGCTTCTTTGAAGAGCGTATCGAACGGAAACGCTCCGTATCGATACCCTCGAATAAATATTAAAGTCGAAAGGTTAAAGTCGAAATAGTTAGGCTGCGGCCGTTACACTCCCCCTCTAGGAGGAAACGATGCTCCACATCGGATATTACGGATTTTACATTTGACATGATTTGTTAAGTGTGACTCGATATAATTAAAAAGGTAATTTGGTTTTTTAAGATATTTTCATTTTGTGTAAGTTGTGTAATGTTTTCCAAGTGTGTGTTTTGATTGTTATTTGATTGATGATTGTTGATTGTTGATTGTTGATTGTTGATTGTTGATTGTTGATTGTTGATTGTTGATTAAGTAAAGCTCCTGGTTGTTGTTCATGTTGGTTTGGATGATTGAAATCCCTTGGTTTTTATATTTGTTGCGGTACACTCCTGTTGTTCTCTAATAGATGAGGGTCGTTGATATCTGTAACTAAGTAAAACTTTTAGTTGTTCATGTTAGTGGGAATGGTTTGGTTATGTTGGATGGGTTTAAATTTGGTGTTAAAAATGGTTAAGAAAAATAAATAAAAAATCTTGTCCTGTTTCGTTTGGTTGGTGAAGTTCCATATTTGTTTTTCCAAAAGATTTTATCCCGTTTCGATAAATTCGTCCATATTTGATGGATTTCGGTTTCTCCTTGGTTGTATTTCGTTTCTCTATTTCCTGGTATTTCTGTTATAAATTTCGAATTTTGATGGTATTGTGCCTGTAACATTCTAAGTTCTGATTAGTGGTGGTTAGTGGGTTAGGTATGTTATTTGGAAGTGGTTTGGTGGTAAAAGATGGAAATTGTTTCTGGAATAGGTAAAATGATTAACACGAATATTTACAGTGTGAAAAAAAGCGTTGCATATAAATTAGTCAAAAGGGTAGACAATTATTTAATTGCAAAAGAGAAAAAAAAATGACGAGTTTTTGGGTATATCTGTATGAAGAGGATTGCTATCTTTTCGTTTTGTTTTTCTTTGTTGTCTTTTTCTGTTTTTCTATGCGTCTGTTTTAGTAGGTTTTTCCGAATATTTTCCAGTGTGTAAGAGTGTTAGTTAGTTGTCTGTACGTGTTGGAGGCCATTTACCTTATATCTATATCTAGCCTACTCTTAACTTAAAGGTTGATGAATATTTTCCTATATATTATGATTTTTTTTGCGTTGATGATCGACATGTTTGTTTAAGTCAATGATGCATATTATACTCTTCCAGGTGAAATTCTACAATTTGACGTTAGTTTCGATGAATGCTTACTGATTGTTTCTGGTAGTAGTTTGTTGTGCGGTATTAGTGCCATTAATTGATAATCGTTCGTTTTCGGTCCATAATTTTTTACGATACAATGAAGTAGGGTGGTGACCTGAAGTTCGGCGGCACTGGTGATTTTACAGTGCGGAAATCGGTAATATTTGTTTTTTCGGGAATTGATGGTGATCTAAAGTTCGGTTGCACTGGTGTTTGTGCAGGGTTTTTCTCGGAAGTTCGTACAGCGTTGATTGGTGGTAACCTGATTTTGGGATGTACAGGTGATGGTCCATCCATTTTGGATTTCGTTAGATATTCAACACAGCTGAAAAGTGATGGTAAATTTCCGAGTTTTGAGGCGTTTCTGGAAATTGGTGGTGATCGGAAGTTCGGTGGTACTTTCCGTTTCACGCTTTTTCCGTCATTTTTTAGTCTTTTTGTTTTTTGTTTTGTACCTGTGGATGGTGATCTAAAAGTTGGTTGGACGGGTGGTTTACCACTATTTTCGTCGCTGGACGATTCTCCGATGTTCGTCAGCAACGGTTTGAATCCTTTGTCTGTTGGAATATTCATTCTTGGATTCTGTTTCGTTTTCCGTCTCGTTTTCAATATTCCGTGCCTTAGAGTTGTCGTTTTTGTTTTGAGTTCCATTGTTTTTTTTTGCTTTTGTCACCGTATAAGTAGCCGGTTGCCCCGTCAGGGCTGACTTTTTCGCGAAACTCGTTTTTGTTTAGCTGCGATTAGCTTTCTATTTTATCTGGCCACGTTGGGCTTCCTGCTTTTTGTTGCCTCGTTGGGCTTTTTGTTTTTTGTGGCCTCGTTGGACTCTTTGTTTTTTGCGGCCTCATTGGGCTCTCGTTTTCTTGCTGCCTCGTTGGGCTTTTCGTTTTTTGTGGCCTTATTGGGCTTTCGTTTTCTCGCTCTTCTTCTGTTGTGCTATCATCTATGTCTGTATATTTATATTTCGTTTCAGTATCATCTCGTTTCCTATGTTGTCTGCGCGGTTGTCGTTTATTCTTGTCGTCATCCGTTGTGTCGGTTGGACGTTTTTTGGAGAGTCGCCATTGTGGCTCCGTATTTTTCTTTGAGTTCCGTTAATTGTTCCATTGATTCGTCAGAGTCTGATTGATATGTTCTCTGATATACGGCTTGGCTGTCCTCCGATTCGTTGGTCGACAGTTCCCATGTGTTTTGTTTTTTTTTTAGGTGCTGGGTTTCCAGAACCCGTGTCGGTTGTTGATCGTCCGCGAGTTTGATGCGGCGGCTCGGGAGACAATTTTTGCTTTTTTGTCTCCTGGTTTTTTGCGTTTTCTGATGAGCTATCCTCGCGTTGCCTGATTGGCATGATTTCCGCGGGATTTCTCGATAGAGCGTCGGCAACGACGTTTAGTTTTCCGGGTTTGTGTACGATGTCGTAATCGTACCCGTTCAGTATTATTTTCCATCGTTGTAGCTGTTGTGGGATGTCGGGTTTGTTTTTTATATATGTTAGTGCTCTGTTGTCTGTGACAAGCGTGAACCGTTTTCCGTATAGATACGTTTTAATGTATTCTACCGCGTTCACTATGGCTAAGAGCTCTTTTTTCATCGCGTCATACGCGATCTCAGTTTTCGTTAATGCTCTCGAATAGAAAGCTATTGGATGATTGAAGTCACCGTGCTTTTGACTAAGAACTGCGCCTATGGCGTAGTCTGATGCGTCCGTGGTAAGCGTACACGGTTTGTCAAAGTCCGGATACTTTAGGACTGGGCCTTCGATAATTTTTGCCTTTAGGTATTCGAACGCTGATTGACATTCGTCTGTCCATTCGAATTTTTCTAATTTTTTTAGTTGTTGGGTTAAAGGAATCGCAATTTTTGCGAAGTCGCGGATGAAGCGTCGATAGTAGCCTGCAAGTGCTACGAATTGTTTGATTCCTTTTTTGTCTTTTGGTGTTGGGAAGTTTTTAACTGCGAAGATGTTGCTGGCATTCGGTCTGACGCCTTCGGCTGAAATTATGTGCCCTAAGCATGTCACTTCTCGGTTTAGGAAGTGGCATTTTTCGGTTTGTAGCGTCAATCCTGCCGAAGTCAGTCTTTTCGCTAAACTCTTAAATTTGTTTTCGTGTTCGGTGATGTCTCTTGCGTATATTACAATATCGTCCAGATAGACGAATAGGTCTGTGCCTTGAAGACCGGATAGCACGACGTCCATCAACCTTTGAAAGGTTGCTGGCGCGTTTTTAAGTCCGAATGGCATTCGGTGATATTCGTAATGTCCATTCGGGGTCGATAAAGCTGTTTTGTGTCTGTCTGCTGGATGCATTTCTATTTGATAAAAACCGGATGCCAGGTCGATTGTTGAAAAGTACCGGGCGTTTCCCAGTTGATCTAATATGTCCCTGATGTTTGGGAGTGGGTACGCGTCTGGCGTAGTTTTTTCGTTAAGTTTCCGAAAGTCTATCACGATTCTCCATTTTTTGTTGCCTTTCGCGTCTGGCTTTTTGGGAACAACCCAAACTGAAGAGTTGTAAGGGGAGAGAGATGGTTTTATTATCCCCTTGTTTGTAACGGCCTTGCATTGCATTGTAGCGCGATTTCCCTCGAGCCGGAAAATCGCCTACCGCGAACCTGAGTTTCTCTCCCTTTTGATTTTCCCGTACGGGATGGGCGCCAGGTGCACCGAAATGCACCAAGAGAGAAACCTAACAGTCCCGGCTAAGCTGCTGTCATCTCGAAGGCAGAGTGGCTGGATAAGCGATTAAGGGTTCGGGCGGGTTCACACGACACAAACAAATAAATAAATTAAACGCGATCCCAGGAAAATACGGGAACCAAAGACTCGAATATTTATTTAAGTAAAAGAAACAATCTAATGAGGGGAAAAACCGAAGGACTCGGAGTAAAACCCTCGTCCCGTAAATAACCGAATAACAATTTAATACAGGAAGATCTTTGCCCGGTACCCGATCTGCACATTTCAACGCTCACGCATTCTCACACACACCGACGGTCGCGTCTCCCGGACTCTCATATTTCATCACGCGTGATACAGAGGTAATCTCACACACAAACACACGGCGTGGCTGACACAGCACGACGCACTCCCGTTTACCCTGTCCGAATTAACGCGACAATAATTACATTCACCCGGCCCAGTCGATGCGGCAGTAGTAAAAAACACGCACACGAAATCACGCGCTAGAGACGTCCGCAGGCGACGACACGACGATAAGGCGACTCCCCGTGAAAGCTTCCCAAGGCGACACTTTATTAAACCCTCCCACAGAATACTAGATTTAAGACTCGAATTTTACTAATTTCTCCGAGAAAGAAAATCCTCGACGGCTTCGAGTAAGACCGCATACGGTTTCCCGGATCGACCACGCGGCGATAAACAAAGACAAAACCCGTACGCGACGTCACAAGCACTCCTGCCGAAACACGGCGATCTCGATACCTCCGGCACGGCCGAACGAAGCACGCCGTCGGTCACACATTATAATTTCCCCCACACTTGGGATTACAAAATGCACGAAAATACTAACTGGCCGTAGCCTTACACAAATAAAAAACCCTTGGACGAAAGCTCACCGTATCGAGTCGCAGCCACGTGAACGGGAAAAACGGACTGGATATCGTCGCCGTAAAAAGATCCATCCTCCCTCCGATGGATAATTCCCGAAACCCGATGACTGACAAAAACGATCCGCTCGCTCGGACTCACAACGGGGAAGTGCCATGAGTATCGATTCGCGATCTCGCTCGCTACCGTTATCCCTACCTCCCTGCCTAATCGTCACGACAAATTCGCACCATTTCGGGCATTCCTCGGCCCTTTCCGGCACAGCCGAACGCTACGCACATCGACTCGCACATCGATTACCGGGCGCACGCAATCCTCTTCTAACGCCGGTAACACAGAGCTCCGCCAGAGGTACTCAATTCTCCCTGACGGGAGACTCTCGGTGAATCTTCTTTTGCCCAGCCCGAGACTCCGGACGGCTGTACAATAAATGCGATGCGTTGAACAATCCAATCGAAGATCTTCTCCGATAATCCTTCTTCCTATCGTTGACGACTCCGACAGCAGGGAGGTAAAACGGTACTCCCAATTTACTCCAGTTCGAGCCTTCACGGCTTGCGGCTCCAATTTCGAACTTCACGTCAGACTCCTCTCCTCGATCGGCGCTCTCGTCCCGGCGATACATGAAATTTCGGTCCAAAAATAATTACTAAATATCCTACATTACATCTAGGCCCTGCAGTGTCGCCTCGTGTGAGCCCGAACGAGCCGAAAATCGCGGCGCAAAATTTTGCCACGCTACAGCATATAAGAGGACGAATTCGAATGAGAGAAGCATATAGGTGACATTAGCGCAGTGGTTAGCGCTCTTACTCAGTAACCGATTAATCCGGGTTCGAATCCCGGTGATCACCATATGTTTTCTCTCTTCGATACTTCGCCCGTCCATCTGCAATACTAATATCTACAAGTCCCCAAACTCTCCGCTCGATCATTACATGTTTAACATGTCGTTAACCTGATTTTGTATTTCTCTCTTGTGTACTTGTAGAAATCTGTATTGTTTGGTGTTAATTGGTCTGTCGTCTGTTGTAGGAATTTCGTGTTTTGCCAGTGTTGTGTGACCCAATCCATCTCCGGGTAGACAGAACAGGTGTTGGTATTTTGAGACCAACTGGAGAACGTGATCTCGTTCTGTTTCGTTGAGGTGATCTAGTTGCAGAAGAGCTTGAAGAGCTTCAAGCCTACTCTGTTTGTCGAGTTGTACCGAGCGTACTTCTGCACGGTCCACGCTCGAGAAACCGTGAAGGTCGCTCGGTGTGAAATTGTCGATTGGTTTTTCGCTGATAATCTCGACTGGTATTAATTCTACCGTCGGGACTATCAGGTTTATCTCGCTATTTTGCGCGTTAATTGCGCAAAGGTACGCAATTCCGTTGTTGTTTTTTTACTAAAGCGTTACCCATGTAGAGACGTGGACCTCCGTCGATTCTCGGGATGTATCCCTCCTCGAGATCGGTCGGTTTCAGTCTGATGGGTACGATGAGTTTCGATCTGCCTGGTATCGTCACTCGCTCGAACGTTTCGAACGGGACTGTATGACCAGCAAATTTGATGCACGCTTCGGTAGAGTATATCGGCTGGCGTCCCTCTAACGAAAACGTCACCGAGTATGGCGTCTTGCATAATCGGGAATAAATCGTCGATTACGTGGAATTCGATGTTAAATTCCTTGATTCGGATATAACATCTACCAATTGTTTTTGCTGTCCCGTCGGTGATACCACTAAGCTCGTATATGAGCGTCGGATCTATCTCCGTACTTCGGGCGACAAAGGAATCTTTTATGAGATTTATCTCTGCTCCAGTGTCAGCAAGAAATATAGCTTGGTTCGAATGCAGGTCTTGTGACTCTAGGGTTACGCTTGGTGGCTTATGTCTATTAGTTAATTCTAATTTTATTCTAGCTTTTCTAATTGTTACGCTCCCGTCTATTTTTTTTACGTATGCCGATCCTACGTGTTTTAGGAGTTCGGGCTTGGTGTGCGCAACTTTTGCGTCTTCTCTTAATTCGGGTTGGACGAGCGCTCCGGTGTCCGGCCTCTCGTTGCGCTGTCGCGAGAGGCGGGTCGCTCGTTTTTTTTGAAGCACGCGCTCGAAAATTTGCTCGATTTGCGCTGCATCGAGGCTCGATTGATGATCTGATTTTTGCGAGTTTCGAGTGTTGCTCGGGTTCTGTCTGTCTCGCGAGTTATCTCGGCTATTTTGATCACGCGAATTGTCTCTTTCGCGTGAGTTATCGCGATAGTTACGATCTCGCGAATTATTTCGGTTGTCTCGACCGCGCGGATTGTTTAGTTGACTATAGTTTTGGAAATTGCGATCCCACGAGCTGTTTTGTTGTGGGTTATTTTGGTAATTGTAATCCCACGAACCGCTTTGTTGTGGATTACTTTGATAATCGCCCAAGTTATCGCGATAATTTTCGCGTGAATTGTCTCTATAATTATTTCGCGGGTTATTTTGATAATTTCCGCGCGAATTGTTTTGATAACCCCCACGTGGGTTATTTTGGTAGGATCCGCGTGAATTGTTTTGGTAGACCCCACGTGAATTACCTTGGTAATTTCCGGGTGGACCGTTTTGATAGTAGCTGTTCGGATTATTTTGATAATTACCGCGTGAGTTGTTTTGGTAACCGCCACGAGTATTGTTTTGGAAATTTCCGCGTGAACTGTTTCGGAAATTTCCTGGTCAGTTGTTACGGTATTGACGGCTGTTGACGCGTGTGCGTGTTTTCACGCAATCGTTGCACAGAGTAGCATTCTGATGTTGAATGTGTAGGGTTTTCGCGGTGGACTTCGCAAAATTTTAGTCCGTTGTTGTCGGTTAGTTGCGTAAACCGAACTTTTGCTTTTTCTGGGCTTTTGTCCCTTGTTTCCGATTTATCGCGTTTTCGTCCCTGGTGTACCGTTTGTCTACGGACGAGTTCGTTTTCGATGTTTAGCGCTTCGTCGATTGCGCTGTCGAGGGTTATAAAATCTTTTTGCATAATAAGATTCGCAATTTGGTCGAAAAGACCGCGAATAAAGACTCTTATGACAGTTTGTCGAACTTCGTCGGTGCGGTTTTGCAGATACTGCTGTTGGACTTCCATTCGGTAGACTTCTTTTAGTCTATTTTCGATTTTTGTTGCAATTTTTCGCGTCCGGGTTGCGTAATCGACTACTGACTCATTGTAATTTTGAGAATTTGATTTTAATTCTAATTCGAGATCCGATAATTCTACCGGTTTTTCGAGCGCATTTCTGAGATCTCTCAGAAGCGGCTCTAGTGTGTTATAAGTTTTCGCGTCGGCGATATCGGCGGCGACTCCTGACAATTTAAGTTGAATTACTAAATATTTAGGAGGAGCTGCGATTGATCGTGCTCTGAGATGATTTTTGCAGCTTTTTTGCAAGCGCGTATGAAATCATTGAGCGGTGCATTTTTCCCGTTAAAATTAGGTATAAGATTTTGTACGTCGCGGAGCGTTATCGAGCTAGGTACGGGGTGATCATTGTTGGCCATTCTTACCTTTGATCCCTCAGACAATGCTGAGCGGAAAAAACTATTCGCACTACTTGTTCGTGTGCGCCGAGGCCGTTTCGGCGGACTTATTTTTAAAATTTTTTGTAAAACTAGAAAAAGGGAAATGTAATTTTTTTTTCTCT
The DNA here is from genome assembly GCA_917499995.1 of Ichneumon xanthorius. Taxonomy (NCBI): domain Eukaryota; kingdom Metazoa; phylum Arthropoda; class Insecta; order Hymenoptera; family Ichneumonidae; genus Ichneumon; species Ichneumon xanthorius. Next base: position 457,592 of record CAKJTD010000048.1, on the reverse strand, counting down.
CTTTTTATTTATTTGTTAATATGTAGTAAAAATAATTATGAATTATTATTGTATTGTATTGTTGTATAGTATATGTTGTTGTTGTTTTTTGTTGAAAGAAAAAAAAACGCGAAAATTAATTCTGAAAAACCTATTTGTTTGTTTGCTTTCGGATTTCTTTTTTTTGTATTTGAATCGTATTATTATTATATATTTTTTTTGTGTTCGTTCGAATTGTATTATTATTATATATATATATTTTTTTTTTAAACAAAAAATATGAATTTAATTAATTTATTACTGTTTGCATGTAAACATTTTCTTGTGTAACTATAAAGGAGAGAAAACAAAGAAAATTTTGAAAGTAAAAAGAAAAATTATTTATTTTATTTGTATAAAAAGGAGTTATTAATTCTTGCATATGTATATTCGCTGCCGTCTGGTACGAGGCGCGTTATTGTTTTTTATTTATTTATTATATTAATATATGTGTGTTGTTTTTTTAAAATAATTATTAAGGAGGAAATAAGGAAATTGTTATTATATTTTTGTATGTGTGTATGTTACATGCTCTCGTCGGTCGTACGCCACTGACACGCGTCGCGTCAGCTGTCGGCGCTCGGTTCCCGCGGGATACTAATTCTCTTTTCGAGAAAAAGTATTATATATTTTTTTTGAGAAAAACATTTTTTGCTAGGCTTTTTTTTAAAACAATAAAGTATATATATATGTTGGTACTTACGTTACCACGCTGATAAGGAACACTATTAGCATGGATTACGTTTTGGTTGCTATTATTGTTATTTTTCCCTTGTTTCGTCCTTCCTTCCTTCTATTTAATAGTTTTTTTTTTTTTTTGACGTCCTTCCTTCCTTCTATTTTGGTGAAGGTGGACGGTGGATGACGGTGGGCGTCGAGATGTCGGCGTTTGATCGACGGTGAGTGCTGAGTCGATTCGGGCGGGTCGCGTCGGTGCGGCGGGTCACGGCGACGGCGGATCTACGTCGCGGTGGATCGATGCCGCGGTCGATGACGGCTCGCCGATGGTAACGTTGGCGGCTGGTCGGTCGATAATGTACCGTCGCGCGAGGATTTTTCGGCGGTCGGTACACCCGACGTCGTTCGCTCGCTCCGTGCACTCTCGCTCACTCACAAAACTTTTTTTTTCTTTTGCACTGTCTCTTTTTTTATTATTATTATTCGTAGGTTACTATGTGTGTATATATATATATATATATTTAATGTCTAAGTTAATTATTTAATAAGTGTCTTTTCACTGTTGGTTGGTTTTTTTTTTCACTGTTCACTTTTCGTTTTGTTGTGCAAGCACGGCTCGAGCACAAGTGTCCGTTCCGGGAGTGTGAGCTACGGCTCGAACACGAGTGTCGCGAAATTTTTTTTTTTTATGTGGACGTGTTTACTTGGTTCCGACACTTCTGACACCAATGTGACGGATGGCCGCTTGGGTCTTAGGATGATCGATGTTAACTTCAAGCCGGATTGAATAAATGATATAAGTACTTTATTAGTCGTAGAAAATAGGGAGAGTGTACCGCACTGGTCGGTCGTCGGAGCTGAACTGATTGAAGCGGGCGTGAAGCTGAGGGCTTCGCGCTCGCTGATACAAAGGAATAAAGAGTCGAAGATGTTTAGACTAGGAGATAAGTGGACGCTCACGGCGTTCCCGATGCTTCGATAGCCTTAAGGGCTTCTTTGAAGAGCGTATCGAATGGAAACGCTCCGTATCGATACCCTCGAATAAATATTAAAGTCGAAAGGTTAAAGTCGAAATAGTTAGGCTGCGGCCGTTACAAAGGTGTGATTATAACGCGTCGTCGTCCTACCTATACTCGTTATTGCTTAGATATATTACGCGACGTGGTGTGGCTTGCCAGGACCACAGCACGAGTTAAGGAAGCTTTTATCTCAGGAGCTGGGCTAGCTCAAGAACATGCTGGCGTCAAAGCGGTATCGAGACCGAGCGTGGGTAAGTTGGGCTGTCTCAAGGAGACGTAGGTGTCGAAGCTGTATCAAGGCCTATGTTTTTAGGAGATATGGGCTTTCTCAAAGGATTGTTCTTCAGGTGTCACAGCCGTACTGAGGCCTGTTAAACTTGAGGAATGTGTTCAGGTAAAGGTAGGAAGATAAAAGGTGCTCTCGTGCTACGCGGGCGGGCTTATATAGCCGGTACCCCACTCCACACGCGTCTCGCGGTCCGTCGGGGAGAATGGTCTTGGCGTGGGGGTCGCTGGTGTCTCCTATCGGCGGTGGAGATAGCGGGAACTTGGTCGCCGGAGTCGGTATCGGCGACCCCTGACTTACCGGTACTGTGGCTATTTGCGTGGGAAATGGCTTGGTTCCGTTACAATATATATATATATATATACTAGCGGGTTGTGGCTCGCGCGCGAAGCGCGCGAGTCCCTCTAAGGACTCCGGCCGGAATTATTCTAAGTCCCTCAGAGGGGGATATAGACCCGACCGAAAATATTCTAAGTCCATCTAAGGGATTCCAGCCGAAAATATTCTAAGTCCCTCTAAGGGCACTTAGAATATTTTCGGTCGGGTCCATATCCCCCCCCCCCCCCCCCGACTGACACGGCGGCAGCGGCGGAGGCGGCGACATTTTTATATATTATATAGATATATATTGTGGGAGGAAATTCGAGCTTTCCTCGCATGCACCCTTCCGTCTGCCAAAGGAAATCCTGCTCCTTTTATTTCTCTCTTCCGGGATGGGCGCCAGGCGCGCGATGCGCCGGAGAAGATTTCGGACACGGATCTAATTTTTCCCGACCAGCCGCAGCTGTCTAATCCGGAGAGGGGCTGGGTTCAAAAGTACAGAATCAAGTTGGCAACCAAAAATTACGGGAACCCAATAAACTAATTCTTTATTCAAAAAATAAGCGTCTGACTCGAAGGAGGGAAAAACCGGATGTTGTACCCCGGTAGCTCGATACGTCGATTATGGCGGCAACGTCATTGCCCAATAATCGAAGTGGGCAGCGGCGTGCGCCGTTGCGAAATAATAACAAAATCAGCGAAGCTACTGTATATTCGAGTCAGCATTTAGGCAATAGCGAGCAACTCGGTAATTCGAGCATCGGCTCGGTAATTGCCGAGTCAGGTATTGCGAAATCGTAGCGTCTCCAAATTCCGATTGACAGAGACGGAGAAGCTAGTATTGCACCTCGGGTCAACGTACCGATGACATAGCATGTAGGCAATCGGTAATTAATTAGTCGAGTCAGATATTGAGAAATCCGGAAGTCGGAATAATTGTTTAAACAATCATGACGAAATATCTGACACTGCCAAAATTAAGCTGACATGTTTGCTCGTACCCCTATATAAGGGACCACGAGCAGACACTCACCAGTCTCTTCGGAACTCCTGATTCTTACGGTTGACTACGGATACACCATACGAGCGAAGCTCAAACGCGATAAGTAGGTTGTGCAAATATTGGACCCTTATCGCGAAGGATTAACGCACGATAGACGGTAATCCAGTCGGTGTATCAAGCGTACAAATTGTACTACGATTGGTAATTCAAAAGGACAGACGTAAGCATAAATAGAGCTTTAACGAATAAACTAAAGTATCAACGGATAACATATAAATAGAGCAATATCCATACAGTGGAATAATCGAGCATTAACGATAAAGCATCGAAAGATAAATTAACCAAGCATTAATAGCTAACTTAATGAAGCATTAAGTGAGCATTAATATCAAGGGATAAAACAACGTCAAGTAGAACGTTAATCGGACATTTAGGCGAACCTCAGTCGGAGGTTCTCGGTAGACATTGTTATATAATAGATATAACAATGTTACCCTTGTAAATCACTGATAATATTAACATATTGTTAAACACGTTAAATATAGTGCTGAATAAACATTGTTAAATAATCTCCGATAATATTAATATATTGTTAAACCTATTAAATATAGTGCTAAACAAACATTGTAAAATACTGTGTAAATAAATAATACGATTGTACTTCACTTGGGTTCCAACCCTTTACCGAGCACATCCCCAACCTTACGAGCTAACGGCTCGCGCACAGAACCCAGATTAAATACCTGAGGTTCTGCGGCATAACACGGAGTACCCGTGGTAAAACCTCCGTCCCGTAATTAACAAGTCTTTGCCACAATTTCCCCAATAACAATTACAGATATCTCCCGACACCCGGGACTCGCTCGCTCACACACACACGCACACAACGACAATACTCGCGCTCGCGGAACGATCGGACGGGACTGTATGGCCCACGCACAATTTCTCAAACTCTCACACATCGTTTCAAACGCTCCAAATACAAATACAAATCAATCTCCTCGCGAACAAAATACAAAATCGGCGGTTCTAATTTCCTGCAACCCCGATATCAAAACCCCCAGCAAGCTCGGCCGAATCCATACACACAGAGCCTAACACACACAAATTCCGACCGCCAGCGAACGACGATACGACTTGGCTCCTTCCCGTGGATCACTATCTCAAGGCGATTATTTAATTATTAAAGACTCCAATCTCCACTATAAAACTCGCGCGACTTCGCATCATTCCCCTCGCGTTTCGATACACCCTTGACGCGCGACACAGCTCGCGTCCACCGGTCGACGCCGTTCGCGATTTCTCGGGAGTTGTCAAGGCGAAGCACGCCGACGAGTACCATATTCCCGGTAATTCTTCCCGAACACACGGCAAATATTTTAACAATTAACGCGAAGCTACTACCATTATAAACCCGGGACGAGAAAGCTCACCGACACAAGAGAAGTTATTCCCGCGGCGATAGATGACGAGACGCTCGCTCCGCAGACCCATTGTCGCGAAATTCGGGAAAAATTCTCCCGCTGACCAGCTCGTTCGTGAACTCAACGGAAAGTGCCCCGAGCATCGATGCTCGATTGCTCTCGTTAACGCGTCCCACCCCTGCCTAATCGCGCGATCTCATATTCGTTCGTCTTCGGCCCTTTCCGGGATTTCGGCAACGCTCTCCCGCGACAACGTAACGCTGATAGCCGCACGGGAGAGACACAGGTGATTCCGTCTCACAGTGGTACTCAATCCCCACTATATCGAGACGCCGATAGTATTAATAATCGCAGCTCGGGACTCCGGCAGCTGCACTCCCGACGGGATGAAGACGTTGCACAAATATTGCGGGACGTTGCATCCAAAGATCGCCTCGACAGCGACTTCGACAGCCGGGGTAGGTCAGTGGATCTTCCGTAGTTCTCCGGGATGAGAATCTCTGTCGAGCGAAGCACAGTCCAGCGACGATTCTTCCGTGTTCCCCCGATGATGAATTTCCCTCCTCGGCTCGCTCTTTCGCCCGCGGCGCGAAATACATGAAATATTTTCGCAAAATAGAATTAAAAATAGTTCGATCTCCCTCAATAGGCTCTATGGAATCGCCTTGTGAGTCGACGAGCAAGCTGAAACGGTCGAATAAGTAACGGGCAAAATTTGCCATGTTACAATATATATATTGTAACGTTCCACTTTTCGGCCTAGCTTTATTTGCGAGGTGACTGGTGGCCGTTGGGTTCGGGACGAACGAGAAATATTTGTAGGCAATCGGTTACCAGAAGAATTGATTGTTTATTGAAATGGTTTTGTAAAAATTGTGATACATTCAGTTTCTTCCTTTGTAGTTGGTCTTCTTCTTCTTTTGATGACTTGATGATTGATCCGATCGCGAAATCAAACCGAACCATTGCTTACGCTAACTCTTAATCTTGACTTGCATTATGGCATATTGCCGGATAAACAAGTAATTATTCTTATCCTTGATGAAGGAATTTCTGAGAATGCTTTTCATATGATGGCGCATCTGCTAACAGTGGAAATTTTAATGAAATTACTAAACGAAAGAAATTTGATTTTACTAAATTAATTATAAAACGCAGCTAATTATTCTCGGTCTATTTCACCTGACCTGTTGTTCGGTCGTCCTCCCGTTTCCCCTTGTCTACCGGATCCTAGTGCCTGCATGTACGGTGAGTCGTAGAAAGAATCCTCTCCCTACTCCTCCATGCATTCCCAAGGTCGTTTCCTCGGCCAAGATTTCTGCTTCCACGAGGGCTGCGTGAGTTCGTGGCCTCACCGCCACCCTCACCGGTACTCGCTTCCGGGTCCATCACGTCGGGTTACCTCCCTACTCCTGAGCTACAGGGATGAGAAAGCTAGGATGGCCGACGTCACCACTGGTTACTCCTAGCCTCTCGGATGGTACACTGGCTATGCTTATGTCGCCATAAGCTACCAGGACCAGTAGGAAAGGGGGTCTGAATTACCTTCTCTTCGTCACCGTCGAGAAATTATAATTGCCTTCCCGGTGCTGTGCACCGCCTTATATACCCGCTGCCGGCGTTGCGCACGGCACGCTCGCTCACCCTACCGAGCGCGAGTCCCCACTAGCGGACTTCCCCACGGCCGGGTCCTCTCGGCGCGCGCCGCGAGGGCTCGCGTGGGGCGACGCTCTCGAACGGTCTAGAACGATCTACCATCGGCGTGTCAAGTGGGGGTCCTTTGGGTGCCCTACTTATTCTAGCGCCCAGGCTCGGCTCTAGCGAGGCGCCTACCCTAGGGTGAACGTCACAATATTGTGACGCGGTATTTTCCAGTCGCGTCCCGGATCCTCGTAAACTACGAGATTTGGGCGAGCACACGGGACCTGTCTCGCCGCTGAGAGTCTCAGGCGATCTGAAGGGCAAACATTATTGTAGAAGCATGATATTAATTCCCCAGGACTTTATTTTTTATTGTGTTTCGGGTAGGGATGTGCACGAACTCGCTTTGCTCGAACAGTTCGTGGTTCGGTTCGGTAAGCTATTGATCGAACCTGATCGAGCCAAGCTCGAGCGGCGGAGACGTTCGAACTGTTCGACCTGTTCGAACCCGTCGAACTGTTCGAAACCGTCGAACTGTTCGAAACCGTCGAACTGTTCGAAACCGTCGAACTGTTCGAAACCGTCGAACTGTTCGAAACCGTCGAACTGTTCGAAACCGTCGAACTGTTCGAAACCGTCGAACTGTTCGAAACCGTCGAACTGTTCGAAACCGTCGAACTGTTCGAAACCGTCGAACTGTTCGAAACCGTCGAACTGTTCGAAACCGTCGAACTGTTCGAAACCGTCGAACTGTTCGAAACCGTCGAACTGTTCGAAACCGTCGAACTGTTCGAAACCGTCGAACTGTTCGAAACCGTCGAACTGTTCGAAACCGTCGAACTGTTCGAAACCGTCGAACTGTTCGAAACCGTCGAACTGTTCGAAACCGTCGAACTGTTCGAAACCGTCGAACTGTTCGAAACCGTCGAACTGTTCGAAACCGTCGAACTGTTCGAAACCGTCGAACTGTTCGAAACCGTCGAACTGTTCGAAACCGTCGAACTGTTCGAAACCGTCGAACTGTTCGAAACCGTCGAACTGTTCGAAACCGTCGAACTGTTCGAAACCGTCGAACTGTTCGAAACCGTCGAACTGTTCGAAACCGTCGAACTGTTCGAAACCGTCGAACTGTTCGAAACCGTCGAACTGTTCGAAACCGTCGAACTGTTCGAAACCGTCGAACTGTTCGAAACCGTCGAACTGTTCGAAACCGTCGAACTGTTCGAAACCGTCGAACTGTTCGAAACCGTCGAACTGTTCGAAACCGTCGAACTGTTCGAAACCGTCGAACTGTTCGAAACCGTCGAACTGTTCGAAACCGTCGAACTGTTCGAAACCGTCGAACTGTTCGAAACCGTCGAACTGTTCGAAACCGTCGAACTGTTCGAAACCGTCGAACTGTTCGAAACCGTCGAACTGTTCGAAACCGTCGAACTGTTCGAAACCGTCGAACTGTTCGAAACCGTCGAACTGTTCGAAACCGTCGAACTGTTCGAAACCGTCGAACTGTTCGAAACCGTCGAACTGTTCGAAACCGTCGAACTGTTCGAAACCGTCGAACTGTTCGAAACCGTCGAACTGTTCGAAACCGTCGAACTGTTCGAAACCGTCGAACTGTTCGAAACCGTCGAACTGTTCGAAACCGTCGAACTGTTCGAAACCGTCGAACTGTTCGAAACCGTCGAACTGTTCGAAACCGTCGAACTGTTCGAAACCGTCGAACTGTTCGAAACCGTCGAACTGTTCGAAACCGTCGAACGATTGGAACCCGTCGAACTGTTCGAAACCGTCGAACGATTGGAACCCGTCGAACGATTGGAACCCGTCGAACGGTTCGAACTGTTTAAACACTGAGAAAGGCTTGTTCGAAGCTGTTGAATATTGTAATGTCGATTGTAGCACGAGTATTAGTGCAAGTACCGCGATGACTTCCTCGAGGTTTACCTTGACCGGAGCGTTTCTGTCGCGAAGTAGGTCTACCCTGAAGACTTCCTCGAGGTGTAATTTGACTGGTGCGTTCCTCTCGCGGTCTACATGTATCGCGAAGACTTCCTCAAGGTTTAGCTTGACCGGAGCGTTTCTGTCGCGAACTAGGTCTACCCAGAAGTCTTCCTTGAGGTGTAATTTGATCGGAGCGTCCCTCTCGCGGTCCACGTGTATCGCGAAGACTTCCTCGAGGTTTAGCTTGACTGGAGCGTTTCTGTCGCGAACTAGGTCTACCCAGAAGACTTCCTTGAGGTGTAATTTGACCGGAGCGTCCCTCTCGATGTCCACGTGTATCGCGAAGACTTCCTCGAGGTTTAGCTTGACCGGAGCGTTTCTGTCGCGAACTAGGTCTACCCAGAAGACTTCCTTGAGGTGTAATTTGACCGGAGCATCCCTCTCGCGATCCACGTGTATCGCGAATACTTCCTCGAGGTTTAGCTTGACCGGAGCGTTTCTGTCGCGAACTAAGTCTACCCTGAAGACTTCCTCGAGGTGTGATTTGACCGGAGCGTCCCTGCCGCGGTACACGTGTATCGCGAAGACTTCCTCGAGGTTTAGCTTGACCGGAGCGTTTCTGTCGCGAACTAGGTCTACCCTGAAGACTTCCTCGAGGTGTAATTTGAACGGAGCGTCCCTCTCGCGATCCACGTGTATCGCGAATACTTCCTCGAGGTTTAGCTTGACCGGAGCGTTTCTGTCGCGAACTAAGTCTACCCTGAAGACTTCCTCGAGGTGTGATTTGACCGGAGCGTCCCTGCCGCGGTACACGTGTATCGCGAAGACTTCCTCGAGGTTTAGCTTGACCGGAGCGTTTCTGTCGCGAACTAGGTCTACCCTGAAGACTTCCTCGAGGTGTAATTTGAACGGAGCGTCCCTCTCGCGGTCCACGTGTATCGCGAAGACTTCCTCAAGGATTAGCTTAAGGATGCATCACATATACTGTGACGGGACGCCTCTGGACGGCCGTCACAAGGCATCATGCGAGCAAGGAGCGGGCGCTCCTGCGTGCAGCCATCGATACGGGATGCCTATCGATGGCCGATGGTCGCACCTGGGCGGTGGCCCTCCTTATCTCTCGCTCGCGTTACCAATCTATCGGTGGGAGGTGGGCCACACTTTACCCAAAAGCGCGGAACTCCTCCCCAGTCATGCTCGCCTGATACCCGATACGCGTGATGAGACCCCAGGCCGAGACTTCCGGAAGTCGACGTCACGGTCACGTTCCAACGCCGAGGAGGAAGGGATGGTTCCCTCCACGAAGGAGCACGCAAGCCCCACCGCGGAGATGACCACTGGTCAAACCAATCCGATGTTAAAACGTCACAGATGTCCCCTCTCGGAGAACAATCGAGTGTGAACGAGTTAACAAAAGGACCGGGAGCTCATTTCTCGTCCTCAGTTACATCGTGGACACAGCTTCTCTGAAGGTCTCTATATAATAGCCGAGCTTCTGCTCGTAGAAATTAGGAATTAAGACCATTAGCCCGACACATTATCAGGAAGGGAGCTCACACGCGACGCCACTGCATTGCGCTAGACCGGTGAAGTGTGTGAGTGCGTAATTATAAGCCGCGAATTCGATAACTCGTAGTGAACTTTTGTGCCAGCTGGCGAGTCTAAACAAATAGCAAAGACCTACGCACAATGTTAATCACCAATGGTTGAGGCTTGATGGGCTTTCAGTGCCCAAATTTCGATTCGTGTTGTCTCCCAGATAATTACTTAAATCCGACGAAACGTTTCGAGGACGACATTTACCGCTTACTTACTTAAACAACGAACTAAGACTCGCGGTAGTTAGAACCCGCGTCCGAAGATTCGAATCCAAGAAACATTTCATAAAATTAGGGAAATTGAGTGTGAAGGTCTCCTCGCTCGATTTTCTTGTTGCGGGGAAATTCAGAAAGTAACCAGTTTGGCAGATTAATTTCGGACCCGGAATAAAGGAAAACATTTAAGAAAATTAGGCAAATTGAGTGTTAAGCTCCGTACGCACGAATCTCTCGTTGCGTAGGAACCTTCAAAATTTATAAAATTTTAGTTTCATCAGAAATTATCCAGTTTTGGCAGAATATTCGATATTATTTTTCCCAGCCGTTTGCTGTTTCAACCGACGAGATATTCGTACACGAGCCGGTATATTTACTTCCACGAAACAATAGGCAGAGGTCCAGAGTCGAGGACATATCTCGAAATCGCCGCGCGACGCTATAACATAGTTCCATCATAACAACGTATCGTAATGAGAGCTCGCGGAGGGCACACGTACACGTATTATCATCGCCGACTATAGCGCGGTCGAGCGCGCGAAGAATAACATCCAACGACACCGACGTTCGGCAGGCCAGCTGTGCCACGGGTCGTTTCACGCGGAATATCGGTTAAACCCACGATTACTCCCGATTTCTTTTCTCTCTTTCCTATCTCACACTTAACGGGATCTCTGAGGCCCTATGCCGTAAGGAGGCTCGTAATTTTCGTACCACAATAATCTTTCTTACTAAAACTATTAACATTCATTTTTAACTCGGAGCTTCTCTCCTTCTAAGTGAATCGGGATTCCCTATCTCTAACAACGCCAATAACGACACACCTATCCTTTTTCAATTAAAATCCCTATTGGTCGCTCGCCTCACGAGTAGACAAGTTATATTCATCATAGACCCCATGTGAAGCCTGTGATGAAGGGTCTAATCACTCGAGCGGCGCGAAACGCGTGAGTGAGACGAGTACCGATCTGAGGCGATCCCGATAATCAAAAAATAAAACCGTAATAAACTATTTGTTTCCCAACGACTCTGTCCCACTTTCCCGACGGTCCGTCGAGTCCAGTACATGAACCCTTTAACACCGCACCAACCGTGGAACTCCTTATTTCCCTTCGCGGATTAAATGCGCGACGGAGGAGAAGGGGAGAATTACGTGTTTCGCGTGTCCAGGTCGTCCGGAGCGACCCCGGTCTGACCTCGAACTAACGAAACGTTTCAATACATTCTCAACCAAAAGTTTAATATGTTCAAATTTCAGTACTTCGTGATGTGCCAAAATTTTGAAAAAAATCATCCGTATTAATTATGTCAAGACTTTTGATTTTGTATATTAATAATGCTAAAAAGTTATTAACCAATGATTATAAAAAAAATCAGACAACTTTTTAGATTCTCATTTGAAGTGAATTCCTTGATATTAAAAAATTCATGTGAATTTTGTAAGAATTTCCTACAACTTTAATACAGTTACTTTTTTCAGTTTTTTATACCATAGGAACTGGTCAAATTCTCACTGAATCTCACTTTTGACTGGGAACATACGTGTGAAGCATCCTTAACAGGAGCGGATCTCTCGCGGTCTAGGTATACAGCAAAGATTTTCTGGAGATCAGCTTGAGGAGAGAACATTTCTTAAGATCTAGCTTGAGGAAAAAACGTTCTCAAAGTCTAGTTTGACTAGAGAGATTCTCTCGTGGTGTAGATTGCCTGGACAGATTCTCTCACGGTAGACCTTGACGTTCGCTGATCAATCTACACCCTGATATTAGCTCTCTGCTTAAGCTAGAACTCGAGAGACATTTTATACTGAAGCTTGATGAAGTCTTCGTGGTACACCTAGATCGCGAGATAAGCGCTCCTTTCAAGGTAGACCTCGAAGAAATCTTTCTGGTACACCTAGATCCCGAGAAAAGCACTCCTGTTAATCTAGACGTCGATATAGTCTTCAGGGTAGACCTGGATCGCGAAAGAATCGTTCCGGTCAAATTAGGCCTCGAGGAACTCATCGCGATGCACCTAGACCGCGAGAGAAACGCTCCGGTCAAGCTAAACCTGGAGGAAGTAATCGCGGTACACTTAGACCGCGAGGGAAACGCTATTGTTAAGCTAAACCTCGAGAAAGTCTTCGCGATACACGTGGACTGCGAGAGGGACGCTCCGGTGAAGCTAGACTTCGAGGAAGTCTTCAAGGTAGACCTAGATCGCGAGAGAAATGCTCCGGTCAAGCTTGACCTTGAGGAACTCATCGCGATGCACCTAGACCGCGAGAGCGATGCTCCGGTCAAGCTAAACCTCGAGGAAGTCATCGCGGTACACTTGGACGGCGAGGGAATCGCTCTGGTGAAGCTAGACTTTAGGAAGTTTTCGTGTACTAATACTTGTGCTACAATCAACATTACAATATCCAACAGCTTCGAACAAGCCTTTCTAAGTGTTTAAACAGTTCGAACCGTTCGACGGATTCCAATCGTTTGTCGGGTTCAAACGAAAAGTTCGAACAGTTCGAACAGTTCGACGGGTTCGAACAGTTCGACGGGTTCGAACAGTTCGACGGGTTCGAACAGTTCGACGGGTTCGAACAGTTCGACGGGTTCGAACAGTTCGACGGGTTCGAATAGTTCGAACAGTTCGAACAGTTCGAACGGTTCGACGGCTTCGAACATTTCGAACAATTCGACGGGTTCAAACAGTTCGACAGGTTCGAACAAAGTTCGAACAAGTGCCGAACTTTAATGGTGAGCTCGAACAGGTTCGAACAGGTTCGTGCACATCCCTAGTTTCGGGACCATCTGGAGCTGAGCTGGCCATCACTACGGGCTGTCGACGGCATGGCTTAACACATTCACCCGCCTCCTCCTCTCACTCTCTCTCACTCTCTCTCACTCTCTCTCACTCTCTCTCACTCTCTCTCACTCTCTCTCACTCTCTCTCACTCTCTCTCACTCTCTCTCACTCTCTCTCACTCTCTCTCACTCTCTCTCACTCTCTCTCACTCTCTCTCACTCTCTCTCACTCTCTCTCACTCTCTCTCACTCTCTCTCACTCTCTCTCACTCTCTCTCACTCTCTCTCACTCTCTCTCACTCTCTCTCAGTCTCTCTCACTCTCTCTCACTCTCTCTCACTCTCTCTCACTCTCTCTCACTCTCTCTCACTCTCTCTCACTCTCTCTCACTCTCTCTCACTCTCTCTCACTCTCTCTCACTCTCTCTCACTCTCTCTCACTCTCTCTCACTCTCTCTCACTCTCTCTCACTCTCTCTCACTCTCTCTCACTCTCTCTCACTCTCTCTCTCTCACTCTCTCTCACTCTCTCTCACTCTCTCTCACTCTCTCTCACTCTCTCTCACTCTCTCTCACTCTCTCACTCTCTCTCTCACTCTCTCTCACTCTCTCTCACTCTCTCTCACTCTCTCTCACTCTCTCTCACTCTCTCTCACTCTCTCTCACTCTCTCTCACTCTCTCTCACTCTCTCTCACTCTCTCTCACTCTCTCTCACTCTCTCTCACTCTCTCTCACTCTCTCTCACTCTCTCTCACTCTCTCTCACTCTCTCTCACTCTCTCTCACTCTCTCTCACTCTCTCTCACTCTCTCTCACTCTCTCTCACTCTCTCTCACTCTCTCTCACTCTCTCTCACTCTCTCTCACTCTCTCTCACTCTCTCTCACTCTCTCTCACTCTCTCTCACTCTCTCTCACTCTCTCTCACTCTCTCTCACTCTCTCTCACTCTCTCTCACTCTCTCTCACTCTCTCTCACTCTCTCTCACTCTCTCTCACTCTCTCTCACTCTCTCTCACTCTCTCTCACTCACTCTCTCTCACTCTCTCTCACTCTCTCTCACTCTCTCTCACTCTCTCTCACTCTCTCTCA
>CAKJTD010000048.1:219857-443077 GCA_917499995.1 Ichneumon xanthorius | reverse complement strand
GGTTTGATCTGAGTCAAACTAGCAGCATCCGAATTTTTCAGGCTTAACCCCCTCCCAAAGTCCCCACCGATTTTTCGAACTTAACCCCCTCTCAAAATCCTCACAGGCTCATCAATAAGCCCCGCCTTTTTTCTTTAACAAACTTTGTTATTTTTTTTCGTCATCGACACTTTGACGGCTCCATATACACTTCTGACATTCTCGACGACGAGGTGCTGGACCATCGATATGCGTTCGCATATCAGGGGTATTCCAATGCTCCATACAGGGCATGTACGAAGCTAGTTCGACATCCGCATGGAGATGTGCGGGCAGCCGATCCCATAGATGATGAATTTGCTTGCTCCAATGCCGCAAAAGCTGAGGTTTCGTGATATTTTTCAGTTCAGCCTTCGTTAATTCCCACGGATTTTTAATATTATGAACCGCGAGTACACCATCGATTGAATTCATCTTGCCAGGAGAGTCAAGAACTGAGCTCCACGTCTCACGACTCTGGACTCTTATACACTTGATATTATAAACACACGCGAATTTTTCAGGCTTAACCCCCTCCAAAAATCCCCACCGATTTTTCGAGCTTAACCCCCTCTCAAAATCCTCACAGGCTCATTAATAAGCTCCGCCTTTTTTCTTTAACAAACTTTGTTATTTTTTTCGTCATCGACACTTTGACAGTCCCTTATTATCTTCGCATTCATCGTAGCTATCCGTAGACACTTCTCACATTCTCGGCGACGAGGTCCTGGCCCATCGATATGCATTCGCATATCAGGGGTATTCCAATGCTCCATACAAGGCAAGTACGATGCTAGTTCAACATCCGCATGGAGATGCGTGGGCAGCCGATTCCACAGATGATGAATTTGCTTGCTCCAGTGCCGCAAAAGCTGAGGTTTCGTGATATTTTTCAGCTCATCCTTCGTTAATTCCCACGGATTTTTAATATTATGAACCGCGAGTACACCATCGATTGAATTCATCTTGCCAGGAGAGTCAAGAACTAAGCTCCACGTCTCACGACTCTGGAGTCTTATACACTCGATATTATAATCACACGACGATATAAAGCGTTGCATATTCGCTGTGACGATGTTTGTTTACTTAAGAACCCTCCTCCCATAAGAAATTTTAAGAACAAGGGTCTGACTCATCGATGACTGTATCGATTTAAGAACCGAGCTCCGCGTCTCACGATGAACAAGGGCCTGACTCATTCTGCATTCATTGGGTATAACTGTTCTATTCAATATTTGTTTATAAATGTTTATCGCAGTAATAAATTTCAAGAGTGACAAGTGGTCTAAGATATTTGAAGAGTTTGTATATATTATCGTTCAAACAACCACTTGATGAAAATTCAAATTCAACTCGGGTCAGTTTATTTATTACTGTTTATATTATAGGTGATAATTGACGGCTCTTGGAGGGTAACCAAGCGATACATTCAAAAAATTCAACCAAACACCCACTCCCACCTCCCCGCCACCCACTGCTCGCCGCTCACCGAATCACATGAAACAAATAAAAAAATTCTACCAACCAACCACCCACCACCCACCACCCACCTCCCACCTCCCACCTCCCACCTCCCACCTCCCCGCCACCCACTGCTCGCCGCTCACCGAATCACACGAAAAAAAAAATAAAATAAAAAAAAATTCTACCAACCACCCACCACCCACCACCCACCACCCACCTCCCACCTCCCACCTCCCACCTGCCACCTCCCCGCCACCCACTGCTCGCCGCTCACCGAATCACACGAAATTTTTTTTTTTTTAAATTCTACCAACCACCCACCACCCACCGCATATCGCGCGCTGATTCATGCAAAAAATTCAGCAACCCCACCCACCCACCACCCACCAACCAGTGGTTCGAGTCCGAGCTAAGTGGTTCGAGTCTGAGCTAAAAAGTGTCGGTAAATGTCGGTGCAGATCCCTTGAGTTAGAACCAGCCCTATTTATCTACTTCGGCGCGCGCATCTTCTGCATCGATTGGCCCATCGATCGTCGAACAATTCTCGACGTCGAGAGGTGCTGGTTCCTCGTGGCGGGCTGGTGACATATCGCATCTGACAGTTCTGTGTGTTTTTACGGTGTTTGCCCGCACGACACAGCTCGTCGGTTTACACTCGTGATTTCGAGCCGAGAGTGTGGCGTCGGGTTCCGGGCTGTCCAGGACGGGTCAGCCGAGTGGAGTTTCGTTGTTGTGGCCTCCAGGAGACGGGACGACGATGTTTTGGCGGTGTACCGGAGTGTCGGGCATTTTTGGAGGTTAGTGCCGGGATGATGTTCCAGTTGTATTTTATTGTGCAATTTTCGTGTCCCTCAGGGTCGGTCCAGAGTGTAGAAGAGTCTTCGATGGGCTGCGATGGTATTTGAAGGTCTGCGTTGGTCTGAGATGGTCTGCGCTGGGTCTGCGATGAGTCTGCGACGAGTCTTCGGTGGGTGGCGATGGCTTGAGTGAGTGGGTCGAGGGACTGACTGGGTAGTGGGAACTGAGGGTAAATCAGGGGGGGGGGAAGAGGGTTAACAATATTACAGTCGTTGTTTAAATTGTAAATTCTAATCCTAAGTTATTCCCTAGGTGAGTGGTGGGACGTCGAGCCACGTCGGAGGAGACTTGTGACGCACCACGTCACAATCTATTAATAGAGCTTCGTGCTGAAAACTTACCCCCGCTCCTTTTCTCCTCTATGTACCGTAGACCGAAGGGACATATGCTCCACGACTTCTCTACTATATTCGATCGAATTTCTCACGCCTATCGAAATATTATTATCGCCGGAGATCGGAACTGCAACTTGCAGCGAAATCATTTCGAAGCCGACTATCTTCGCGACTGGATTTTTTCAAGGTCCTTGCACCTTATTCCCTTCGGTGCTACGTTCCTCACGGCGACTGCCAACTCATGGCTCGACGTTTTCATCGTCGACTCCCCGGACAACCTCTGTCACTTTAGCCAATCCGACGGTCCATTCATAGCGGGTCACGACCTGCTTCAACTCTCCTACTCGTTCGATGTGCGACAAAATGAAACTCGTACACTGGTCAGAAGAGACTACCGGAGCCTCGTCACAGCCGATTTTCACGATAGGGGAGACCGGGGACGAAAGTAACACGTCTCGGTTGTAACAAACGATTTTTAAAATACTTGCAAGATCAGAGGCTTGCTGCAATTAACAGTACGTTATTGGAGGCACAAATTCTACGTCTGACAAAAATGTTACAGTTCTAATGGGTATTGCAAAAATTTCACACGCCGAAAACGAATTGATGAGTCAAAAAGTACATTTTCAAGTTCGCCGTAAAAGTCGACTGGTGAATACAAGTCGAGCTTATTTTAATATCTCATTGTCAGTGCAGTAAATTTGATATTTTCTGTGCGTTTTAAGATGCATTACTTAGATATTTGATTAATAAATCAAAAGGACTGACTCGTTTTATGTAGATATGGCATCAGGGGTCGGTTGTAACACGCTGGTGTGGTTCAGTTGTAACACGTTTATAGTTGTGATGCTCCGATGGTCGATGATGATCGAGTCACGGGGCCGGTTGTAACACGCTCGTGGGGTCGGTTGTAACACGTTCATGGCATTAGAGGACACCCGGGCCGAACGTATAATAAGAAAACAATGAAATGTTTCTTAATCACGGTCATCGAGCGATTTCATTGGTGTCAGGGTCTAAAGTAACATACGATTGACACATACGTTCAAATAGGGGTTCAAATCGGGCGTTACAATCGAACCCACTACCCGTTACAATTGACCCGACCGCGGTCCAAAATCGCATTCAAGTTCGACTGCGTTTAAATGAACGGTGTTCTTAACTCCGTGCTATTTCCTGCTTGAAAATTTTTAAGTAAATACCTAAGAGTACGTTATTGTCATGGCATTAGATGCCGAAGCGTAAAACTCTCGGAATTGTAGGTCAAAAAATAAAAAAGGTTTTTTGTTACTTTCATCCCCGGTCTCCCCTACTTTGCGTCGACACCTCAGTGAATGCGAGCCACTTCCGCTAGTCGAATCCGCACGCGATGTCGATACTTACGTTGACTTCCTCTCTACCTCCCTTCGAGCTGCCCTTGATGCACACGCACCCTCTCGTTCGTTTATCGTTAGGAAGCCTCCTGTGCCCTGGCTTACAAACGAGCTCAAAACCAGAATACGCAACCGTAACGTGCTATTCAAACATGCAAAACGCACCGGAAATCTCCTCGACTTTGTAATCTATCGTCGTGTTAGATCCGAACTCAATCTAGATATCAAACGAGCAAAGGATAACTTCCATTACGATTTTCTCTTCAATGTCGACGACCCTCAGACTATTTGGAAAGAGCTTGCTCGGATGGGCTTGGTTAAAACGTCACTCTCTTCTCCGCTTCACTTTTTCTCAGCCGATGAACTCAATTTATTTTTTGCGTCCGTTACGAACACTATTCCGCCTTGTTCCTCCCTCGAACTTAACTCGTTATTGCTGAACCACTCCGAGGCTTTCCCTACTTTTTCCTTGCGTGACATTACCCTTAATGACGTCATGACTGCCTTAAAAGCTATCCCAGGCAATTCCCTTGCGGCAGGCTCAGATCATATTTCCCTCTTCTGCATCAAACTCGCTGTGCCTATTTTATTCCCTTTCTTAATATCTCTCTTCAACTACTCCATCCGCCACTCTTACTTCCCTCTCGCTTGGAATCATGCATACGTCAGACCTCTCTCCAAAATCCGGTCGCCAACCTCACCATCTGACACGCAACCAATCGCAAATCTCCCCGAGTTATCCAAACTCTTCGAGCGTTTGGTACACAACCAAGTCTCGGCCTTCCTCGAGCGAAATGATCTACTCGAACCCAGGCAGTCAGGTTTTCGCCCCGGTTTCAGTACAAAGTCAGCTCTTCTTAGGGTTTGCGACGACGTTCGCAAGGCCATAGACGAGAAGATCACTCTGCTGATACTATTCGATTTTAGCAAGGCTTTCGACACAGTCTCGCACGTCCGCCTCCTCACTAAATTAAAGGCCTTCGGATTTTCTAACCCGACCCTGACTTGGTTCTTCTCGTACCTTACAGGTCGAACTCAGGCCGTGGTCGATGAAAACGGGATTTCGTCGGCACCCCGGTCTATCTCTTCGGGTGTCCCTCAAGGCTCTGTCCTTGGACCCCTTCTTTTCACTTTATTCATTAACGATATCGGCTCCTTTCTACGGTACTCGAACCACATGATTTTCGCGGACGATACCCAAATTTACCTGAGTTGTTCACCCGGCGACCTGCGACGCGGACTTACATTACGATTAATTTTGCTACGCTCAACGGTCTGAAGCTAAACCTCGCCAAATCCAAGGTCCTACTGCTCGGTAGCGATCGCTATGTGCGCTCCATCGATCTCAGCACCTTAGCGCCCATCCGAGTAAACGGCACAGTCATCCCGTACGCGTCTGAAGCTCGAAATCTCGGAGTCACGATAGCAGCGAATCTCACCTGGAACGGCCATGTCGCCTCAGTCTCGCAGAGGGTACACTTTACGCTGCATAAACTTAAGTATCACAGCAAGTCACTCTCCTGGAAATTGCGCAGCAAGCTGGTTGTTTCTCTAATCTTCCCTATCATCGATTACTGCTGCCTTGTCTACCTCGATATCACCGACGCGCTGGACACTAAGCTTCAAGTACTTATAAACAACGCTATCCGTTTCGTGTTCGATCTCAGACGTGACGAACATATCACCCCTTATCGTCATCGGCTCAAGTGGCTGACGGTTGCAAATTGCAGGCGTTACTTCCTCGGGGTTTTCACTTTCCGTCTACGACACGTTGGCGATGTAACGTACCTAAATGAGCTTCTCACGCCGAGAAACCCGTACCTCCGCAGCTCTACACGGTTACCGTCTTCGAACTATTACCATATTCCGTCGCACCGCACAGTCACGTTTCGAAATTCATTTCAATTGTCTGCTGCGTATTTCTGGAACTCCCTTCCTCCCGATATTACAGCTTAAAGGACCCTCCATGCTTTTAAAAATCGTCTTCGCGCCCATCTTCTCTCGCTCGAGTTAGAGAGCCCCTAAGTTTCGCCCCTAGATAACTTACTTTAATTTAATTTAATTTAACTAAATCTTAGTTATCTTAGCTATATTACTTTATGTTGTAGGTGATCTTCTTTTCATTTTTTCTTTCTCACCTTCTTCGTTATTTTTATTTTATATACTTTTTCTTTAGTTTATACTACACTATTATCTACTCTGTATTTTTCTTTATATTCTACCTGCGCATTAGTTCTGAGTTTGCTTGTTCTGTACTCTATCTCATGTTGCCTAACAGTACCCACCATGGCATTAATAAACGATCAATCAATCAATCAATCCCTCCCTCCCTCCCCCCCTCCTCCCCCCTCTGTATTGATTGGTGCTAATGATGAGCGTGAGATGATAGGTCCAGAAAAAAAATCAAGAGAAATCCAGATAGTAGATGACGAGAAGGCGCGTGTCGCTCTCTAGATTTATTTCAAAACGACTGAGAAGTGCTCGAGACGACACGTCTGGGCGTGCGGCTACGAGCCGAGGTATATAATATAATATAGAGAATATTTGTCGGTCGGTGCCGGTATCGTAGGGAATAACATTTTTCGCCGTAACATTTCCGCCCACCTTGTCACCTGGAAGAGGTGACTAAATAATTGAGCGGTAAGTGAACTGAAGTTGAGCTGAAGGAAAAAAAAATCGTAAGATTGTAACGAAGGCTTAGTTACAACTCCGGAGTCAATGGTCTCGGTGAGTCGATCGGCAAGGGGCACAGCTTGACAATGGGCCGCTTGAAGTATGAGGTTTGCGTGCGGACAGTGACGACACGTGTCAGGCCGTCCGATCCTGGGTGGAGCTCAGTCACACGAGGTAAAGGCCACTTGCTGGGTGGATAGCGGTCGTCCATAATGAGAACGAGTTTTCCGAGCTGTATTGGTTCCGTCTGCTGCTGCTATTTTGATACCGCTTGGAACCGTTGTAGATATTCTGTGGACCACCGAGTCCAAAAATGCTCCAGCATTTGCGTCACAAGCTGCCAACGGGACAGCCGCGACACTGGAGTTGCTGAATGAGATGGCTCGGGTACCGTGGTGAGGGCAGTACCGACAAGAAAATGCCCAGGCGTCAGAGCGTTGACGTCGGTGGAGTCGTCCGAAAGCGGACACAGTGGACGAGAGTTAAGCGCCGCCTCGATCTGGATGAGCAGCGTGGACAGTTCTTCATATGTTAGAACATGATCTCCAATGACTCGGCGAAGATGAAATTTGACTGACTTCACCCCCGCTTCCCATTTACCGCCGAAATGTGGAGCGGAGGGGGGGGGGGGGGTTGAACCGCCACTTGGTTCCGTCGTTCGCTAGTAGAGCGGCGAGAGTTCCGAGTTCTTTAGACGACTGTGTGAACATCTTCCGAAGTTCACCGTCAGCTCCGACAAGGTTGGTCCCACAGTCGCTAGTGAGGGTTGCGCAGATACCTCGATGTCCGGTAAATCGCTTGAAAGCGGAGAGGAATCCGTCGGTCGAATAATCCGTGACGGCTTCGAGGTGGATTGCAGATGTCGAGAAGCAGACGAATAAGACAATGTACCCCTTGTACGTCTTCGTGTTTCGTCCGCGCCAAGTCTTTATCGTGAGTGGTCCGGCGTAATCCACGCCTGAGTGTTGAAAGGGCCGAGCTGGAGTCGAGCTAGCTTTCGGTAATTGTCCCATGAGCTGTTGTGCTACATTGCCGCGATATCTCGCACAGCGGACGCACCGTAAGATGTATGAGCGCACGGGTGCGCGTCCACCTAGAATCCAAAAGGTTCGCCTGATGTGTGCTAGCGTGATCGCGTCCCGCCGTGTAGAGTTTTTTCGTGCGCATCAGCGATGATTAGGACCGAGAGTGGAGAGTCCCTTGGCAGTATGAACGGGTGTTTCGTATCTGGATCGAGAAGCGTGTTGCGGAGGCGACCGCCAAGTCGCATCAATCCAGAATCGGAGTCCCGGAACGGAATAAGCCGAGTAAGAGGGTGTGACGACGGTAGAGCCTTTCCCTCCTGTAGTATTTTAACTTCTTTGTTAATGTGAGCTCGCTGTTCTGTCTTGACCCAGAAGAGCAGTTCTGTGTTGAGTTCGAGCGGGGTTAGCGGGTGCAGCAGGGGGGATTGACGAGTAAAGAGGCGACGACAGGTTGCGGTGATCCTGAGGAGCCGTGTCATTGACGAGTATCGAGTGAGTAAATCTCATGTTGGCGAGGTTGGCGTGCTGGTAGTTGCAGCGACTTTTCCCCTTTCCTCAAGGTTGACGTTGTCGTCGAGAGTCGGTATGTCGATGGGCCATGAGGTAGAGTGCCGTGCTAGCCAATCCGGCCCTTTCCACCACAGCCGGTGTTCTTTTAACTGCTGGGGTGTCAAACCTCGAGAGGCACAATCTGCCGGGTTGTCCTGCCCTGGTACGTGGTGCCAGCGTGCGGTTGGCACAGCGTCGTGGATGCCAGAAGTCCGATTACGTACGTAATCTTTCCATCGCGACGGATGAGCTTGAATCCAGGCCAGCGTCACTGTTGAGTCTGTCCAGAGGTGGACAGGGGCCTGCTCCAGTTTCAGCGTTACTCGAATATGCGCCACGTGTCGAGCGAGTAGCGTAGCAGCAGTCAACTCCAAGCGAGGAGTAGTCATGCGTTTCAGCGGTGCCACTTTGGTTTTGGACCCCAAAAGAGCGAGATGAGCATCGTCAATATCGTGGAGCGTCCGTAGATAGACGACCGAAGCCATGGCCTGTTCCGAGGCGTCCGAGAACCCATGAATTTCGACAGCAAGCGTGCTTGCCGACGTTCCGAGCCATCGAGGGACCGATAGTTGAGGGATCGTCTCCAACTGCTCGAGGAAGTCCAGCCAGCGTCTGAGCAATGTTTCGGTCAGTTCATCGTCCCATCCAACCTTTGCGAGCCAAATATCCTGCATAAAAATTTTTGCACGGATCATTACGGGCGATAGCCAGCCAAGGGGGTCAAATAGTTGGGAAATGCGTGAGAGGACTTTTCTTTTTGTATAAGGAGGTTCCTGATGCGAGCGAAAGCCTGAGAACTCGAAGGAGTCTGAGGTGGGTTTCCATACTATACCAAGAGTTTTGAGCGTAAACTCGTCGTCCAGCACGAGCGAATTCGTTGTTGCTATACGGTCGTCGGGAAGATCCGATAGAACTACGGAGTAGTACGCGATCCATTTTTGCAACTTGAATCCACCCGTCATACAGAGGTTGTCGAGCTGGTGAACCGTGCGTTGTGCTTCCTGGAGCGTATCTTCGCCACCAAAGGTATCGTCAACGTAGGTACTCCGACGAATGATTTCTGCTGCGAGGGGGAAACGATGACCCTCGTCCTTAACGAGCTGTTGGAGCACTCGAATAGCAAGAAATGGTGCAGGTCCGAGGCCATACGTGACCGTGGTGAGCTGATAATCTGTGATCGGATGGCTGCTATTCGGTGCCCACCGAATGGGTTGATAGTTCCAGTCGTCCTCGTGGACCAGGATTTGTCGGAACATCTTTTCGATGTCCGCAGCGAGGGCGAACTGGAATCTTTGCCATCGGAGAATTACGTCGCAGAGATCAGTTTGCAGCTTCGCGCCAGTATGAAGGAGGTCGTTTAGTGAGTGTCCCGAAGTAGTCCGAGCCGAGCCATTGAACACGACCCGAAGTTTAGTAGAGGTAGAGTCCTTGAGTACGCCGTGATGCGGTAGGTAGAAGGCCCGTGGAGGTTCTAATCCGTCATCAGTAGCGCGTCGCATGTGCCCGAGTAGCTCGTAACTCTGAAGAAAGTCAGAGTAGAGTTCGTGCAAAGTCGCGTCCGCGACGAGTCGTTTCTGCATTCGAGAGAGCATACGCGTAGCGTATGCACGAGAATCGCCGAGAAGGTCTGGAGATGATTTGAAGGGAAGGTGTACGATGTACCGGACGAATCTCTAGAGTGTGTTGAGAGAAAGTGTGCTTCACACTCCTCTTCTTCCTGAGAGAGAGCTGAAGAGGGTATCGGTTGTACCTCTTCTTGTATCCAGAAGCGCTGTAGGTCATCCTGAATGTCGTAATGGTGAGTGTCGCGGTTTACGGAGCACTGCAAACCGTGAGCTGGTGCAGCGGACGTGATCAGGGATGATGACGAGGTTGGTCCGGACAGAACCCATCCCAGCTTCGTCCGATGCGCGACAGGAGCGTCCCTCGAACCTCGTTTGACTCCGTCGTCAAGCAGTTGACCATACACGTCGGATCCCAGGATTATGTCGATTCGTCCAGGTGCTGCGTAATCTGGATCGGCAAGTTGTAGACCGTGTAGATGGGTCCAATCCGCGTTCTGGACGTTCAGGGAAGAGAGTTCGGCTGTGAGCTTGGGTAAAGTCACGGCGTCGACTTGACAGCGAAAGCCTGAATTGAAGTGAGGGCGGATAGTGCATGTTACCGCACCTCGAGTAGACCCGCTTCGTTGTGCTCCGATGCCGATCAGGGGTATGTTGATTCGCTGACGTAGGAGCTTCAACAGCTGTGCCACGGGCTCGCTGATAAAAGACAACTCCGACCCCGTGTCGAGCAGCGCTCCTACTTGAACTTCGGCGCCTTGGTGAGATTGCACTCGGATAAATGCGGTGGTGAGAAGGACGTTCTTCCGAGAGAGGGAACGCGAGACCACATGGCTCACGGTAGCTGACCCTTCAGCACCAGCATCCCGTTGTTGGTCCCGACGTGGCTGTGCCGCCCCGGTAGATGTGATCGCGTTGGATGGCCGAGCAGCGGCAGTGGCTGACGGCAGCGACGTAGCCGTTGATTCCGAGTGTATGAGCGTATGATGAAGACCACTGCGCGTCTGGCATCGCTTTTGAGAACGGCACGAGGTGACCTTATGATGACCTAGACAGTTAAAACATAGTTGTTTATCAATTACGACAGCTTTTCTTTGTTCTGGAGTTTTATTACCGAATACTTGACAAGATGCGATGTAATGAGAGGCATCGCATATAGAGCAAGTATGATGAGATTGACCAGCAGGATTCGCGGACGGAGTCGACGACCCCGAAGAAGGTGCTGATGGTGCCGCCGCTTGGGCTGTAGCTGCATGACGGGCACGAGTGGTTTTTGCAGTGTTGGCCGGAGGTGGACGAGGCTTCGCCAGTTCGAACGCCTGCAGACTTCGAGCGCGAACTTCGAGAAACTTCATCAACTTCACCCATGTGGGCAGAAGTTGACTGGAGCCGAGGCTTTCTTCCCATTCTCGTACTGTATTTGCATCGAGCTTGGAAACGACCAAATAAACGACGAAGGCGTCGCAGTGATGAGTGTATTGTCCTAGAGTTTCCAGGGCAGTTATGGCCCGAGTAACTTCCCCGTTGAAGCGGTCCAGATCGGTGCCCGAAGTTCTCACAACAGGCTTCACCTCGATGAAGTCACGCATCGCAGCGTTGACTAGCATCCTTTTATCATCGTACACACTTGAGAGATAGTCCCACGTGGCGGCAAAATTGTCGTTCCTGAGGGCGATTGACTCGACTCTCTGAGCTGCAACTCCCGAAAGGCTCGTCTTGAGATAATGCAGCTTTTCGACATTTGTAATGGCGGTACTGGAGCCAACCAGAGCAAAGAATAAATCTCGAAAAGAAATCCAATCTCGAGGATTCCCATAAAATTTTGGAAAGTCGATTTTTGGCAGACGATGGCCGGGAGGCACGGTCCCGGGTGGTAGCACTAATGAACGTTCAGCCATGGCGGTTCCACTGGCCTGCTGGTCAGTGAGAAAACCGTCTAGAAGTGTCTCCATGAACTCCTGGGCGTCCAGGAACAGCTCTTCGACAACGTAGATCTGGCCTGTCTTGAGGTAGTCGTGGTCGTCGCGACGTGCGCGAACATTCTTGTCTGTCGACGTATCGCGTATATTTATAATACGACCATGACCCTCCCAGAATGCTTTCCAGTTTTGTCGAAGAGCATCTAGACGACCTTTAACTCTGCGTTTCGTCAGATTGGCTTTTCCGACTTTTTTCAGATTTGTGATTGCCCGTTCAATCGGACCTGCAGACTCGGTTTGTCTCTGGATGAGGAACTTGACGTCTACAGACATAGCCCGTTTGAAAAGTAGCTATTTCACGTGAAAGATAGACGCGCGTACAGCGTTGAGTGCGAAAGAGAGGGGTGCAAAAAGCCCGACAGAGGATAAACACCTGTGAAGCGAGAATCGAGTTGAGCACGTCGAGAACGCGATACTCAAATCGAACAATAGAGATCGAGAGTGAGAGAGCAAGAGGGAACCGAGCGTGTAACCGTGATTGCAAGTTATGCGATAGAGCGAGAGAATGAGAGAAGGCAAATGCGTAGCGCGGCACTGTACCGTTGGCGAGGAAGGTGAGGAGCGACAGCGCGAGGACGAAAAAAAGGTAAACACACGATCGTAACACGACTGTCCGTGTGGGTATATCGAGGCAGCACAGCGTCCTTGGGTGCTCAGCGATGCCCCGAAAATTACACCTTTCAGAGGCAGGACAGAAAGCACTATTTTCACCTTTATTTTATTGGAGTAATTAAATTAGTAACCATGAACAGCTCGATTTATTCCACTATACGTGTCTGCGCGCACTATGCGTCCGAAGACAAGAACACACTGCGCGTTTCATCGGTTGGTCGCACTACGAGGTTTTTTTGAGAGCCTTCTTGAGAGCCGTCGAGACGAGACACACGAGGCACGAGAGCAACGCGGTAGAGCGCGTGGCACCGACACGAACGCGCGCTCCAAAAAAATGAGTTTTTACACCGAAGCACAGAGTTTTCCCGAATGTCCCTAATATCCGGCTCGAAGGCCCAATAAAAATGTATTGATTGGTGCTAATGATGAGCGTGAGATGATAGGTCCAGAAAAAAAATCAAGAGAAATCCAGATAGTAGTTGACGAGAAGGCGCGTGTCGCTCTCTAGATTTATTTCAAAACGACTGAAAAGTGCTCGAGACGACACGCCTGGGCGTGCGGCTACGAGCCGAGGTATATAATATAATATAGAGCATATTTTTCGGTCGGTGCCGGTATCGTAGGGAATAACATTTTTCGCCGTAACACTCTCCCTCTCTTTCTCTCTTTCTCTCTAAAATACTTTTTGATTTCAGTAAGGCATTTGACACTATCTCTCATCTATGTCTTCGCCGCAAACTTAAATCTTAAGGGTTCTCTCACGAGACCCTACTGTGGTTTCATTCATATCTCTCAGGTCGCACCCAATCTGTTATTGATGAAAACGATTCTCCTTCGCAATCTCTATCTGTCACTGCTGGTGTACCCCAAGGTTCTGTGCTTGGTCCTCTACTATTTTCGCTTTTTATAAACGACATTAGCTTATCTCTTCAATATTGTAATCATATGATTTTCGCTGACGATACCCAGATCTATCTGCACTGTTCCCCTAGTTTCCTCGTACAAGGACTTGAAAAGATAGCTATCGATGCCTCTGCCATATTCGATTACGCAAACGCCAACGGATTAACGCTTAATCTCGCCAAGTCCAAAGTTATGATTTTTGGTATTGAATCGTTTGTTCGCTCTATTGATCTTGTTGCTCTACCTCAGATCAGAATACAGGACACGGCTATACCCTATGCCACCTCGGCGCGCAATCGCGGAGGCATGATGACGTCCAACTTATCTTGGAACTGTCAGGTGTTATCTGTCTCTCAGAGAATTCACTACACACTTCATAAACTAAAATTTCATCGACATTCGCTATCGTTCCAACTCAGATGTAAACTCGTCACTTCTCTTATTTTCCCAATTATCGACTACTGTTGTCTCGTGTATTCCGACATTACTCAGGAGCTCGACACTAAGCTCCAGGTTCTCGTCAACAATGCTATCTGGTTTATATTCAATCTGAGACGCGACGAACACATCACACCCTACCGTCTTTAGTTGAAGTGGCTCTCCGTCTCAAATAGAAGGCGTTATTTCCTAGGCGCCTATGCTTTCCGCTTGCGCCACCGACAAGAAGTCTCTTATCTAAGCGAACTGTTAGAAGAAAGGCACGCCAGTAGTAAGGGGTGCACTATGGCGACCCCCCACTCCCATCCCCACTTCTATCACCACTCCTCGGGCCCGGTCTGACCGCGCCCGGAGGTGTGTGTGTGATAGAGAGGGGGGACGTGAGTGCGAAGTGTCGCCATAGTGCACCCCTGGTTATTATTATTTTCATAACCGAAATTATAAAAATAATAATAATATTTATTTTTTATTTTTATTGTTTACAATTGTACAGAATTGTGGCCAATAATTGGGGTGGCCAAGGACTGGGTGGGTTGGTAATAGTAATTGTATGGTACAGTGATTGTCAATAACTGTGTGACAGGCGTAACTTTAGGGCACGGTGATTGGCACACCGACAAATTAATTACAAAAAGATCTAGAGGTTTCATGTACAATTTAGATCGATGAATTCAATACGGTTATATACGGAGCCCAAATATCGCAGCCCTAGACCCTTTTTTTCACAATGTTCTGCTATTTCGTCGAACACTTCGTCATTATAGTTCAGAAAGAAACTAACCCTTAGGGGCATAAAGACGCTGAAATCCAACCCTATATCGGCAATCACTTGTCTCCCGTGTTTGGTGTTGACCATCCTCATTCTTGAGATTTTATATATCTTCTGAAGTTCCAGTTCTGCAATCCTTTTATATGGTAGGTGGGACGGCACGCGCCCGGTGTCATTGAGTTTCGCCAATTTTTTCAAATACATAATTCACTTTACGGGTTAATGAAAAGAAGATCTTCGAAGAGGGTGTTCGTTAAGGTAACGCTGGAGTTTTTTAACGTTCCGTAGAGCACACTGTGCGCCTCTGGACTCTGTCTGTAGGGAACAATGCCACGAACACACTTTTGCTGCCTTCGGCGGTGGAACATCGTATGATGGACAATCGGTGCATTCGCTCAAGTTTATGATTTTGCGTCCTGTGGCCTGTTCTAAGATTTGTACAGTCGGTTCACCTACTGCGTACAGTCGAGATTGTTCGCCAACACTTTTCGTAATTTCGCGTAATTCTTGATACAGTTCAGCGAGCGTGACGCCGTTCCCATGCAGCCAGTCACTCAGCCAGTGTATACCGTGGATGTACTTAGTCCGCCAATTATTTATTCTTCGTATCTGGGGCGGCAATACCTCGATGATATAAGGTGGAGAGACCATCCACAACATGCGACGCTGTGGTTTATCCACCGAACCCACACACACCTCTTTCGGCAATAATTCACCATTCTTATCTTTTAAATACAGAATATCAAACACCAGATCTGTACCGGGTACATCAAACACCTGATGTGGACAGTGCATATTGTCGTTGAAATCCAAGAACACGTTTTACGCTCTCAACAGATGGCAGAAAACTGAGCCGCGCTGAAGCTCTTATCACACGACAGCAATCGTCAGCAATATTGCACGTGCAGATTGAAATTGGATACGGTGGGGAGCGCCGCTTCATTTTTTATTCTAGTTCGAACTGGACAGCCTCCAAATAATCCTGCATCCCGTTCATTCCCTGATAATACTCTGTCGAGGGATCCAGAAATTCCAAATAGAATTTTATTAACGAAACGACTGCTGTGCACCGTTGTGACCAACGTTCTCGATCCGCCTCGTTTTGCATCTCCTCCAATTCCTGATGTAATTTTTCAACAAGGCAAACCGTGATTGTTTGTGTCACTTTCTGTACCGTCTCGCGCGAGTAACCGTTCATTTCGCAACAACGTGAACGACGATAATAACTAATGTGCGCTGTGGCAGCTCTGTGCACAAGACGTAGGCGACTGGGCTACGAACACACTTCTGCTGCCTCCGGTGGCAAAAGCCGGAATGAGGACTAACGGATAGGGTGAGGGGGAATGGGTATATCACCAGAGGACTTGTCCTCGAGAATATTAGTCACACGTGAGAGTTAGACGCAGCGAATTTTTGGCTGATTCGGACGGTTGGAGCGATGGCAGCAATAACAACGAACGACGAGTCTGCTAAATACCAGATTGTAACCCTAGAAGAAACCATCGAGGAGACAGGGGCCGTAAAGAGTGAAGAATATTTGATACCCGTCAAGTTTCGCAAGATTCTCGAGCGTGTGGATCGGCTGATCAATTACTACAATTACAGAACAATTTATGGTGTGCAATTCACTATACCAGACGAACACACACGGCAATGGTGGGGAGAACGCTATTTCGAAGTCGAAACAGAGGATGAGGTGCCGAATAATATATACCTTACGAACTACATCGTTGATTCTATCACGGAGGCGAAGAGCGAGGAATTTAAGGAGTTGAAGAAACGAATTGAGCACGAGAGACCCAAAAGTCTCTCGTTTTTCACCAGCGATGAAATTGACATTATTGTGGAAAGTCAAATTATTGGCGATGTCATTATATGCATACAGGGTATATTTTGCTACTAGTAAAAATAAATGATTTTTTATCGTTAACCTGTTTTTTATTTCTTTGTACATGAACCGTATGATAACATTTTTAACTATTATAGTGCGTTCCGTAGTACCGTATGAGCAGATTCTCTTGTCAAACGGTGTCTTCTTCTTCTCCCACTGCTGATGAATTATCCATGTAGAGTGAGCGAGACAGGGCGCGCACCAGCGCAATGACTATCAACCCTCAGTTCGGCGGACGGGCTTGAACTCCAGATTATTATATCTTGTTCCGTGGTATTGCATGAGTAGATTTTTCTCATGCGCAGAAGCTGTCATCTGTTGCAAGAGATTGGCGTCGTCCTCGAAGACCTTGACGAATCTCGCCGGGAGGTAGCAAGTAAACGATTCTTCAATGTCGATGGTAATCCTTGGGCCGAATGACGTTTTTACACACCTTATGTCAGTGACACCGTAGTTTCTTTCGAGTGCCAGCTCGGATAGTTTTTTAACCGGCAAAAACGATGCAAGCATGCCCACCTTGTTGATTTGAGTGAGATCCATTGTGGAGATTGAGTTCTTCTAGCTTTCGTATCACACGTCGAAACTCTGATCTTGCGCGTATCAAGGATTATAATTTTGCAATGTCGTGTAAGTGTCTTTCTATGCGCACTTTTAACTCGACCCGTTTCCTCTGCATTAACTTCAATGGAGCCGACTAGTTTGCACGTGAACTTCTTTTTGATTTCGTACCTCTTTCACGGCTCGATCACGATTGATGTCTGCTCACAGGAGGACGGACTGTTCGAATATGAATATTCGTGAGAGAGTTTGCGCAGTTGTGTTGGGCCTTCTGCTGACGCTGCAGACAGTTCGTGACTCATGGCTTCCCAACAGCTTTACTTACCCTGTTTATTTCTTGCATTCTTTCACGTCCGCCGAGAAACATAATATCTGCTGTCATCAGCTCAAAAGGCTACTATCCGCACGTGACTTTAGGATGTATGCGATACAGAGTAGGTAGAAGACGGAAAAATATTTTTTTAATCTGTATTTTTTAAGCATATTTAGAATACACGGCTACGAGGCCAGCAGCTCTGTATACATTGCAAACACTTATAACTGCCGCCTATGGTCGCACCAGTGCTAAACGTTTTACCCTGTGACTTAAATCTGTCACGATTATTGATAAAGGCACTATAATAATCATACACTATTTTATCGTTTCTCGACAAGTCATCTGAAAATATACTTCTAAACTTATTAATGCCGAGGCCAGTACACATATAATGAAGAAACATAACGCAATACTGTCCGCAACACTGCGAATCCGGACCCTGAAGTTGAATAGCGTTGCATCGGAAGAGTTTGCAGTTTCTTCGGAGACGTGTGAGATGTTCTGGGATGATAGGGGGGAGTCCGTAGCTGTCGAAGAACCATCCATGTCCATTTCGATCGACGTACATAGCGACCCAGTGGGCCCCTGGTAATTTGTGTCCATCGGTATTAACGACGATGGCTGTCGGTTTCGTCCACACTCTCGGTATGCGATCTGCAGGGTACACGCCTACTGTATGATCCTTTATGTTCTTTAGAGACTGCAGAATTTGAAGACTGTTCATAACAGCAGCCATGACGACTTTTTTCCTTCAGCACTACACTCTGACAAACAGCTAGTAGTGGTTCTATATTCCCACAAAGAATCAAAGCGGTCACTATGACAGAGCCACGCTTTGATCTTTGTCACGTTGTCTAGTGCACACTTGTATGTGTGATTTTTGCGCAGCAGCCCGTGATAAATACACCGTGTATTGCCCCCTGGTAGGTTATGGAATGACGGTACTTCGTCGTCTTCTTCCAAATTTATGATAAAGCACCCTGTCAGATTTGTCAGGTACCGTGCTTTGTCGGAGCCTCTGGTGAATATTCGGTCAGACTCTACTGCAATTTTCTTCAGAATCTGCTCGACCGTTTGCGGGGCGTATCGCCTTCAGACCATTCAATACCGTGATGATTTTCCCGCAGCCACATATTTTGCCTCTTTATACTAGGTGGTAGGTCGTCATGAGTATAGGTCGGTTTTACTATCCAGTGACCAAAATAGGTTGAATGTACCGACGTAACAGCCACTTCTTTCGGTGTAAAATGATTGAATTTATCCTTTAGACCCTGTATATCAATTACAACAGTCATGATTTCGACCTGTCGTCTCAAGTTCTCGGTGAATACTGAAGACCCTGCCGACAGAGCCTCGCGCGCTAGCCACCGAAATCTACAATTACTTGTCGAGACGAGTCAATCTCCAACACATTATCATATTCCGCATACACAATACAGTTAACCGTTGAAGATATAGCTTCTTCGAAACGGACTTCTATTCTGACGCTGCCGTGTTTCACCAAATTCCAATGAGTATTACTATTAGCCGAAAGATCGGGTGTTAGATCAAATGCAAATAGACAATAACCGTTAGGGTAAGCCGTGCGTGAAATACAATTACCCTGATTGAGAAAGTGAATACCTGTACCGGAGAATAACGTGTGATATGCATCCACGTATCGTTCGCCCGCTCCAAAGTCGGGCTGCAGAGGTTTTGACGGTATCTGCACACCGTCGGCGTACAAAGAAAGATAATTGATTTTATAATTTTGAAAGTTAAAGGGATTTAGTTTGCGATCGCCATTGAAGGCTTTATTATCGACAAATCCGATAATTATACGCTTAGGCAGCTGTCCTAGTATGACATTATCGAGAGTATCACCGTGAACACCTGCATGCAATGACACAGCTTTAACCTCCACGCGAGTCATCGGATACTTAGCCGTAGATTTGGAGAGAGCCCTTGCGTGGGCTAGGAGTACACCTGGCGCTATTTTAGCGCGGCGTACAAGGAGCGATGCTTCGACAATCTTTATGCTGCAGTCTTTTGAAGAGCTCATAAGACAGAAAGCATCGTTGGTGCGTACGA
Organism: Ichneumon xanthorius; assembly: GCA_917499995.1. Taxonomy (NCBI): domain Eukaryota; kingdom Metazoa; phylum Arthropoda; class Insecta; order Hymenoptera; family Ichneumonidae; genus Ichneumon; species Ichneumon xanthorius. Next base: position 423,684 of record CAKJTD010000048.1, on the reverse strand, counting down.
GGCGTATGCGCATCTCAACGCCATTTATCAGAAATCTCTCCTGATTAAAGATGTCGCAATGAAGGTGTCCGAGGAGATCAGTCTGATTGCTGCTATTATTCATGAGATTTCTTCGGATGGTCAGTCCGCTTTTACCCTCACCCACATCATCCATTCCCGCAGATGCATCGTTATACCACAGAACACTTGTGAGATGAGAAGACTCCGCGTCGTCTCCATAATTTAAGAGTGTTTCAATGTATGCTCTGTATGCGTAAGCGTTATTACGCGGCGATACAAGTTTCTGATTCAAGAATACGTCGATCTAATTGAACATTGAATGCAGCAAATTATTAACGGGACCGGCTTTAGGCGCATCGCCGTCTTTGGGCTTCCGAGGTGGTATTATTTCAACTCGCATACTTAGCATAGTATGGGCAAGATCGATGTACTCATCGCCCTGGCCCGGTATCACAAATTCGATAGGAGCGTTATCCGTCAGCGATGAGATTGGTTTATAGTACACCCATTGTGTCCCTTCAATTGTAGTTTGCGTCGGCGGTAGTGTGAATAGTTCAAGCTCCGACTTTAGGCACTCACACGAGTGAGCGTGTAAGAACGCCATTTTGTCCCTGCTTCGACTGACTATGCAAAAATATCGGATACAGTCCTTAGCTTCTTCCTCCTCCTTTTCCTCTTCTTACTGTCTGTCTTTGTCTCCCTTCTACGCACGGTCTTTTTCTTTCCTTTTCTCTTCTTCTTAATGCGCCCAGAGCGTTTTCTCGACGTCGACGATTTCTTTCTTTTTTTCACGTCGATGCGTCGCACACCACCACTACCAAGCGAATGCAGCAATTTGTTTATTTTAGCTGCTTTATAACCTGAGCCCTGCATAAGATTATTAATTTTTTCCTCGGCCTTTCGCTTTAGATTTGTACCCGATTCACGCAGGCGCGTTTGAAAGGCCTCTCGTGAGTGCATGCCCTTATCCAGTATGTCATTGGCTACATTAACACCGTTACGTAGCGCTTCTTTGCCGATGGTTCGCGCTCCCTGTTTCAAGAGCGGTATGATACGACGAAAGAGACCGCCGAGGAAGCTACCAATCCCGTGACCTCGCTGGTTCGGTGAACCGATGTATACGTGGCTTATGCCTCCATATCCGCTCCTCCCCAGCCCACCACCACCCATCTGAGCGTCAAAATATGCGTCATAATATTCCATTTTAACAATGATGCTGTCAATCTATGCGGTGGAAGTGTAATGTCACCGTCGGCGTTCCGTACTCGAATGGTATTGGCTCACCAAATTCATCTCTTATATCGATAGTTATCATTTGAAAACTGGTGCGCAATAGTGGTATGAAGCGTGGCGGCGAAAAGTGCCTAATTTTTACAGACCCGTAATTGTAATTATCAGCTGCGACTGAGGGAACGACACGGAGCAGAGGTGTATGCACATCTCCCGTGATGTAGGGTTCACATATATCAGTATAAACGAAGAACATATTTGGAATACCATTGGTTAGGCCGGCGGGTCTCTGATCGATGTACTTAGTATCGCTTTGAACCACTATTCCGTGATCATGAGAAAATCCTAAAATCTTATTCAACACGTCAGAAAAATAAAAGGCATGTTCCGAATTCGTACAGGTGTTGCAGATGCGCGACACTGTCACGTATCCATTGTGTCCACATTGAAACCTCAAGTGTCCTGCTACGTATTTTATCTCATTAATTGTTTCAAGTAATTTGTCGATACTACGGTATACACCGGGCAGTACACAAATACGATCTTCTCTAATAAAGTCTAGTCCCGCACCAGGTTTCATAACTCTCGTTACAATGTTAACAAAATTCTGTTCGCCCTCGGGTGGTACATGTAGAATCGTCATGGGTATGTGTATTTCGGCTAAAGAAACAGACCAACTACCGTGCAAAGTCACACACTGTGGCAAATGAGTAGTGAATCGTGTTGTCTTATTATCAGGGTAATATTTCATGCTACTATTGCTAGGTAAAACCATATAAAATTCGTCTTTCATTTTGATTGGCCTTTCTTCCTCTGTGTTTGCACTCTCGATAATTCGGGTTCGTAAAAGATACCGTCGATATCTTCGTCGTGAAGGTCACGTAAGATGTATACCACTGGCCATCGAGTGTCTGATACACGCTGTATTTTAAATAGTCCATCGCTAGTCCAACCGCTCTCGTAATCTTTTGCAAAGGCCGCCTTTGCACTACTGATGCGTACAACATCGCCTACCCTGTATTTAGGAGGCCTGTGCTGCTGCTCAGGAGGTCTGTAGCGCTGCATCAGATTAGCCCGAGCGCTAGCGGCTGTGGCTAATGTCACAGAGGCAGGAGTCATTTTTATGCTGCTATGCCGCGTATGATTGTACGCCGAGACAATATCCTGCAGAACGTCGATGTAACGTTTCTCTCTAGAGTATGTGAAATAACGCCACATTCTTTCTTTTAGTGTTCTATTAAACCGCTCCACAATAGAGGCTTTTATATCGGGGTTTCTTGCAGCTCGGAACCGAATGTTCTTCTTCTCCAAGAAAGTCTGGAATGCAGTACCTATAAACTCTTTACCTCTATCCGATTGTAAACAAACCGGTGCTCTACCGTTACTGATTTTTTGTGATAATATATGCGTAAACGCTTTAGTGACAGATGTCGCTGTCTTATCGTATAGAGGCTGTAACTCCCCTACATATCAAGATCTCCCGTGTGGCCCCGGTGACGTCACACCGCGAGAGCCCGGGAGACGCGGTCAGTCCAGCGAGATGCCGAGCAGCCGTCGGACAAGCCCGCGGAGAGCCAAGTGGCGCCATCCGACGGGATCGAGCGGCGGCTCGATCGATGCCGAAGCGACGCGCACGCGCCATACGATGGATTCGGGGGCACCGCGGCGCTGCCGAGCGGGCTTGCGGAGAAAACAAGCTCAAGGTCGGAGAAAGGCAAAAGCGAGGGAAAATCGGCCTCGCCGATTGGACAGATATGACGATACTCCCTTTTGCACACGGCACCGACCGAGCATACGATTAGCTCGACGGATAACAACGGAAGACCGTCACTATTGTACCGACTCAGGATTGGAGGGCAAAGAAGGAACAAGGCCCTTAGCCAATCAGAAAATTAAGAATCAGGCGACCGCACGCAGACGCGAGTCCGCCAGAAATCTGCCAAACCGACGGAGTGGGAGTCGGAAATCAGGGTATAAAGGACGGCGATTTCGGCAGTGAACGATTATCAGTGAACGATCTGTCTTACCATCGGCCAACGCTCAAGGACTAAAAGTGGAATTAAAAGTGCAAAGTGAAAAGTAAAAGTGAGTTCAAAGTGACAAAAGTGAAACAGTGCCAAAAAGGACTTATCAATTTTGTGCTACTGTGGACTTAGAGATTTTGTGCCGTTCGGACTTATAAAATTTGTGCCGGATTGAACTTATAAAATTCGTGCCAAAGTCGGACTTATAAATTTTGTATCACGCTGGACTTATAAAATTGGTGAATCTTGGACTTATAACTTTTAGTGAAGAGTGAACGTATAAAACTCAGGCCGCAAAAGGGACTTATAAATTGTCGTGCCGAGTGAACTTATAAATTTTGTGTCACGTTGGACTTATAAAAATTTGGTGCCGCATCGGACTTATAAAATGGGGTGCCAAATCGGACTTATAAAATTCTGTGCCGAATCAGACTTAGCAAATTCGTGCCGGAATCGGACTCATAAACATTTGGTGCTAAGGCGAACTCATAAATAATTGCACCCGAATGAACTCATACGATTCGGGCCAACAAAAGTGACATTTGGAGCGGACCGGTAAAGTGACCAAAGTGACCGGTCAGACACGGCGAGGTCGGAGCAGACGAACATTCCAACCTCCAGGACCGGAAAAAGGCACATCCAGGGGTTCGTTCAGTCCCCCTAAAGGCTTCGATACCGACAAAACAAGGTAAAAAAGTTTTTGTCTCCAATTAACGCCAATTGCAAATCGCGAGGTGAGCGAGCTGTCACGGGCGATCGCCGTGCCGTGACGTCACCACGAGACAGCCGAGCACAGTGGCCAGCGGGACTTCGCGTCGACCGAGAAGCTGCCCGCGCATGCGTGGTGCGGTTCACGCGAAATAAATAATTTTCAATTAAAGATATATCCTTGAAGAGATAAATAAGACGATAAATAGAGACAATAAGCGCAGGAGAAACTAATGCGTGAACAATATTGATATTCACTGTGCATTCTTTCTTCTTGCCAGAAGAATAATATCTGTAATCGCTCTGGATATACTTGTAGACAACGAATAAACCGAGTTAAAACGGAACCGAAAAAGGGTTAAGGAACCCTAAAGCCTGTATTTTTACAAATAAAGCATATTTTTGAAACGTCAAAACCGTCTCTGACCCGCCAGCCCATAATTCCTTAACGCTCGAGTCCCCGAATCCGTCCGTTTGAGTGCCCTTCTCGCGGAAGGAGGCGCATAAATACGGAAATTAGTGTACGAGGCATCTGCTCCTGTTACAAGGCACAACCCATGCGTATTTACTAAGAACATCTATAACTACGAGGAGATAAACATAGCCGTCATTGTAATCTTTGATAGAGCGAAGATCTACAAGATCAGCCTCCCAAACATCGTCAATGTTTCGCACATTGTAAAAACGTCGCGGAAATCGACACCTCACAGGTCTATGCTTTGTGTAAGCATCCTGAGACTCAACCCACAGTAGGGTCTTCTTGCCGGACATTTTTTTCTTCCGAGTCTCTCGCAGCAACCGAGTTGCGCCCGAAAACGATGCTTCATGGGAGGGGTTGAGGTACACTTTTTCTAATATTTTCATCTTTATAATTTAAGGCTAACCCAAGTTACACGTCTTTTCTTGCTGTAACAACCAGAACCACTGCACAGCACGTGCAGCTCCTGTGCTCTTATCACTGTAGTACGACGATGACTGACTGCCGACATCGCTGATATCGCCAACGTCACTGCTACTTGTTTGATCCTGTTGTAGTGTTGAGTTCGCCCTTGATTCCAGCCATAGTTCCTCATTCCCGACAAATTCTCGAGGTGTTTGTATCGCTTTTAAAAAAGCGACAAAGACTTTGCGTCCCGCAGGTTTGGAAACTTTTCTTGCACGCATAGCATCGTTCATGAGGTCAACAATATTCGAGTCTTTGATGGGTTTTCCCTCGATAGAAACGGTTCCCGCGGCGTTCCAAGAAAAATTTGGCGAACGCGCATCGTGCAAACGACGCAGCAGAAGCTTCGCTTTGGGTCGAAATTTTTGCGGTACACTTTCAATTATAATGGAGTCGTTCATACGTGTAGAGATTTCGCTTTTTTTTATCCGCACCCTCCAATGGGGCTGCGCCTTCTTTTTTCAGGAGTTCAAGTTGCTGATGGGTTCGTTCACTATCGACAAAATGAAGATAGCGCTGAAGCACAGCCAAATATGCGGCCCACTTTTCTCTCTCATCCTTGTATTTATTAGAATTCAAAATTTCATTCATTTCGGTGTCCAATCTGCTCAAGGTAGCACTAATAGCCTGCGCCTCATGCGATGGTGACGTACCCGCAGCAAAAGCTTGCTGCCGATGACTCGAGGTGTTCAACTGTAATAGATTCTCCTCGGGTACTAGCACCATTTTCCTTGAATGTTCCATTATCAACCGCCAATCAAATTTGACAGGACGATGCGTAGTATTGGTGCGAGCACAAGGGGCAAGAATCCGCCGCTCTGTATAACAAACCGTTTCTTACTCTTCCAACTGCCTTTTCTCGCTGCTAAGCTCCAAAGAACAGGTGCGTGCCTACGTAGTTTTTTCTTCTGAGTAGGCTTCAGAGGCACGTTACCATGAAGAATGTTCAGAGCACACTCGCAAATACAGCGGATTATACGGGGATCTGCTTTACGCAAAAAGGCTTCCCTCTGCTCTTTACTGAAATGCTGAAGAGCTTGCAATATTGCAGCGTACTTCTTGCAGAGCGGTGATCCGCTGCGTGCCATTACAAGAAATTGACTGATAATTATTTGGGCGAATCACTCCTTTTCACCTTTTTTCCACGACGAGTATCCTTGAGTCTTCAGAGGCGCGTTGTTACGTAGGATGTACAATGCACAATCGACAAGACATCGAATGACACTTGAAGTCTATTTGCGCTGCTCCTTGTCGGAATACCGAAGGGCTTGCGTTATCGCAACGTTCTTTTTGCAGCGAGCCGATCCGTTGTCCGTCATTATAAACGCAGAACTGGTAATTCTCCGGACGTGCAGTTGCTTTTTAATTTCTTTCGTGGTACGTACACAAAATGATGGGGGTCATCGGGAAAGATGCAGGTGCGAAATCTACAATTATCCGGTGTCGCTTGTTTCAAATCTAGTAACAAATATCCGTGTGGTTTAGACGTTGCGTCGTGATAAACCTCTTGCAAAAAGCGCGGATTTTCAGGATATATCTGACGCGCTAAATGCTGTATTTGAGCGCGATCACGAGGATTTTTGAAAACAACTATATAATTAGCATTCAGCGAGATATCCCGTTGCCCGTTACCCTGATGAAATAAGTTTTGCGTTATAAAAATCACACTTAAATTTTTATGATGACTACCTTTAGTAAATAGATCGACGACACTGTTATTCGAAGCCTCCCTCATTAAGTCGTCGATAATTATGAGTTTAGCGCGTGGATCGCTCGCATAATCTGCACTTTGCGGTAATCCCTCATGAAATTCTATCGATGTTCCATACTCCGTGTATGCAGATTGCCATTCGGAATAATAGAAAATAATTCTTTCGAACGGTTCACTGTTCATTTGCGAAATAAACTTTAGAAACTTTTTCACAAAATATGTTTTACCGCAGCCTGTTGGACCACAAATCATTGAGGTCCAAGGATGTTTCCATCGCGTATCCATCTTAGGGAGTGAGTAAAATACTCTTGTTACGGACGGTGATAAAGGAATTGGTCAGGCACCCATTTCATAGTATATTTTTTTTACAGGTTGTTTGCGATTTACAGTATATTTTACAGTATATGGCGGTTTACAGTACATGGCGGTAATTTATCGCTAATCTTTATACCCATAAGGCAACGACCCGTATACACCAGTGGGTCTTCGCTTGATGCTAGACGGTTTACATGACTTCGTGACAACGTGATGAAATGCCGTGCGTCTAATTGCCTTGTAGTGTAACACAATCGGCTCCTCTCTTTCGCCAAGTATAAATGATCGTATTGATTGGTAATTGATTAATGCGCTGTTTGCAAAATTGAGCGATATTCCCTTTACCTTGCAGACTTCGCTTTCCGATCCGTCGGGAGCACGCACTATAAACGAATAAAATGTTGGCCCGCCCGAAACAAAAGTTCTAATATAGCTACCCTCGCTCAGCTCGTTAGTAAGATCTCCTAATAGCTGACCTATTGGTGGCTCATACTCACGCGGATCGTTCTTGGTCACGTAAATAACAGAGTCCGTGTCGCAGTACAGAGCGCGGGTATTTAGCGGTTCGAGATAGCTATACAATTTCAAGCGTGCCTGAGCTGTGGTATAGGCCGCAATGACGGCGCTTGCTATGCCTGATGGCGTTACAGAGTCATCGGTGCTTATATAATTGACATACAGTATTTTATGATTTACAGGCAAAATACCGGTGATCTCGTGCTCGGGACTACTCAGCAACTCCATGAGCTGTTTGCGCGTCGAAACTATCGCTGTTGGTGGCAGGTTTTCACGCTGACCAAATTTACCCCAGAATGAATTGAGGCATAGTTTAGCTACGGAGGGTAAACCAGGGTTTTTTTCTATTGCTGTGCGATTTAGTTTAATGCCCTCAGACTGCTCGAAGGCTGTGATATATTGATCTTGCGCGGCCTCATCTCCCAAACATTTTTCAGGCCAGCCGCTGGCCTCCTGCTTGATTTTCAAAAAAGTATTTATGTATTCGGTAAAATGACCACCTTGCTGTGTATCCCGATTAAGCTGTGTTATCTCATATTGCCAAATTTCGTTTACCCGTATCACCCTGTATCCGCACGAGACATCTTTTCGCACCTCATCCACTACCTACGTACCGTCGAACACGCGCTCGCTAGGATATTCGTGCGTGCATACTTCATGATTCATAATTTCACAACAGCTACGACACAGATCAAAGAGCAGTCGTTGGTGCATGCGTACAGGCAGCACAGGGTGATAAAGATCACGCGGCGGTAATACCGAGTATTTAACGAGGCCCTCAATCCGTGAAAGATCGGTATTATCAGGGCCTGTCAATTCGATACACTCGTCGCCGACATACACTCTCGGGTGGCCTATAGGATACTGTCCAAACTTACAGATGTATGGATACAGAGAGCAAACATCGACGTATCGTATTTGCTCTGTATCCTTTACATCGTAGAGTGTAACCATGTTTTCTGTACGACCACCGAAGAAAGCGTCGCGCGGATTGAGAGGCTCTGATGTGACTGACGAATGATTTTCAATGACTGCGCGCATTTCTGTGTTGGCGATTAACATACGGTCATACTCGCACTCCCATATTTCTGTTAACTCATAGCCGCTGTTTCTGATTCTATTAGCTATAGCGATGGTTCTCTCGAGACGCTCGTTCATCGATATACCGCCGCACTCTCCAGCTGTGTTCATGAGAAAGCAGCGCGAACACCCGTGCCAGTAACTGCCGTGAAATTGTAATACGTGTGTAGCGTCAGGGGTTTCATAGTAACCGTCAACCAGTAGGTTTTGAGGTAATTTAAACTCGCGCGATCGGCCTGCATGAATAATGCGCTGACCGAGAGAATGCTCCATCCACACGAGCCACGAGACGGCTTTTTTCGACTGATTATGAGCCCATCTATATCCACCCGCTGGTATAATGCCAATCGCCTCGGGTTTCGGAAAATTTTTACGAAGAACCTGAAAGCACGCTGATGCTATTGTCGTGCTCTCGTCAAAGGGGCAAACGCTCCCAATGGTCATGAACATTTTGCGGAAAACCACGCATGCTTATCTCAATATCGTGACATCGGTCGTGCAGTACTCTACAATCTCTTTTGCAAAATCGAATACATAATTGGTGGCTGTCGTCTCGCTGTACCAGGCATATAATTTTTCTCGCTCGGCCGCTCGCATCGTTTCAGGACTATAATATTCTATAGGGGGGCAGAGGGCCTACATAATTTTGATTTTCGGGTGTGTTGAACAAATATGGGAAAGTCCCTTTAGCAGTGGCACCCTGCAGGCCGAAGGCCTTTGGTAGAGCGCTTAGAGGCATATGAAAGTAGTGTAGGCTATCGAGAAACACGATCTTCCCGATACGCATGGTGATAATCTTTGTGCCGTTCATTATTAGCGTCGGTAACTGTTTTTTTCTCGTTAATCAGGTATCGTAAGATGAACTGGGCATCAAAACCTCCTGCGTTATGTGCAATTAAGATTGTTTTCGTATATTTCTCGGTATTTTGCATTGCTAATTCCACGAGCTGACTTACGGGATTATGCCTGAATACAAACTCGTGGGGGCCGCAATTTTCACAGGGTTCAGCGATAGAATCGTTGTCGCAGCAAAGAGTGCAAACTCGCTGAGCTACGCAAAGATTCGGCTCATGTACGAATGTAGTCGCGTCTCCGTTTACAGGCGTACACTGTTGCGTTTCGAAGTCATAAAAAATAAAGAGATTTGTTTTGTAACGGCCCCAGCCTAGTATTTAACTTTTCGAACTTCGAATATTTATTCAAGCGTATCGATACGGAGTTTCCGTTCGATACGCTCTTCAGAGAAGCCGTTAAGGCTATCGAGCATCCGGACCGCCGCGCGCGTCCACTTATCTCCTAGCCTAAACATCCGACGACTCTTTATTCCATTGTAGAAGCGAGCGCGAAGCCCTCAGCTTCACGCCCGCTTCAATCAGTTCAGCTCCGACGACCGACCAGTGCGGTACACTTACCTCTCCGACTAATTACACTCTCCGCTACGACTAATAAAAAGTATATTATATTCATATTCTGACTCGAATCATTGTACAGTGCCTGACTCATCGGCCGTCCGTCACAAATGGTGTCAGAAGTGTGGGAATCACACAAACGCGCCCGCATTTGAAAAAAAAATTCAACTTTTTATTTAAAAAAAACAAAATTTTTCGAATTTTTACACACGTTTGAGCCGTAGCTCACATTCCCGGAACCGGACAACCGTGCTCGAGCCGTGCTCGCACGAATAAAAACAAAACGTGACATTTAATAAAAACCGGACAGTGGAAAAAAAAAGTGACATTCTACAAAAAGTGATACAACAAAAAAAAAACCCAACCAACAGTGACACTCGAAGAACAAAACGAACAGTGAAAAAAAAAAAACCAGAGAACGAAAAACAGTGAAAAAAAAAAACCAAACAGTGACAACTAGTGAAAAGACACGAATTAGACAATTAATTAAATATTAAGAATACATATAAACACTTACTAAATAATATACATATATATATACACATATAAACATTTATTAAACAATATATACACATAATAATTAAAAAAAAAAGTGAACAGTAATATTAAATAAAAACAATAACAGTGCAAAAAAAAAAAAAAAAAAAAGGGGCGACAAACGGACGCACAAAAAAAAAAAAAAAAAAAAACAGCAAACAGTGAGAGTGTACAGTGAGAGTGGGTGTCGAGCAAGTGTCGAGCGAATCGGGGTTACCGACCGCCGAAATTCTCACGCAGCGGCGGCCGCCAACGTTACCACCAGCGAGCCGTCATCGACCGCGGCATTGATCCGCTGCCGCCGAGATCCGACGCGACCCGCCCTGCCGACCGACGCCCATCGTCGATCGACCGCCGTCGCCCACTGTCCATCTCCACCAAATAAAATAGCAGGAAGGAAGGACGACGCAAAAATAAATTGAAGGAAGGAAGAACGGAAACAAAAAAAAAAGGATATAATAAATAAAAGGAAACCAAGGAGCAATAACAAAAAAAAAAAATCCATGCAATTATTATTTGCAATCCTTGTGGCAATAATGTAAGTACCAACTTATATATATATTTTTATTCTGTTTAAAAAAAAAAAAAAAAAAAAAAAAAAAAGCGTAGCAATTTTTACTTTTTCCAAATTCTTGTTTTAATACTTTTTCTCAAAAAAAAAAGAGAATTAGTATCCCGCGGGAACCGAGCGCCGACAGCTGACGCGACGCGTGTCAGTGGCGTACGACCGTCGAGAGCATGCGATATACACATGCGGTGAATTAATAACATCCCTATCCCTTTTGTTATAAATAATAAAAACAATAATAATTTAAAAAAAAAAAAAAAAGAGCTATAATAAAAAAAAGAGTGTGTTTTTTCTTTTCAACAACGCGCCTCACACCAGATGGCAGCGAATATATACATATACACATTCACATAAATAAAAATAAAATTTTTTTTTTTAACTTTCAAATTTTTTTTTTATTTACCCAAAAAAAAAAAAAATTTTCTCACACGCAAATAATAATAATTTAATTAAATTAATTTCTTTTTCTCTTTTTTCGCAAAAAAAAAAATATAATAATAACATTAAAAAAAAAAAAAAAAAAAAATATATATATATATATATATATATAATAATAATACAATCTAAACAAAAAAAAAAACTTGGAAACAAACAAACAATTACTTTTCAGTTCATTCTTTTAAATTGTTTTAAATAAAAAAAAAAAAAAAGAAGTATTAATTTTTGAAAAAAAAAAATCCAAAATGGAAAATATAATTCCGTTTTTTTCTTGGGATTTTCTTACCCAAAAAACCGACAACGTTTAACTATTGTTAACCAAAAACGAGAATTTCAGTTATTTTTAATTATATATAAATAAAAAAAAAAAAAAAAAGAACAGAGGAAAGACATTTTTCTTTTCTCACTTTTTGTTCAATTAAAAATAAGTCCGCCGAAACGGCCTCGGCGCACACGGAAAAGTAGCGCAAACCGTTTTTTCCGCTCAGCTTTGTCTGGGAGAACAAAGGTAAGAATGGTCAACGAAGACAACGATAACCCCGTACCTAGCACAATGAAGCTCCGCGACGTACAAAACCTTGTACCAAACTTTGATGGCAGGAATATGCCACTTAACAACTATATATGCGCATGTAAAAATGCCGAAAAACTCGTGGCGGAAAACGATCGATCTCAATTCCTGACAATAGTACAACTTAAACTGTCGGGAGTTGCAGCCGATATCACCGAATCGAGAACATACAACACACTAGAGTCACTATTAAGGGACCTCAAGAGCGCTTTCGACAAACCAGTCGAACTATCGGATCTTGAAACCGAATTAAAGTCAAACATACAAAATTACAACGAATCCGTTCTCGTTTACGCAACGCGTACGCGAAAAATCGCGAATAGAATCGAGAATAGGCTAAAAGACGTCTATCGCGCTGAAGCCCAACAGGCTTATCTAAATGAACGAATTAACGAAGCAAGACAAACAGTCATTAGAACTTTCATTCGTGGATTAGCCGACCAAATCGGTAATATGATCATGTCTAAAAATTTTGCAACCCTCGAAAACGCAATCGATGAGGCATTAAGTATCGAGAACGAACTCATTCGTAGACAGGCTATGCATCAAACATCAAAACGCGACAAATCAGAAACCAGGGATAAAAGCCCAGAAAAAGCGAAAGTCCGATTTACTCAGACTGCCAGCAACAACGGACTTAAATTCTGCGAAGTTCATCGCGAAAATCCCACACACTCGACGTCCGAGTGTTATTCCGTGCAGCGTTTACGCGAAAATACAAACACACGCGCCAATAGTCGTCAGTATCAAAATAATTCACGCGGTAATCATCGCAACAATTATCGCGACAACTCGCGCGATAATTACCAAAACAACTCGCGCGGTAATTACCAAAACAACCCGCGTGGTAATTACCAGAACAACTCGCGCGGAAATTATCGAAATAACTCGAACGATAACCGCCAAAGCAACTACCGAAACAACTATCAAAACAACTATCGCGACAACTCTCGCGACAACTATCAAAACAACTATCAAAACAACTCTCGCGACAACTCTCGCGACAATTATCGCAATAACTCGCGCAATAATTATCAAAGCAATCCACGCGACAATTACAACAATTCACGCGACAACCAAAACTCGCGACGAGATGATTCGCGAGATCGCAATTATCAAAACGACCGAAACAGTCGGGATAATTCGCGCGATCGTGACAATTCACAGGACAGACCAAGCACTAGTAATGCCCGAAATTCGCGAAAATCCGACTATCAATCGAGTCTCGATACAGCGCAGGTCGAAAAATTTTTCGAGCGCATGTTCCAAAAAAACGAGCGACCCGCCTCTCGCGACAGCGCGACGGGAGGCAGGACACCGGAGCGCTCGTCCAACCCGAACTAACAGAAGACGCAAAAATTGCGCACACTGAGCCCGAACTTCGTAAACACGTAGGGACGGCATATGTACAAAAAACAGACGGTAGCGTAACAGTTAGAAAAGCTAGAATAAAATTAGGATTAACCCATAGACATAAGCCACCAAGCGTGACCTTAGAGTCACCAGACTTGTATTTACACCAAGCTGTATTCCTTGCTGACACCGGGGCAGAGATAAATCTCATAAAAGATTCAATTGTTGCCCAGGGTACCGAAATAGACCCGACGCTCATATACGAGCTCAGCGGAATCACCAACGGAACAGCAAGAACAAGTGGCAGATGCTACATCCGAATTAAGGAATTTAAAATCGAATTTCACGTGATCGACGATATGTTTCCGATCATGCAGGACGCGATACTCGGCGACGTCTTCTTTAGGGGGACGCCTGCCGATATACTCTATACCGAAGCGTGCATCAAATTCGCCGGTTATACAGTCCCGTTCGAAACGTTCGAGCGAGTGACGATACCAGGCAGATCGAAACTGATCGTACCCGTCAGGTTAAAACCAACCGATCTCGAGGAGGGATACATCCCGAGAATTGACGGAGGTCGACGTCTTTACATGGGTAACGCCTTAGTAAAAAACAACAACGGAATCGCGTATCTTTGCGCGATTAACTCGCAAAATTGCGAGATAAACCTGATCGTCCCAACAGTCGAACTAATACCGGTCGAAATTATTTCGAAAAAACCAATCGCCGATTTCATACCGTGCGATTCTCGCGGTTCTCGAAACGTAGACCGTGCAGAAGTACGCTCGGTACAGCTCGACAAACAGAGTAGGCTTGAAGCTCTTCGAGCTCTTCTCCAATTAGATCACCTCAACGAAACAGAGCGAGACCACGTGCTTCAGCTGGTTTCAGAATACCAGCACCTGTTTTGTTTACCTGGAGATCGACTAGGTCACACAACATTATTAAAACACGAAATCCCTACAACGGACGACAGACCAATTAACACCAAATAATACAGATTTCCACAAATACACAAAAGGGAGATTCAGAGTCAAGTCAACGACATGTTGGACAAGGGAATAATAAAACCATCCCTTTCTCCCTACAACTCTCCAGTTTGGGTCGTTCCCAAAAAACCCGACGCGAAAGGTAACAAAAAATGGAGAATTGTAATAGACTTCAGGAAACTCAACGAAAAAACCACACCAGACGCGTACCCGCTTCCAAACATCGTGGACATATTGGATCAGCTGGGAAACGCCCGATACTTTTCAACGTTCGACCTGGCATCCGGTTTTTACCAGATAGAGATGCACCCGGCGGACGGACACAAAACAGCTTTTTCGACCCCGAATGGTCATTACGAGTATCATCGAATGCCATTCGGACTTAAAAACGCGCCAGCAACCTTCCAAAGGTTGATGGACGTCGTGTTATCCGGACTTCAAGGTACCGATCTTTTCGTCTATTTAGACGATATTGTAATATACGCGAACGATATCACCGAACACGAGAACAAATTTAGAAGTTTAGCAAAAAGACTGACTTCGGCGGGTTTGACGCTACAAACTGAAAAGTGTCACTTCCTGAACCGGGAGGTGACGTATCTGGGCCATATAATCTCGGCCGAGGGCGTCAGACCGAACACAAACAACGTGTTCGCCGTCAAAAACTTCCCGATTCCAAAAGACAAAAAAGGCATCAAACAATTCGTGGCACTCGCGGGCTACTATCGCCGTTTCATCCGTGACTTCGCTAAAATTGCGATTCCTTTAACCCGACAACTGAAAAAATCGGAGAAATTCGAATGGACAAACGAGTGCCAAACAGCGTTCGAATACCTGAAGGCAAAAATCATCGAGCGTCCAGTCTTAAAGTATCCAGACTTCGATAAGCCGTGTACTCTTACAACGGACGCATCAGACTACGCAATAGGTGCAGTACTTAGCCAAAAGTACGGTGACTTCGATCACCCAATAGCTTTCTACTCGAGAGCATTGAAAAAAACTGAAATCGCGTACGACGCGATGAAAAAAGAGCTCCTAGCTATAGTAAACGCGGTAGAGTACTTCAAAACGTACCTATACGGAAAACGATTCACGCTCGTTACAGACAACAGAGCACTAACATATATAAAAAACAAACCCGACATCCCGCAACAGCTACAACGATGGCAAATAATACTCAACGGTTACGATTACGATATCGTACATAAACCGGGGAAACTAAACGTCGTTGCTGACGCTCTATCGAGAAACCCCGCGGAAATCATGCCGATCAGGCAACGCGAGGAAAGCTCATCAGAGCACACCGAAAATCAGGAGACGAAAAAACAAAAACTGTCTCCCAAACCGCCGCATCAAACTCGCGGCCGATCAACAACCGATACGGGTTCTGGAAATCCAGCACCTCGGAAAAAGCAAAACACACACGAACTGTCGACCGACGAATCGGAAGACAGCCAAGCCGCATATCAGAGAACATACCAATCAGACTCTGACGAACCAATGGAACAAGTAACGGAACAAAAGGAACAAACCCAACAAGAAACGAACCAATCACCAAAAAAGACAAAATCAAAACAAAAAACGGAGAGTGTACCCACAAAAAAAGATTTAATTACAGATACTGAAACATCAATCACCGAGTTATCGGAAAACGAAGGTGAATTTATGCGACCAATTAAAAAAATGGTCGAGGAGCTGAACTCAAAAGAAAACACACAGCCACAATGGCCTCTCTCCAAAAAACGTCCAAACACATCGGACGAGGAGGAGGGTAAACGACAACCACGCAAACAACATAGGAAACGAGAAGATGCCGAAACAAAATATAAGTATACAGATATAGATGATAGTACAACGGAAGAAGAACAGGAAAACGAAAGCCCAACGAGGCAGCAAGTAAACAAAAGCCCAATGAGGCCACAAAAAACAAAAAGCCCAACGAGGCAGCAAGAAAATAAGAGCCCAACGAGGCCACAAAAAGCAAAAAGCCCAACGAGGCCACAAAAAACAAAAAGCCCAATAAGGCCAGAAAAAATAGGAAAAAGCGAAAACAACAATGGAACTCCAAACAAAAACGACAACTCTAAGGTACGAAATATGGGAAACGAAACGGAACACGAGACAGAATCCGAGAACGAAAACTTCAACAGATTCAAACCGTTGCTGACGAACATCGGAGAATCGTCCAGCGACGAAAATAGTAGTAAACCACCCGTTCAACCAACTTTTAGATCACCATCTACTGATACAAAACAAAAACCAAAGGATTCAAAAAACAACGGATCTGGCGTGAAACAGAAGGTACCACCGAACTTTCGTTCACCAGATTCTCACAAAACACGCCAACGACTAGGGACACAAGCGAAAAAGCGAACTCGAAAAGCGCCAAAAGAACCAACCAGACGTAGCGAAAGGTTAGCTAATAAAAAAAATCAAAACGTCCCAAATATCCAACCTAAAAATCAACCCATTATAAAAAACACGAACAATCTCGAAAACCTGTCACCCGAAATGACAGACCAATATTGGGATTCTAAAGTCACACATAGTAACCCTAAAACAAAAGAACCGGTAAATTCACAACCAAAAACAAAAACTCGATTCCAACTTCCGGATTCAACTTCCTCAGATTCAGAACCAAAACCATCACCAGAATTAACAACGGAATATTGGGATTCTAGAGCCACCTACACTAACAACAACAATCCAGAAACACCAACTCCACCAGATCCAAAAAATACACAATTGGAAAATTCATTACCCACACAAATGTCACCTGAAATGACTCAGGAATATTGGGACTCAAAAGTCACAGAAATTCCCGATAACACACCAACAGAACAAACGATTATCCCACAAACAGAGCAGCCGATCGCAGTGCCAAGCACTTCTAAGCAAACCGAGCAACCAGTCGCCATACCGAGTACTTCAACAGAACAACCAATCACTACACCGGGCTGTTCAAGACAAATCGACGACTACACGCCACCAATGGACATCGAACCAACATTTAGATCACCAAGCTGGCTTCCACACGAAACAACGGATTACTCGATATCAGACGAATCGCGACCAGCTACACCTCGAAAACCCTCTCGAGCGTTAACGAACCAATATCACGATATGTCGCCATCATCAGAGAGTAATTCCGACAACGACTCGGTATTTCAACCATCACAATATCATCGAAAGCGACTAACACCACGAGTAACTCCACCACCAACGCGGGGAGCCACAATAACAGACGATACTCAGATAACAAATAATATCATAATAACGCAGGAAAACATCCTAGCTCAGGAGGACAACATAGCGCACTTCCTGTCAGCTGATGGTGTCATGGACACAATGGTTTCAAAAGTACTTACGGAAAGAGGTAAACTCACCCAATCGGTATTTTTGCAAACGAATCCAGGGATCGGACATATTTTTATCACACGTGACAAAACAAGACGCTATTTCACAATGATTTGTAAAAGTAAGTCAACAGACGCTACTAGTACACTCACGATTCAGAAGTGTCTAGAAACACTCGTACAAACTTTAGTAAAAAACAAAATCACATCCTGTACTTTATCTAAAGACCCTCAGATTATCGATACATTCCTGTGGTCTAACATCAAAACATATCTGCGAGTACTTACAATCGGTTCGAACATCACTTTCAGACTATGTGAGGGCCTTATAACCGTCCCCGATCAGGAAAACAGACAAAGAATTATTAGAGAACTACACGGATCTGTGGTCGGAGGCCACAAAGGCGTGACGAAAACGTACCAACGCATCCTCTCCCAGTACTACTGGCGAGGGTTGAAAAAAGACGTGGAAACGTTTATTAGATATTGCTTCGACTGTCAAAAGAACAAACTAGTCCGAGTAAAAAATAAGGCTCCGATGATTATCACGGACACACCAGCGCAACCCTTTGATAAGGTAGCTATCGACATCGTAGGCCCGCTACGCGAAACAAGAAACGGACATATATATATACTGACTGTACTTGATTTGTTCAGCAAATTTAGTATAGCGGTACCACTAAAACATCAAACATCGGTAGACGTAGCGAGAGCGCTTTGTAAAACACTGATATCGACTTTCGGTGCGCCTCGCGCAATACTAACCGACCAAGGTACAAACTTCATGTCGGAAATGTTCAGAGATTTTGCGGAGCTGTTCCGGATCAAACAGCACAGAACAACCGCGTATCATCCACAATCGAACGGTGCAATCGAACGCAGTCACCATGTTCTTGTAGAATACCTAAAACATTTTATCGACAGTAATCGAGACTGGGACGAGTTACTAACATTCGCAACATTCTCATACAATACCAGTATACACGAAAGCACAGGGTTTACCCCATACGAATTAGTCTTCGGTAGACAGGCTCGAACTCCCTCGGAGTTCCCACCACCCGAGAAAACAGTAACTTACGACGACTACATGACAAATCTAATGAGGAACCTCAAAAACGTACAAGAACTCGCCCTCGAAAAGGCGATAAAGTTCAAAGAACGAACCAAAAAATACTACGACAAAAGGGTCGTAGAACCAAAGTACCAAGTAGGCGAACTTGTACTCATAAAAAACGAGCGTAAAACAAGTAAATTCGATAGAGATTGGCTAGGCCCATACAAAATTCTAGAAATTCCAAACAAACGCAACGTATCCGAAAATCAACTCCGAACACAATATTTCCTATACCGCTTAGTACAGAATACGTTCCCGAGTTAACAAAAATAATCGACCTCACAGCGTTTCATAACGGAGAACGACTCATCTACGTTATAAAAATTCCTCTTCTAGACCTAACACCGTACAAACTATATCAACACTTATCAGTCCCGGTACGCCAACTTTCAGCAGCCAAAGGCGCAAGATTCGCATATATAAAACCAGCAGTCCAGTACACCGCAGTTTCCGAAGACTTCGGTAGTTACTTTAACTTGAAAGACGAAAACGAATGTAAATTCATAGTTAACCGTTACATCTGCAAACAAAATCACCCAGTAGGACGAATCAGTGACGAAACTGAATGCGAGGTTCAACTCCTTGTTAACCCGCAGTTAAGCGATTTAGAACTATGCGACATCAGACTAAAAACGTTGAGACAAACTTACTGGATAAAAATCCGAAACGCAAACGCATGGCTATTTGCAGCACCAAAACCAGAAACTTTATATCTTCTTTGCGATAATCACGAATCAGCCATCGAAACAATAAAAAACACTGGAATTTTACAAATCAAACCCACTTGCCAAGTAAAAACGCGCACAATAACACTAACTCCATCAGTAGAAATAACATCAACGATCGAGGTTAAATTCACACACACACCAGTTCTGAACATTACGGAAATGATACGAAAATCAATCAAAAACATGGACAACATAAATTACACAGAAATCATGACAGAAACTGAAACACTTACAGGCCTATCAAATCCAGGCTCCATACACGACGATCTAACAAAAAACGAGGTGGCATTGAAAGCCATTATAGCCAAAGCACGCGAAATTTCAAAAACTCACTACATGAATAACAGACTCTCTACACTCGAAACTATACTGAAATACACCGGAATCTCTTTGGGTTCCATCATGCTGCTACTAGTAGTCGGATGGAAGTTTTCTTTATTCGGCAAAATATCCAGCCTATACAAAATTATATCTTGTTTAACCGAGAATCGAGTAGCGACAACGCAACAACAAGCCAGCGAGGCTTCCGAACCGACCGTTGTCTACCACAGACAACCTATAGAATTAATCGAAACTCAAACGCAACCAACTACAGATTGCAGAGAGGTCGCAATCATAACAAATCATCCACCGCAACCAGTTCGTAGACCAGTTTACGCGCTGACATATTACGATCGAAACGCGGTACCATAAAAAAAAAAAACACGAAAAGAGCGATAATAATAATAATCACTCATAATAATCCAATATATCCTTAACCATCTACATATACCCTTACTAACGGGAATTAAGCATGCATACACTACCCTCTTATCATATCACAACACACAAATAATCTTAATTATATCATGCATGGCTTAAAAAACTATCGTTTTTTTTAAATCCTATTACTATTTTTGCATATTATTTCACCAAAGTACATACACACTTAACAGATAAAAAAAATTAAAAAAAAACAACAACAACAACAACAATGGACACTCAACCGTCAACATCATCATCCGTACTAAACGAAAACCAGTCACTAAAGTTGAGTGCCTCCTCTGCCCGAGAAAAGTGAAGGCAAACAAGCTGGCCGACCACACGGCCAGATGCTACTCGGAGCTACAAAAGCGAACCGCCAGTTTGGGATCGCGTCACACTGGATGCCCGTTATGTTGCTGCGTGTTCCCGGCGAACCGACTGACGGCTCATATCGACAAATGTGTCGCTTACCTGCTGAAACTGCGGTTCCACGACCAACAACTGAACGCATTACAGCAGTACTCTCAACAACAACAGTACGAACAATACCAGGCACAACAATTTTTTCAACATCAGCAGCAGCTGCGTCAACAACAAGGAATAGAACAACGACAGCAACCAATACTAGACTACACACCACACACACCCGAAGGACCACCACCACCACTGGAATACGAGGATACTCAAAACACAGACACAGATGACGAAAGCACAGAAGATGAAAGTACAGACAACGAGACTGCAGTCGAAACAACAAACGACGCAAACAAAAAAACAAGCAATACGAACAAGGAAGCAAACCAAAACGACAACAAGACCACCCATGACGCAACTAACAATCCAAACGAAAACACTGACAACGCAAACGGAAAATCCGACAAAAACGAAAACAAGGGACTAAACGAAAACAACGACAAGACCAAAACAGACTTCGACCCTAGAAAATTAACGCTGGAGGAAGGTTTCAAGTGGATCGATTGCCAAAACTTAGAGATCCAGCGCAAAATCAAAAACCGAGCCTGCACAAACATCTTCCTCGCAGGGCTGAAAAAGGAAAGCATGAAAAAGAAATGGAATCAGACTACCATACAGTAAAGACAACATTAAACCTCAAACACACAATTATTAAACCCCCATAACCTAATAAACAATCATACATATACAACATGACACGTACAATAACCAAATATATATATATAGTAATAAGCATAAGCGCGGCACGCGTCGCGTAGCGTCGATAGAGAGCGAGGAGAGGCGAAAAAAAAAAAAAAATCCTCCTTAACGTTTTATTTTGTTTTGTTTTTTTTTCATTCATAAAAGCATATTTTTATTTTTTCCTTATCAATTTAGTTTTTCTTTTTTCTTAAAAATTTTTTGTAATTCTCTACGACCAATATATATATGCAACGCTTTTTTTTTACATTTTAAATATTTGTGTTAATCATTTTACCTATTCTAGAATCAACTCCTATCTTTCACCAACAAACCATCTCCAAATAACATGTCTCACCCATTAACCACCACTAATCAGAACTTTAGAATGTTACAGGCACCATATTACAAAAGGAAAAAAAAAAAACTCGAAATTTATAACCTAAACTCTAGAGGGAAAGACGAACATTGGGAAAATATAACAAATACGTATATGTATACCAATAAACAATGGACAAAATTACCAAAAATGGCATAAATACATTGGAGAAAACAAAACATGGAGTTTCACCAACGAAACAAGCAGGACAACATTTTAATTTTTCTTAACCATTTTTAACATCCAATATAAACCCATCCAATTTAACCAAACCATTCCCACTAACATGAACAACTAAAAATTTTACTTAGTTACAGATACCAACAACCACCAACTATTTAAAAACAACAGGAGTGTACCGCAATCAACTTCACAACCAAAGGATAATCCTCCAAATCAATCCAAACAACAACCAGGAGCTTCACTTCTTCAACATCAATCAACAATCAACAATCAACAACAATTATAACAAAAAAAAAAAACACACACTTTTGAAAAACATTACACAACCTACACAAAAATGAAAATATTTTAGAGAAAAACCAAATAACGTTTCAAATTATATCGAGTCACACTTAACAAAATCATATCAAATGTAAAAATTTTAATGTCCGATGCGGGGGCATCGTTTCCTCCCAGAGGGGGAGTGTAACGGCCCCAGCCTAGTATTTAACTTTTCGAACTTCGAATATTTATTCAAGCGTATCGATACGGAGTTTCCGTTCGATACGCTCTTCAGAGAAGCCCTTAAGGCTATCGAGCATCCGGACCGCCGCGCGCGTCCACTTATCTCCTAGCCTAAACATCCGACGACTCTTTATTCCATTGTAGAAGCGAGCGCGAAGCCCTCAGCTTCACGCCCGCTTCAATCAGTTCAGCTCCGACGACCGACCAGTGCGGTACACTTACCTCTCCGACTAATTACACTCTCCGCTACGACTAATAAAAAGTATATTATATTCATATTCTGACTCGAATCATTGTACAGTGCCTGACTCATCGAGCGTCCGTCACAGTTTTTTTTAGATCTTTTATGTGTATCGGTGTCATGAAGCACAGATGATTGAACAGCTGAACAGATTTACATATTTTACAGAATCCTACGCCGCATTTGTGTTTCTTTTTCTCTCCCAAAGGTCGTACCGCTTGAAAACAGTTACGACATCGTCTCAGAACTTTACAAACGTTGACTGTCTTACGATAATACTTTCTATCGATCGTATGATTTCGAAAACACTCTGCTCCAAAAAAATCGCGATTACATGCCGTGAATTGCGAGCGCTGTTTAAGGTCTGGTTGCACGGAGGCGATACCCAGCATCGCGAACATTTTTTTTTTGAACATCTGTGCTCTGCTCGCCGATATAGAGCGTTACAACTCGTGCAAAAATTTGAACTGCCTACAGCGCCCATGAGATTTAAAATCGGCTCAAAATGGTGCGAACGTTCGCTATACAGAATATACAGAGTGTGTCGAATCGTGCCTACTGTATCCAAAACTTGTTGTGTGCCATCGAACAGCGCTTTTTTCCTACGAGTCCCTAAGCTCAAGAACTCGAAAACCACGATCGCAATACCGTCTCGAGCCAAATAATCCTGATAGCTCGCAACCTGACGCACACCGCAGCCTGCCCTCGGCACACACACGTTTGCGGCTCTCTTAAGCTCAAACGCTGCATTTTTTTGTAATAATCCTTTGGTCTGTCTTATACGTTGCCAATTAGTATGGAACGCGCCTGTTCGTATTTCTCCTCGTTCAGCGTACGCCAGGGCTGTGACCAATGAGCGCGGCAAACATTAATTATCGTCGTTTCGAATCGATAGAATGGATCGTTTTGCGATACCGTCATACGTAAGTTTTTTCCGTCCCTTACCCTCTACACCCTTGACGATACACGTTTTTATATTACACTCGTCGTCAATATTTAAAGAAGTGGCACTTTGAGCAACACTGCTTATCAACTGCCATATATCTTGAAAAGTGAAATCGCGTACCGGTCGAAAAGAAACCCATACGGGCCGTGCGCTAGACCGCTCGCGGTAAACGTGATACCCGCATAATCACTACCCTCGCAGGAGCTAGTGATATGCGTCAGGAGATCGCGGAACGCCCCTTCTAGCCACTGTATAACGCTATTAAAACTGGCCGGTGGTTGACGAACGCGCATCGTCGTCTCGCGCCCGCGGAGCTTGAAGTGTTTAAAATAACGCACGGCATCTTGAATTATGTCGAATCGATCTCCTGGTGGCCTGATGTCTCCGAATGACTCATTCCTAGCAGCGTTATGCGACTGGCCGGAACCCGTTTGTACTTCTGCAAACGAAATTATATACTATCATTTAGAATTCATTGATACAGTAGAATAAATGTAAATTATCAGTACCTTATAACCCTAGAAACCCAGATCTGCACGTTATAGACGATCTACATGATAAAAATGTAATGAATACAAATCGTTCCACAATTTATTATTTCTACAAGTGGACGCAAATATTTACCTGCGAGACCCAAGAGCTCTTGAACCCAGCGGTAATCTTTTTCCGGCTTCTCTGCTTCATAACCGTCACGACATTCCTGGAGGTCGAATATCTCAGGGCTGCACAAACCGTGTGGTCCTGGTATAAGTTCCTTGACTTTAGATGGTCCTGCTTCAGGTTCTTGTTCATTGGGCTCTTCTTCCACAGCTCCTTGAGAAGCTGAAAAATGTCGCTGATGAAACAATTTGCTTTCTTTTTTACTTTAGAATACTTACAATTTCTGAAATGTTGAGCCTGATTCTCTGAAGTCCAAAAGAGTAAATTTCAAAAAAATTCGGATACTCTCGCGAAGGGCGTGGTCTGTCATTATTGCGCGATAAAAAGATAACGCATCGAAGCCTGACTAAATCACGACTGGCCGCTCCTCGCAATTTTTAGACGCATATAAAACCCGATATGTTATTATGTCTCTGGACATACGCGCGTAAACTCTATCCTACCTCTTTGTTCTCAACTACTGTCTACTCAGCAAATCATTTGGTTGCGCGCAAAAATCGTGAGGCGCGGTGCTGTCAGTATTTCATCAGATCTCGTGCCGATAAAATTAAAACGGAAACCCTTAAAAATGGCTTACGAATTGACCGTGTGCAGTGAATCCTCGTACGGCGATGAAGCTAATAGTGAGAAAAAAGCGTACGGAATTTTCGAGTGTATCGAATACGAGAGCGGGGTCGACGATGGCGCTTTTGGTGACGCAGAGGAAGAGCCGTGGTATTATAATGGTGTGACAATAAAGTATGACATACGCGTAAAAGACGTTAATGCGCCTCCAAGATTATCGCCTCGCGTTTCATGGACGCTACGTGTGGCGGCTGGTGGTGGTGAGGAAATTCGGTGGTCGGCAAGCTCATTGCAATACTTAGCCCTTGCGACGGTATTAAATAATATGACTCGTTACAGCAGGGAGGATTGGGCTATGCTCCGTCACCTATTGGGTAAAATTGATACCCATAATAAAAAAATTTCGCTCGATGCTGTGGACATGAGTTACGTTCTGATTCCACAGTTGTGCAAGTTTGTGCATTGGTCTTGCCTATCGGGTAATGGACAAGACCCTCGTAATATAAATATATGGTTACGCGAACCTCTCGAGTACATAGCGAACTCTCTGGTGGCGTATCATTCGCGTCATCCGGATTTGCGCGTGTATGACACCCGCACCGGTACATTACGCGTGCCGGAAATTTGGCGTTGCTGGAACACAACGACATTTTCTCCGAATTACTACCACTACTCGTGTAAACAGACACGCTGGTGGTTTGACAGGCGGGGTGCGTATTACGTGGACGTAGATCGTCCATGTAAAAGACGAAGACGCGGCGATCCGAGTCTATGCTTTGACCCTGAGGAGTCAGTAGACTCGGAAGAAGAAGACAGTCGCATATGATTATCGGTACATTTAAACGCAAATAAAAATAAAATAAAAATAAAATAAAAATAAAATAAAAATAAAATAAAAATAAAATAAAAATAAAATAAAAATAAAATAAAAATAAAATAAAAATAAAATAAAATAAAAATAAAATAAAAATAAAATAAAAATAAAATAAAAATAAAATAAAAATAAAATAAAAATAAAATAAAAATAAAATAAAAATAAAATAAAAATAAAATAAAAATAAAATAAAAATAAAATAAAAATAAAATAAAAATAAAATAAAAATAAAATAAAAATAAAATAAAAATAAAATAAAAATAAAATAAAAATAAAATAAAAATAAAATAAAAATAAAATAAAAATAAAATAAAAATAAAATAAAAATAAAATAAAAATAAAATAAAAATAAAATAAAAATAAAATAAAAATAAAATAAAAATAAAATAAAAATAAAATAAAAATAAAATAAAAATAAAATAAAAATAAAATAAAAATAAAATAAAAATAAAATAAAACAGCGGCGACGGGTACGCGTGTGTGTGTGTGTGCATATCTGTGACAGTCTCCAGATTTTGCAGAATCAGCACGAGACTGGGCGGCGGCTATGATCTCATAAGGCGGCCGTCAGTACACGGTGGGAACGTGCCGACGACACATCGTTCCGTAAAAGCAGGGAATAAAAATGTGTTACAATCGTGCGCCGATCGAGAAAGTATCCGCCGTACCCCTTTCGGGGCCTTTGGAACCGGAGCCCGAAGAGGAACGGCGCCCGCGTCCAGCACGGAACAATATCCGTAAGTTTTACTTATTTTATTTATTTTATTTATTTTATTTATTTTATTTATTTTATTTATTTTATTTATTTTATTTATTTTATTTATTTTATTTATTTTATTTATTTTATTTATCAGAACGCGTGAGGTATGCGGGAGAGGAGGAGGAGGAGAGGAGGAGGAGGCGTCCTAGGCTGCGCTACGCTGACTATGTCAGCGTGCAGACGCCGCTTGCGGTCGCCATCCAATATGCCGTGTGGGAGCGGGACGGGCAGGAGCTCCGCGTCCCGATATTCGATGACCGCCGTTGGACGCATCGAGCTCCTGAGGGCCCCCAAGCTGGAGAGCAGCGTTAGATAGAAGGTAAGTTGTTTTTTGCAATATAATCAAAATAATATAATCAAAATAATATTTTTTTGTTTTTACAGGCTACTTCAACGCACACGGGAGCACCGAAGAATATTAAATCTAATTAAAAATATAAATATAAAAATAATAAAATATAATATAAAAATATGAAAATATAAATATAAAAATAATAAAATATAATATAAAAATATTATTTCTTCCGGGGTGCACTATGGAGACTTTCGCACACGCTCCCATCCCCCCTCTCTATCACACACACACCTCCGGGCGCGGTCAGACCGGGCCCGAGGAGTGGGATAGGAGTGGGATGGGAGTGGGGGGTCGCCATAGTCCACCCCTTACTACTCACGCCGACACACGTAGCTCGACGCGCATAGTATCTTCGACTTTTTCCATATCCCTCTTCATCGTACTACCTTTCGCAACTTTCCAACTATCTTAGTTGCTTATTTCTGAAATTCGCTTCCGGTTACTGTTACCTCCGCGCCGACACTTGCATCTTTTAAAAAATTGCTTTTTGCTCACCTTCTCTCTTGAGATGCACCACGCCGATGCAGGCGCCGGCTATTTTTTATTTTTTATTTTTTATTTTTTATTTTTTATTTTTTATTTTTTATTTTTTATTTTTTATTTTTTATTTTTTATTTTTTATTTTTTAATTTTTAATTTTTAATTTTTAATTTTTATTTTTTATTTTTTATTTTTTATTTTTTATTTTTTATTTTTTATTTTTTATTTTTTATTTTTTATTTTTTATTTTTTATTTTTTCTAGTTTTTAGTTTCTTTAGTTTCTTTAGTTTATATTTCTTCTTCTACCATCGTTTCTTGTTTTCCCCTACTATTTTTAGCTTTTAATGTAGTTTTAAGTTTTAGTTCTAAGTTTGTACTGCTTCCCCACTCTTGTAATATTGCCTAACAGTTTTTTACTAAGGCATTAATAAATCAAATCCCTCTCCCTCTCCCTCCCTTCCACTCCCTCTTCTGTCTTTCAGCACCTCGTCCCTTTCATCCCAGAACCATGCCGTTCCGTTCACGAACAACTTACCATACCCTATTTTCACCATCTTTCCTTTCCTCCTATCCGCTTCCGCTACTTCCTTTATCAGCCATTGCATCCGTTTCTCTTTCCACGTCAGATCTTTTTCTATTCTCTCCTTTGTCCCTCTCAAATTTCCTTTCTTCCTCATTACCTCTGCCTTTCCGTCCACGCTATCCATTTTCACTTCTATGTTGCCTTCTCTTCCACCGCTTCTCCTCTTTCCGATCTCTTTCGCCTCCTCCATTCTTGCTTGCACTCCAATGCTCTGCAGAATCCTTCTCGCCGTCTCCGTCACCGTGCCTTGTATATCCACTCACTTCATGATTACATTATTTCTTCTTTCCTCTTTCTCTCTTCTCTCTATCTTCCTTCCCATCTCCTTCACTCGTTCCTCTAGCTCTGCTTTCTGTCTCACTCTCTCTTTTTCTCGCTCCTTGCGCTTCCTCTTTTCGCTTTTCTGTTTCCAACTTTTTGATTCTCTCCTCCATCTCCTCTCCCAACTATTCTCTTCTCTCTACTTCCTCCACTCTTTTTTCTAGTCCTGCCATTCTCTTAGCCAGCTCTTCTCTCTCTCTTAATCCTCTCTCCTCTCCCCTTCTCATTTCCTCTCTCATCCTTCCTATCTCGTCTCTCACCTCTCTTCCCTGTCCCTTCACATCTTGTCTCATCTCCCGTAGTTCTTTTTTGCATTCTTCTCTCATTTCCTTTATCAGTCTTTCCACACTCGATTCCTCCTCCACCTTCTTCTGTGGGGACCTCTGTACTTTTTTACTCTTCTGGAAAATCTCCGCCTCCTCATCTTCTTTTCCTTGCTTTTCCTCCTCCATTTGCTCTCTTTTTCTTTTGTAGAGATCATTCAGCTCCACTATCGTGCCCACGCTCGCACTTCTCTCTCTCTTAAATCTTTCTGCATTCGGCGGTCTTCCTCTATCCCTCGTTTCCTCATCTTCTCTGTCTCCTGTTTCAAACATGCTTCTGCTCTCCTTGCTTTGCTTCTGTCCCGCTCGACTCTTTCACTTACTTGTACTGTTCACGCGTCACTCTAGCTCACCTCTCCCTACTCTCACTCCCTCTCCGCCACTGTCTTACCGTCTCCCACTCACTCGCCGCTTCCTCTACTCGTACTGCTGTTGCTACCTGTCTCCCTGTCGCTCTATGCTCTGTCACCCTGGTACGTTATTCTCTCTTTCTTTCTTTCCTAACTTCTATCTCTACTTTTCTACTTTTATCTCTACTTTTCTTTGCTGTTTTTCACTCTACCTACCTTTTCCCCTCTTCACTCTATTATTCCCCCTCTTTCCCTAACCTACTCACTACTCTTTCCTTCCACTCACACTCTCTCAGTTCTCTCTTATTACTTCTAACTTGACTTTTTCCACGCACACTTCTGTCACACGTCGCTCTCCTTTCACACCGGAATCGGAACTCCATTTTTTTGTACTTTTTTTACAAATATTTTGTTTAGATTATTTTGATAAACATCTTTTTTTGGCAGATTTTTTTGTTTTTAAGAGGTTTTTTCACAAACATATTTTCTGAACGTGAATATAAAGTTTAAGTACTTGGCGTACTTGTCTACTCTTTTTACAAAAAAGAATTTTTTGATTTCATACATCTTTTCAAATTGATTGATCAATTCAATTTTTTGGACGATTGTTGAAGCAGGTTGTACATCGAATATGATAGTTTTATAAGCTGCGAAGTAAATATTTCATTTGGATGTTTTTTTGTACCGGATAAATGGAAAGATATAGCGAATTCACATTTTAGTACGTATCGAGAGATAATACAATTATACTGGCACTCGTGAATTTTATTGGCGCCAAAGTACAATCCATAACTATCAAAAGATTTTTTTGCCTTCGCAATTTCAGTTTTCTCCAATCCATTGCGTACAATGCATTTCTTACATTCATGCTCTGAAAATTTATTAATAATGTCAATAGTCAACAGGGGAAATAATGGGTCCGCTAATTTGTCGTGTACATTTACCTCAAGAATAACTTCGTTTCCATGCCAGCAGTACAAAAATAGCTGTATGAGCATGCAAGTCATGTAAGCAATCAAAAACATGAATTCGAGGCTGAAGAGTTTCACTCGGGAAAGCATGTAGATGCTGCAGCATAGAACAAATATACTAACCGCATACTGAACAAGTATGCCTGCACTGAAGATTCCTTTAATCAATGTCGTGCATCTGAGTAATAACATTGTAGTCAGTATTGCTTACTTTCTTTCGATTGGTTTACAAGTAATAGGGCACATGCGCCGGTTTCAGCTACTGTACCATTCGTGGCCACTCTTTAACATCGAATTGGAAAGAATGAGAGGCATGCGTTTGACATTCAGGTAAAGCTGTCCCCTCTCACCCTGACTAAAAAGTTTTTAGTCTGCAAAAAAGCGTAAAATATATATTTTTTTAAACGTACAAAATGTCACCCTTTTTGTGCCTATAATGCGTGGCGAAAATTATGTTTTTAAAAAGACGAGCGAGAAAAATATTGTACATGGGCAAATCCGATATGTATCTGATTGAATAATATATGATTATTCGATCATATATAATATATAATTATATATGATCAGATATGAAAGTATATGAGTCCATGCATGGTCAGGTAGGGTTATATCGATCCGTGCTCTAGCTCTACCAATTTTCACCAATTTTTAGCTATATGACGAAAAACGTGTACACCGATAAAATATTATGTTTCGATGAGCCATATAAAATTTTATTAGGTTCGATCGAAGCGTTTAAATTTTGTCATTTTTAATTTTTTAAATTGCATGAAAAAGTTGTGCGTTATTTTAAACGCAATTTTCCATTTTAAATATTCATGTGAAAGCAACTAGTCTCTCTGGCGCCTACTGCAGAGCCAGCAGACTGTCGATGGACGCCTTATCGACCCCTTTGATTATAACATGGACATAGAAGACGCTTTGTGGGTCTCACACGGAGGACCCACCGAACTCAAGTACTAGGAGGAGACGCCTCGCGTCGCCGAGCTAGCGAGGCATTCTACGAAGAGTCCCCAAAGCGTGCACATCTCGCCTCAATATACGAACTTGTATCTGTTCGAGAATCTGCGCGGCAACGGGCACTAGCTCGGGCGGCCGCTGTTTGGCAGCACCTCCCGGCCGAGTCCGGCGAGGCCGACATTCCAGGCGGCACGGGTTACGTGCCACGTGCAACAGGTTTCGCGTCATCTACGCGTATGGCTGACACGGGTCACCACGTGCTCGGGTAGATCACCGTTTTCAACCGGCTTTTCTCATCACGGTTCAACTCACGGAACTCTCATTGGTCGCGCAGTATTTCTTATCGGGAATTGGCATCTCATCGCGGTACTGTCACGGCTGCGCGTACTCATTAAATCGGTTCTCGCGGGTGTTCTTTCGGATTCACTCTTGGTGCGTAATCACATCGGAGACGCTCACGTGCTCAACGGCTACCTCGCGGCGATACAGCGCCGCGGGCAGATTTTCTCCGGCGGCTAAGGCGATTAATATAATTCAATTGGCTCACGGTGTAGCTCACCGATCGGCACAACCTCATGCGATCGGCGCGACCTAATATAGTTCAATTGCTGATCGGGATTGCTCAGTGCGAACGGCTCATTATTCTCATTATTGTTATTCGATACACGCTCAATGGTTCGCTCATTTGTACGGTGTTTTTCGCGCCATTACCATCGTTTCTGTTATTTTAATGAAGAGTTTATTTTCACTGTTTAACCTGTGTGAAATTATTTAACCCCTGTTCCGCTATACCTCATCCCGGCAATTCTCAAACAGTATCCAATAATATAATTTGTCAACCAATATACGTTTTTATATTATCCACGGTGTACGGTTACTTACACATGAATGAATAACATAAGTAGTACAATCGTGATTAGCGTTCAAAAATACAATAAATATAGTCCCGGAACGACGATTAAAGAAAAGAGTTTATCAGGAATTTTTATTGCCAATATTACAAAAATGAGTGATTTTGGGCATTTCTAAATAGCGACATCTTTTCTTCCGGATGGTATCGCAGAAAAATCCAAATGCATATGATGTTTTACGGCCAAAAATATACAAGATGATGGATATGCCGGGGTTGAAAAAGCTAAACAAAGCGGTATTTTTTTTGGATTTTTAGAGTAAAAATCGAAAGTTTCAAAAAAACGGTCTGGAGCACATAATTCTATATATTTTTTGGCGCTGAACCTGAATCGAACTGCCATGTCGCCTAAAAATCAACCAGAATGTTGACATTGAAAAAAGTTGAACATTGAAATATTTATATCGCTTCCTCATAACCTCTTTATTCGCGAAGCTTCCTCTATGAAGAAGTCAAGTACAGTAGAACCTCGATTATCCGAACACCCATTATCCGAACCCTCTGTTATCCGAACTGCCGCTGGTTCGGATAAAGTTTCTATTATCCGAACAATTGCGCAAAATTCTCGTATTCTTACATTGTTACGCGACAATACATTGTTGCACGCTGTAAACAACAAGCCAATTCAAGAACGCTCGAGCTCGCATAGACTCACACAGCGGTACTGTAAATGCACGACAGTCGTATGCACAGTATTTATGAGTTTCTCAGCCGAGCAAATGCGCACGTATTCAAAATTTATTTTCGTTAATCTCGTGATTTGTAAGTTAACGATCTCTGACATTAAAAAAATTTGGCTGCAATAAGACGTACAACTCTCTTGCGCCAAACGAAAACTGTTGGTTTCGTGATGAAGGTTTGAAATTATTTAAAATATGTGGGTACTGTAATTTTTTCGATATGTATCACGCTATGTCGCTTAACACAGTTTGACTGTCCTGTTATCTGAATTTTCGTTAATCCGAACGAGGTCCGGTCTCAACTGGTTCGGATAATCGAGGTTCCACTGTATACAGAAAATTATTTCTTGTAGCAGAACCTTTGCGACTGAAGGGATATTATGAGGAGGCGATATGAAAATTTCAATTTTCAACTTTTTTTCACACATTCCACTACAAGTATCAGTCTTCCCTTGAAAAATGTTGTTCTAGGGTGAAACCCACGAATAAAGTAGATTTTTGATAATTGTTTCGACATATGGTCGTGTCAGATATGACCATATCTGATCAGATCTATTTCTCTGTGGGCGCCAGAGTAATGTTTATTAGATGTGACCATATCCGTTGAGTTCTGTCTAAGTATGGCCAGATATATCTGGTCAAATATGTTCATATATGATCAGATCCGGCCATTTCTCTTATCCGATTAGATATGACCAATGAATGCTGATCCATATATGATCATATATGATATTTTTTCCTGGCTTTAGCTATCTTTTCGCACGCTTCATCAAGACTAATTATTTTTCGCCACGCTACAGACATCAAAAGTGGGAGTATTTGTGAATTTATTTTAAAAAGTACTATTATGCTTTCTACGTCTTAACAATTTTTCACTTGTGACGTACGGCGTTAATTACGTCAAGAATAACCTTGTCGCAGGAAGCGCGACGAGTTATATTTAATTTTGATTCGGGATCGTTCCGGTTTCCGTTCTATACAGAACGTCCCGCAATTGCGCTCAGGTGTTTAAATAATCGAATAACGGAGTTAAATTTATTTGTTATTTATTAATAAATGATTACCCGATAAGAAAAAGAACAGAATGAGTTCCAAATTATGAGCCGGCAAGCTATCACGTATATAAACACACACACACACGCACATACGACGTACTTACAATATATAACTTATTTTGTTGTTCGTGGTCAAGAATTGTTCGTGGCACGATTATTAACACTTACGATAGCACGCTCAGGCTTATCACCGCGACGCAACACACTGTCCGGCTCCTACGATTCTATCGGCTTTCGCGATTTGTACCGAACCGCGGAACTCCTTCGAGATTTTAAGGTTACTCTGCGGGAGCTGTAACGAGGAGTTGATCCGAAGTTCAAGCTTTCGCTTTCGATGTCTCTTCGGGACTGTCCTCCCCGGCTCGTACATCCGCCGATCTCTCGACCGTCGGGTGTCGCGCCGGGGAGGATTTTTGCAAGACCGCGAAATTGTACCCCGCTTGAGCGGCGGCGAGAGGAGACATTTGCATGTCCCCTCGAGCCCTCGACTCTCGAGAAAAAATATCGCGCGACCCGCGTCGCATAGAATAACGCCGCGGTTGGCGCGATATAGAAAGAATTAACACGGGAAATTAAATACTGAAAAGGCAACGGAATACATCCTGTGCATTCCGATACCTTGACAGTTAATCCCGCGCTGGCGAGCCCGAACGTGCCATTTCGCGAGTTCTGTCGCGAATTGCGCAGGAAAATTTACAAATAAAAAAACGACCGCTGCGCGGAACGTGACACACTCGAGGTTAATTTTTTTGTTGTATTATTTATTTGAAAATCGTGGTTAATCCATTCTGCCATGCTGATATGTCGAGAGTATTAATACAAATCTACAGAATTATTCACTCGACATTATTTTTTTGGATTCCATTATATATTTAGAATTTTCCACATTCGGATATGGTGGTAGAATTTGATAAAAGTTCTCTAAAGCCGGGACGTCTACCCCATAGATCTACTTGAAAATATAATGGTGATGGCAAATGCAATGTTCCAGCACTCTTTTCTCAGTGTTGTCGACGCTTCTTTCGTTATTAAAACGTTGTCAACTACAATACTGTGTATACTAGTGCTTTGCACGGATTCCAATCGACATTGAAGAATTTTCAATTGAGCACAAGTTTGTCCCATCAGACCGCAAAATAGAGTGTCGTAAGTGACATACAATAGGCCAAGGAAGATCTGAGAGATAACTTGATAAATATACGCAAACCAGTAACCGCTATCCGTTGATTGGTCGAAAGGAAAGCAAGCGTTGTTGGGCAATGTTCGTTGAGGAACATTCTTCCGATAATTTACAACACACATAGAAAAAATAGTAAAACCGACATGCGAATCGTACAACATAGTGGTTCGTCTTAAAAAGCAATAATTTTCACTTTAAAAAATTTCGAATTCATTGATGCATTAGTTGATAATCTAAGATTTGAGATCAACGTGATTTTTTTGTCCACTAACCTGTTCCGTCTGTCGAATTCCTTCTGTATTCTGACTTCTTGCGGACTGTTTGGTCTGGCAAGGCCATTATATAATATACATTTTACAGACATAAATTTACAGACATAAGGCTGTCTGTAAATAGAATAATATCTCCTCGCCTGTTAAAAATATTGGCAATTTTGTAAACTGCACAAGCTCCGTGAGAGCTAAGAATACACTGTTGGCGACTTCGTCGGGATCGTCTACGAATTTTACGAGCTAACGATTTCCGACAGAATTTCAAAAGATATTCCAAATATAACCAGCAAAGTGTATAACCAGTAGAGATTGTCTTCCACTTCGATGACCAAAGTCGATGGGTTGCTAAATTCCGAACCATTTCATCGTGGTAAAAATGTACGATAATACCCGCATTTCGAGATATATGTTCCAAAAGAGGGTTAAATGTGGGTTACAAGAGGGATAAAATTCTCAGGAGCAATGAGCGAAGCATTGCTTCTCAAAGGATTATACAGCACAGTGCTCATGGACGTTATTACTCATTTATGAGCAATTATCTGATGAGGCCCCATATTGATGGATACTATTAGCTCCTCTGTAAAAATTGTTTCATATTGTCCCGTTGTCCTACACTTTACATCGATCGGTTTTCCATACCGTACGATATCAAGCTCTCGAGACATGGGAAATGAAAAAAGAGTTTGTCGTCCACGCATTCTCAATTATTCAGCAAATAATGATACGCTACAGAAATACTGAATCCTTTCATAATTGTTTCAGAAAGTGACCCTCTCTGCAACAATTTTTTTCAGTGCGCAACTCCACGTCGCATGAGGGATGCAATGGCATAGTAACTCTTTAGCCATCGATTGGTTCGTATCGAAGTCACGATTCTTTGCGTAGATTGAGTTACTGCATCTTTACTACGAAGATGTTCGCTGAAGTAAATTGTACACCGAGTAGGAAAGTTTCATAAGCTGTATAAAACAAAGATAAATTGTAAAAAAGGTAAAGTATTATTGATTAATCGAGGTCGAACTCGATGATAATTTTTTTAAATTATGTATCGACTGGCTAATGCCATGAGGGCGAACAGGCTATTCTTATACACAGCCGGTATGCCGTTATGGAATTAAGCCATAGATATATTTATTTATACGTTTATGTATCTGTGCATACTGACACTGTTGTAGGAATCGAGAGACAATGTGATTACGCGTCCACTGGTGTATTTGATGGGTTCTAACGTGCGAACCATGATCATACAAAGATCTTTTTTGGTACTCTCCTGAAACGATGCCCAATCCATTTCATACACAGCAGTTCCAACTTCTACACTCTGCGATTGACATAAAATCTTGAACCTGTACTTTCAAAGGAAGAAAATATCTTTCCGCCTAAATAAACAAACTCACTTCGATAATAACTTCATTTCCATTCCAGCACATAAGAAATATCTGCACGAGCATGCATGCCAGATAGATGATTATGAAAGTAAATTCGGCACTCAGAAAACTCGTATTCGAGAGCGTGTAAGTGCTCACGCAAATGACAAATGTGCTCACGGAGAATTGAATGAATATTACCAGACTGAATATATCGTTTGACCGTTCAACAAATCTGATGAGAATAAAGAAACAAAAAATTGCTCATATTTTTTGACAATGTGTTCATTATTACATTTTGTCTTTTTTCTTTCATTATTGAATCCTCGATTTTAGGGTTCAATCAAATTGTTGCAAGAACAAGAAGAAGAAGAATCCTCGATTTACCTCAATATCTCGTGATGATGCCGAACGCATTTCTTCATTTCTTCCCTCTCAATAGTTTCGACGCTGAACGCGCCGGATTTCTTCGCTCCAATCGAGAGTGGCATCGAGAGGAAGCGTGATTTAAGAATGTTCAGTTGACTACAGGCCTGTGCCATCAATCCGTGGAAGAGAGTGTCGTGAATGCTGCCGATGGTCGCTGCCATCGCATGGGCAAGAATCTGGTGAAGAAAAGCTATCCAAAAGCCGAAGGAGTTCGTGTGATCGAAGGGTAGCCATGCCTTGAATGGCAGAGTACGTTGAGGTACGTTTGTCAAAATCGAGCCTATGGTTATTGCAACCACGGCGAATTCTGACAGTCCACCGAACAATAATGTATTACGCCTTCGACAACGCGTACAAATTCATTTCATTCTCAAAAAAAAAAAACAAAAACAAAAATAATAACAATAAATATTTATCGTAAGGTACTTTTTTATTGTCGCATTGATTTTTGCTGACCTGCATCTGGAGTCGAATTTCATCTGTATCGCAATTTCCTCGGTTCCTCGAGGGTTGCATATATCGTTTTTCAGCATTTTCATCAGCTGTATGATTTCTTTACGTTTACAGACGAAATTTCCAATTTTATAGCATATACCGAGCATTGAAAGTAACATCAGACTATTGTTGACCACTTCATTAACGTCGTTGATCGAAATAATGAATTCCACTAACTCCGAGACAGTGAAGGTGAAAGTAAGGAATATCGTAAAAGATGTGTAAGTTGTGTATAGATATTTCCTCCAACCGCTCGCCAATTTGCGTGGTCTCCACAAACCGCACAAGCGTAGAATCGTAAAGTTCCACGTTAATACACGCATCATCCGATATTTAAGTTTATGTTGGGAAAAGTAGGATTTCGTCGTTTCGCGAGGTAAGAACATCTAGCCGTGGCGAGCTTGAAACAAGTATTATATCCGGACATGATATATAATTCTTGCAATCTTACTGATAAGTTACTGTGAAACACTCGAGATTATTGGGTGCATTTAAGTAACGGCAGGGCGTGTCGAAGTGAATGCAATATTTCTTGATTCGAGCAGCGTTTTTATTGACGGCCGTTTATAGTGTATTTGCAGAAGAAAAAACTATTGATGTCGGTATGCAATGACATCAGAATATTGATGAGCACGAAACTGTTGGTATACTCGCGGATATACATCAAAGTGTCTTTGCCTATTAAGGTAAAGACAGGGGTTTACGGAGCTGTTCGTCCTGTTGCCGTCTGCTAGACAAGCTGCAATTTCCTATCTTCCTCTGTCTATAGTTCACTCGCACAGAACGTATTATAGGAATTGCTATGTACGAGAGAACACTTCGTTCCTATGGAATATTTGAGTTTGTCATCATGATATATTTCATTTCTTACTATTATTGAACAGTGCTAGAGATACGCAAGAAGTCAGAAAGAGTTCGACTAGATGGAAGTCAAATATTTCTCATTATCTAAAAAAAACTGTTATATTTTTTTCGACGCCTTTTAGAAAATTTGTTTAATGCACGTCGCCGAGAGTTGTTTCTTTGCAAGGATTGCTGAAGTAACCTGTAAGCGGAACAAGATAACCCGATTATTGTGAGTAAACTACTGTTCGTACTGCTACTCAATGTATTCCATTTCGTTTCACAGATCTTACTGCTTACAATCGCACTGTTCATACAAAAAATAATCATAAAAAATAATTATTCTATATACTGTGATGCGGCCGCACTTCAGAAAATTCCGGCGAAACGGCTGTCGAGGCGCGTCCAATTTGTGGCTCCCGTACCTCGTTGTCCTTGTCCGACCTCTGCTTTTTTAATTCTTCTTCGTTGGGCGCCTGGCAATCTAGACCCGATTGCTAGGGGGTTTCATCGTTCGCTACGTTCCTACTCAGTGCCGGCTAGTAAAGCAAAAGACAGGACAGAAGGGGGCAGGGTGCATTTCGCTATACTGCGAGGAATAAGAAATATAATTTCAATGTTTGCAACAAAACTGGCGCAATGCAACGCGCTTAGTCGATTTTATTGAATTGACTCTTATTGTGCGGTCCTCAGTGTCTGTCGAACGGTTAACAATGACTCGAGTCTATCTGATCGGGCGAAAAATCGTGGCTTCGGCTGAATCATCCCCTAGGGTGTACAAAATACCACATCAAGACTCGAATCCGCCAATCCCGCGGTAGTCACTCCCTCGTGCACTCAGATTATTCGTTCTACCGGCAGAAGGCCACGCGCCGGGGAAGCCGGGTACGCTGGAAAAACGAGGCAAAGCACAGGCATACTATACCGCCGTTCGCGGCTTCGGTTAATATGAAAGCGTGCACCACGTGCGCCTACCTTTCTCGCCGAATTTCCTCGCCAGCTTTTCCACACTCGTACTCGCCATGGATCCCTCGTCACGGACTTCACGCTGGCATACACACACCGATTTTCTTTTTTTCCGAGCGGCCGCCGGTAATCTCTCTCTCCGCGTCGATCTTTTATTTTCCGTACTCGTGGAACGTTCCTACTTAACGCTAGCCCTACGCTATCCTAACTGACGCGCGTCTCTCATTTCGAGTCCTCGTAGCTCGGGGGTTACGGCCAAGCAATCCTTCGATTCTCACTTCGGCCTAGTCGCTCATCCATTCCCCGCTACCTTTTTCCCCCTCACCATGCCTCGACGGCCGGAGACGCTCAGGAACCTCTGAAACAATAACACTTCCTTGGCAGTTGCGAGTTCCCTCTCGAAATTTCGCACGGCGACGGAGAGGAACGAATCGGCAACGTTGCTACAACCCGAGCGTCGATGCTCGAACGCTCCGGAGCTGTCGATGATGGCGAGAGCAGATTAATGCCTCGTCACAATATTAATTATCAAGAGACGCGGAAGCGTCTTGACGCCAAGTACTTAAAAAAATTAAGCGATAAGCGAAAAATTTGTGCGTGAGCGATATCAAGACGCTACCAAGTAGTTATACTCCAATATGCCGGAAGTAAATATTTTCACTCCATTACCACACAAATAAATCATTGGATTGAAATGCTCATAAGATTTTTACTATAGAATGCCTATCCAAGCTTTCCGGTTCGCTTAATTGACGAACACATTCGTTCGGTGGATCCTTGTATATGATGATCATGATCAGCGATCGATCAAAAAATTTTCGATTGTGCGTGAGTTAACGCAATTAATTTTGGTCGTCTCGATCTCGGTAACGAAGCATCGCATCGAAATTTCAAGGACACTTTTACTATATAATTCGGTCCCAAGCTTTCCAATGGGCCTAATTACGATCATAATCGTCCAGCGGTTCCCGAAATATGATGAGGCGAACATGAAATACGGGTGTGAGGTGAGTTAACACGAAATTTTCAGCATCTCGATTTCGATTATATTTATTGGAAACGAAGGATCGGATTGAAATGATAATATAACTTTTATCATACAATTCGAACCCAAGCTTTCCAACGCGCCCGGTTGCAATGAGCATCGTTCTATGGATGCTGAGAAATGTTCGTCGTAATAGTAGTCGGGTGACGGCTGTCATCTACGTGTTTATTACGTGCTACGGAAAAATTCTTCGGGAATCTTCACGATGGACCTGGTGAGTAATTTTATTTGATACTTTTATCGATCTCATATTTTTTAAATGTTTATTTATTTTTGGCCTTAACCTCAATTTTTTCATTATTTTCTTATCAATATTCTTTTTATTTGCCCTAACCTCAAAAATATTATTTTTATTTTTGTTATGGATTCAGTCCAGATAGCTGAAAAAAACCTCTCGTCACCAAAAGATGTTTTTCTAACCTTGGACGATTGTTTCGAAAATAGCCAATCGGCGCGTATTATTTCGCCAAAGCGTATGGTCCGTTATCGCAATTCACACCGCCGTTCCGCTTGACTCTCTTGTCACTTACACACCTCTCCATCTCCGTCCGTAATCCACTGATTACAATTTCGAATCCTCGAGTAGTAGTGGTTAGAGAGCCAAGTCGGATGGGTCTCGCAACGACTCTTATTTTGACCTACCTATCTGCTGTACACGTTGACGTTAAATTTATAAAACGTTTCCAGATTTGCTTCATTTTGTAACCGAATAACCCTCCTTCTACTAAATCCTTACATCAACGTGGAATTAGCAATTCGCCTCTACCTTGCCAAAAATATTGGTCCTTCGAGCCGGAATTAGTGGAAAGGTGTGCAAATGTCCGTGATGCAAATTGGAGTTAACAGTAAGCAAGTCGTGTAAATTCGCAAGCGTCTATACCTCAAGAGCAGGAGGCTCCCAGAAGTGTATCTCGTCATCAGAAGTGAGGCTCACGCACACGATAAGCGAGGTCGTACAGACAATAAGACTTTGG
Organism: Ichneumon xanthorius; assembly: GCA_917499995.1. Taxonomy (NCBI): domain Eukaryota; kingdom Metazoa; phylum Arthropoda; class Insecta; order Hymenoptera; family Ichneumonidae; genus Ichneumon; species Ichneumon xanthorius. Next base: position 382,524 of record CAKJTD010000048.1, on the reverse strand, counting down.
TGTGAGTGAAACGGGAGTGAGTGCGCGGACTTTACGCTCAGAACGCTACAGTGTACCAGTGTACATGTGTACTTCCCTCACCAACCCTACACTCGCGCGCGTGGCTCAACAGGAACGGTGGACCGCTCGAAACGCTCCAGAGCCAAGGCATCGGCCGTAGCTGTTGTACGCTTTGATCTACATCGATAACAACAATACGTGAGACGGTTACTATTTACTTAACTCAATTTACCAGGCTAAGCTCGTCGCTCGCGACAATCGTATCAGCTGTTCAATGACCGCCGAGTCGGAGAACGATCGAATCTTCACCGAATTACTGCACAAGCAAGGGGATCTTCACCCAAGGCTGACAGAGGCGCTGGCCAACTTAGACAAATTTTCTAAAAGGGTCACGCTGACGCTCGGCGTTGCACAATCTAGACTTACTCTGGTAAGAGGCTACTTCGCACGATACGTAGCCAATCATAAGCGTTTGGTCGAAATACAAACGGAGGAGCGAGCGAAGGATCCATACTTCGCCAAAGACCGGGTTTAGCCGAAGAAGCCTTTACAGAGGCTGAACGGTGTCTTCTCGATCTGGTCGGGAGTCTTACACCGGTCCCACCTCCTCAGCGAGCCGTCGTTCCTACAGAGATGGCGGCGCGTCCGACGAAATTACCGCAATTAGAGCTTAAACATTTTTCCGGCAATTATGCAGCGTGGCGCGAGTTCCGCGATATCTTCACTTCTATGGTAAAAAATGAGAAAAGCCTTACTGATATTGAGCGACTGCAGTACCTAAAGAGCGCTCTCGAGGGTGAAGCGGCAAAAACCCTCGCGAATATCGCTATAAGCGAGAAGAATTTCGCGCGCGCGTGGGGTATTTTCGAAGACACATACGAAAATTTACGGGCGCTTGTCACGACGCACATAGCCGAGTTCTATAATATTAAACCCGCCGCGACCGAGTCGGCAACGGAATTGAGTCGCATTTTGAACGAAGCCAGACAAACCCTCGACTCTCTCGATGTTCTCGGATGAAAAGTTAATTGGGATGATCTCGTTGTTTACCACCTCGCTGTGCGTATCGATTCAATCTCCCATCGTGACTGGGAGATTTCTATTGGAGTCGGAAACAACCCACCAACCCTTGATCAATTCGAAGTTTTCCTGAAAGCTAGAATTCGCGCCTTAGAATCGATTCAACCCGTCAAAACGACCCAACCCGCGAAACGGGCATTATGCAACACGGTTACTACGGAAGACGGGGTGGACTTAGAAGAGAGCAAGAAACAATGATCAAACGCGTGCCCAAGATGCTCGAAACCCCATTACATCGGGTCGTGCGAGGAGTTCCGAGCCTTAGATGCTGAAGCCAAGCACGCTTTTGTAGGGTCGCGAAATCTCTGCTACAATTATCTGGGACACCACGCGGTGCGAGACTGTAGATCCTCGAAAACGTGTCAGACTTGTAAGAAGACGCACCATTCCTTGCTCCACCGATCGAACGGGAGGTCCGAGTCCTCCGCACCGACCGCGAATGCGCGCCACTCGACAACTGCACCGGGATCGAGCTCCGAGGAATCAATAACAAAACCAGGCAATCAGCATGCCGCTGCTTCGTCAGAAACACATTCCCAACCAACTACTCTAGCATCTCATGTCGCGCAAATACCCAGTGATAACTCACCAGTCCTGTTGGCTACCGCTAGAGTGATCCTCCAGAGCGAAGCTGGGACAATCGCAACGGTGCGTGCTCTGATCGATCAAGGATCGCAAGGATCTTTAATCTCCGAACGTCTCGTTCAACAGCTTCATTTAACGCGAGATTCAAGTCGCTGTCATGTTTACGGTGCGGGACAAGATTCCCCCTCTCTCTCAAAGGGATTTGTCTCCCTGTCTTTACGCTCAAAGACCGGATCTGACTACCAGTGCGCGCCTAAGGCAGCCGTGCTACCGAAGCTGACGTCGTACAAACCGGCACCCAGTTTACTCAAACTAGGCTGGTCTCATGTAACGAACCTACCATTGGCTGACCCACACTTTGCTTCTTCGGACCGAATCGATCTCCTGCTAGGTGCCGAAATCTACAGCGATATAATCGAGCCTGGTCTACGCAAGGGAGTGTCAGGTTCGCCTATAGCGCAACGCACACTGCTTGGTTGGGTTGTATCGGGACCTAACGCTGCGTCAGGCGTTACTGAAAGCGGAAACCTGACTTCTCATAATTGTTCGATCCATTCCGAGTTACTCGACACGGTTAAGGGCGGGGTAACGTATTAAACTTGTTTTTTTTTTAATTTTTTTAAAATGAATGTATAATATCTCAAGAATATTGTGTTAAAATTTCAAGTCGATCGGAGCAAAATTAACGAAGTTATGAGTATTTGAGCGTCTGTTGCTCCAGGCCGGGTTTTATACCTGATCGATAGCTGCGCGGCGTGCTCAGCTGGCGCGCTATTGTATTAATTTATAGACCCCGAATAAATTTCTTGGTAGAAGGGCCTGTTCAGGTCCCGTTAGGTATATTCGAAACATGGTGTATATCAGTATACACATCAGTATATACATCAGTCGACCGGTGTATGCCGTGCTGAGCAGTAGCAAGTCACACTAACATTTTGAGTCCGTTTTCGTTCGTGTTCGTACCTCGAAAAATGCCTCGAAAAATAACCAGACAAGATCGTCAGAACTGTTGTGAGTACTTGTGCCGACCGAAAAAAGAGTGCCTCCTCAAAAGCGTAAAAACGACGAAGTGGTAGCTAATAGCGCGTCAGCGAAAAAAATTAAAAATAGTCCCGTTGTGGAGATAGAAGAAGACATCCAAAAACATTATAGAATAATCGATTTTCTTCTTGTTTTTTCGACGATTGCTACTGTCGTCAAATGTGTGAAGTGTGATGGAAAAGTTACATTCCAAACATGCGAAAAAGAAGGTCTTGGCTTCAACATCAAGGTTACATGTGAAAAGTGTAAAAAGCCTCACTACATTCCATCAGAAGCAAGCGGCGCACGACAGTAAAGAAGAAAGAGTTTTCCATAGACAAATGCAAAAAGATGCTCTCGATCACATTGATGGAAGCTTTTTGCTCTACGGACCCTGGCATCGACGACTCTGTGTGAGTATAAGAAAATTATCGCGTTTTATTTTGAATTTCATAAAATTCAAAGATAATTGAAAAATCGAAAAAATCCATACGTATTCAGAAAAACGAACGAATTATTTTCACGAAAAAAATTGGGTTGCGGCGAAATTTGTTGACCAATTTTTTTTTTTCATCAATTTGTTAATAACATTTTGGAATTATTATTATGCAAAATTAATCTTTTGAGTACCTTTAATATGCATGCATTTTTTAAGATTTTTATACAATCGAGAAGTGTTCTCAAACTTATGTGAAATGAGCGCTAAGCGACCAAACTCTTCACGTTTTTCAAAGCGTTTTTCTGAAACTTGTCATATTTGAAGTCCGTGTTCACGATAACTCAAAATCTACTGGACCAATCGTTTTGAAATTTTGCACAGTACTTCTTCACATAATTCTCCAGGTATTGTCGAGAGCTTTTTTGTTTTTTAAATAATTACTAATTTTTCAACAACAAATAAGCCGATAAGCCGAAAATCGGTTTTATGGCTCCCAAGTGCTACGAAAAATTAAAAAATCGAAAAAAAATCCTCTCGTCATTACCTCGAGAAACATCTCCTTTAACAAATGCATTTTGATTTTTTGTTTCACATGATTCTGTTGCGAGTTATGATGAACACCGCAAATCAACTTTTTTTCGAGGCGCCTCCGGAGATTCATTGTCACTCGCTCAATTTTGAATATTTAGCAATGAAAATTTAGGAAAATGGTGTTCAAATTTTATATTATTATATGGAAATTTACTGAATAAACGAACACTATCTGTATCGCCAAAAAAATCTTAAAAACATGCCTTTTTTCACCGAATTAACCTTACCCCGCCCTTAAGAGGTTTTGGGAGCAGGAAGAAGCACCGAGAGACGTGCCGCCCCCTGAAGAGGATGAGGAATGCGAAAAACATTATTCACAAACCCATTGCCGCAACAACGAGGGGCGCTACGTACTACGATTGCCTTTTCGTGTAGCAAAACGAGAGACGCTCGGTGACTCACGATCAGCCGCTACTGTCGCGCTATTGCGAATGGAACGACGCTTCCTACAGCAGCCCGAGCTGTAACAAAAGTATTTGGTCTTTCTAAGCGAATACCTAGACATGGGCCATATGAGCCTCTCACCTCAGGGGCACACAAAGGAAGCCATCGGTCAATTCTTCTTGCCTCATCACGGAGTCATCCGAGAAAGCAGCTCAACTACTAAACTTCGCGTCGTCTTTAACGGCTCGCAAAAATCAGACAACGGTCCACCACTCAACGACGTTCTCCTAACCGAACGAAATCTGCTACCAGAGCTGAGAGACATCCTCCTCCGTTGGCGATTTCATCGCATAGTTTTCTCCGCCGACGTAGAGAAGATGTATCGCCAGACATCCATTCACGAAGACCGCCGCTACCAGCAAATCCTCTGGAGAACGGAGCCACGCGAGAACATATCTGCTTACCAATTAAACACCGTCACCTACGGGTTAAACTGCGCGCCATTCTTGGCGAATCGAACACTTCGGCAATTAGCAAAGGACGAGCAGTATCGGTACCCTGTAGCTGCTTCGATTATTGACAAGGATGTCTACATGGATGACGTTATCTCGGGCGACGATGACATTGAGGCAACCCTCGTCAAACAGCGGATGGAATTTAATCGACCCACTTTTGCTTTCGCATCTTCCCAACGAGTGCATAGCACCTTCGGCTCAACTCTCGTGGGAATTCGATTCGGCCTGTCAGCTACTAGGCTTATCTTGGAACCCAGACACGGATTGCTTCTTCTTCGCTATATAAACCAAGCCTGTCGCCACGATTACAAGGCGGTCGGTTCTCTCAAAATCGGCACAGCTGTTCGATCCTCTGGGATGGCTCTCGCCCGTAACGGTTGTAGCTAAAATCTTTATCCAGTCCTTCTGGTTGCTGAGCGTCGGCTGGGACGATCCGCTAGACGACCTGAGCAAGAAGCTCAAACTTGGAGCCAGTTCTATTCCGAATTACCAACATTAACAAAGATCATTATTCCACGATGGGTAAATTACCGAAGACAAGGCCAGTCCCTCGAACAGCATGGATTTGCTGACGCCTCTGAGAGGGCGTACGCCGCCGTGGTGTACATTCGAATCGTTGAAGCCGAAGGGCTCATCAAGGTTTCACTCTTGACGGCTAAAACGAAAGTATCACCCTTAAAGCCGGTAACTTTGCCTAGGCTCGAGCTGTGTGCCGACCATCTGCTAGCCAAGCTCATTACAAGACTCTGAAGGGCTCTACACTATCCCGAAGTGCCTGTCTATTTGTACACCGACGCGAAAATCGTGCTTGACTGGATACGTGCCCATCCTTCTCGATGGCCAACCTACTGTGACGCGGTTTTTTTTGCCTCGTCACAAAAGTGAGAACCGCGAGTCCGAGAGCGGGCTGTCACAGGCCCTCACGGCGCACCGTTCCACCTTCTCGGGCAATTCCGTGGGCTCAGTATAAGATAGGCGTATTATTACTAATTTAAGCGAATCGTTTTCATGTACGACTACGGCGGAGATCGAGAACTCTTCGAATATCAAGGAATGGTCTACCGGTTCGATTCAGCGAAACGCAACCTCCGATGAGCGATGTACAGGAGCCGTAGCCTGCTTCCGGTCTACATCCTCAGAAGGACGACTTTTCCTCACCTTGCACCAAGATACTCGTCATCCCACCGATCGGGGAAAACGCATCAGCAACCAGAAGCGACCATTTCTTTGGCTGCCGCCTACCCTTTTCGTCGTATCTGCGATAACGCGTCGACGGACGGCCGCTATTCGAAAAGATCTCCGCGCGCGCCGTACGAAAAGGTGTAATTGCGCGGCTGCCCTGCGAGGCGCCAGTTACCGGTACGCTGGGTTATGGGAATTAGAGTAGGCGCAAGGGAGGGGTTGTCGCGATCTCGATCGATGAGCGACAACCGTTTTTCGGGGATTCTCTCGCGAACGGTGTAGCGTGACGGTGTGGGCAGCTCACTCTCGGACTACCGTATTGGAACTCTGCGCACCCGAGCCACAAGGGATTTTCGAGCTCGCTTCTTGTCTTTTGGATTTTATTTCTTGCTACCGGTAAGCCTTTCGCAGCCGATCGTAAATTGAATAATTGGACCTTCTTTATCGCGGTAGTTGTTTTGATTAATTATTTATCTGATTCGCTGTAATTTGTGTGAAACTCGGTCGCGGCGTCGAGCACCGGCTCGGGCTGACTAACTCTACGTTTGATATTTGTTCCTGTTAAGAAAAGGGCCGAGTGCTACGGGCTCGCGTCGCCCGTGCGTAGTGTCCATGCGGAATTGGCCGGGAATCGCGGGAGTTTCCATTGTGTGTGTGTTAAATTGTGTGTTTATGAAAGGTAAGACGTGCGGGTCTCTGCGCTGTTTTTTCGCGATTGGTAAAATTCGAGGCTTCGGTCGACGGCGGCAGCTGTTCGACGGGCAAACGGCGAAAGAAAAGCGGGAACGGCGAGAGTCCGTATCGCCCCGGCTTCTCCGGGTACGCCAAGATTCTTCAGTGCAACTTTGTCTGCGCTTAATACCGGTAATTGACAGAAACTCCTAATTTCGTGTGTTTCCTGCGTAGGCAGACCCTCACGTCGTCGCGCGTTCGGGTTTCGTCGGCGAGCAAGGGTCCTTCTGACCTTGCCGCGCGACCGCGGAGACACACCGCCGATCGTCGTTTACCGTTTCTGTTCGTTATCGCGTATTGTTTGTGAGTGTGTGCGTGAGTAATCCGAAATTTAGTAGGGACCCAGGGACGTCGCGGTATTTATTGTATTTATCGCCATTCTTGTATTTCGCGTAATTATCTTATATTTTGGAATTTATTGGCATTAGGCAATCCCTCTCGTCGGTGAACTGAGTAGCCGTCGGGAGTGTAGCAGGGAGACATTGTACCGGGTAGCTTTAAGGATTTTGTTGGAAAAGAGAGCGAGAGACTTTAATTTATTTTATTTGCACTGTTTTTGGCTTGAATTAGATTTCTGTCTAATAAATGATTATTTTCGTCTCTCTTAATGTTGTGTCGGAATAATCAATTTCATGTCCACTCAGCTCGAATTCACCGGACCGCCCCTCTACCATTCCCCCATGGCTGCTTGTCTAGCCGGACACAACCTTATCCTTTTGTTAACATCTTCGCCGATCGGGTCGCACACCGTGTGCGGATGGCGCCCATTATTGATAAAAATAAACCGATCGAGGGACGGGGTTTTGTGACGTTTTTACCGGTACTGGAGGGTTCCGACGAATTTGCCCTCCACCCGGAAATTCCTCTCACAAATTGGCGCCCAACGTGGGGCCCACGTTAGCATCTTAGTGGGCTTAAAAATTCGTTGAGTGTGCCCCTTAGAAAGAAATTGAAATTGAAATTGATTATTATTTATAAAAAAAAAAAATATATCGTAATTGATTATTTTAGGTTCGCTCTCTTTCGATCCGGAATAGCTACCGGTATTTATTAATTTCGGCTTCGTGATTTCGGAAATTATATTTGGTGATGGATTGGTGTTGCGAACGGTTAGCCGGCCGAGTTGAACTTGTCGGTCGAGGCTACCGAGCGTGTTTATGTTTACGTTTGCGTCTTTTGTTTCGTCCGTTTGAGCGAGCACGGTCCGATACGGCTGCCTCGCTGTGGACTCGGTAGCTAGCGAGTTTGGCGGATCGAGAAAATTTTACCATGTATCTCAGAGAATAATTGCGAAGAATATTTGGAACGTTGAGAGTTGTGCGCGCTGTACTATCCTCGCGGCAAACGTTGGCTTTGGACTTGGTGCCCGTTGCTGAGGAAAAGTGGGCGACGCGGGCGAGCGCACAGTGGTGACAGCTGACCGGTATACCCTGTGGCTCGTGGGATTTTCTATCCGCTCTTTTAATTGAGTTTTTTGAGGAAAGATTTATTCTCCCTGAGATATTGAAATTGATCCTCGTAATTGTTTATGAATCGTAGCGATTATTTATTTATTGATGTTTATTACCGGTATTTACCGGTTGCGCTTATTTGATATTGGCCATTTATTAATATTTTGATTAATTGATTTTATTGACTATTTATTTTGTCGATTGATTGATTTAGAAATTTATTTCTCGTTTTTATCTGTGACCTTGCTCGACGACTTGTCTTTCGTTGTTGTGTTTATTTTCGTTTTGTCGATTTGTCTCTGGTCTTGTCTATTGACTTTTGCGTCTCGTTATTGACTTTTTTTTACTTATGGATGATTTTGTGTATTTTATTTTGTGACCTTATTAACTATTGTTTATTCTACTTGCATCGATTTAGTTCTAGTTTTGTTGATTGATCCTTTTTGTCGTTTTATTGATAATTTTAATTGATGACTTCATTCCGATTTATTCCTTTGTTTTATTTATTGACTATTTTATTGATTTACTTATTGACTAATTTATTTGACAATTTTATTTCCTGACTTACTAGGTGATTCATTTTACCAGGTGAATCATTTCGTCTGTTTTATTCATTGATGTCGTTTATTTGATCTATTTAATTTTATTATTGACTTATTGATTAATCTTGGCCAGTGATTCACTTTATCAAGTGATTCATTGTGTTCATGTTATCAATTTTAGTTTATTTTATTGATCCAACTTGGTTAAGTTAGCTATTGACTTCTTTTCTGATTTTATTGACTTACTTTCTGATTTTACATATTGACCTATCTATTGACTAATTTTCTGATTTTATTTCTTGATTTATTCGTTGACTGTAATTCTTTTATGTTTAGCATGTTTTTATTTATTGACTTGTATCATTTCACTTGTTGACTTTATGAATTGGTTTACTTTGTTGCTTTACCATGTCTTTATTTCAGGGTTTTTATTATCTTGTGTCGTGACTTGTTGCCCTCCTTTCTTTTTGTTTTTATGGGAAGGACCTCGATTTCCTTGGTGACGTGCCAAATCGACCGTGCATTTTTGATAGGGTTCGGTTTTCCTTCTGTCTCGGCGGCGCAGCAGTCACGACTGAACGAGTGAGGAGTTGCTCCGAATTTTCCGAGGAAAACGTCGGGACCATACCTCCCCGTGGTGGTCATTTCCGTCTTCAAGGCATCTCTGCAGTTGGCTACTCATTTTTGCGGACGCCGTCTCAAACTCCATCACCTGACGTTCACCGAGTATCATCCGAAACATTCAAGAACCGAGCCATGGGTCTGGTGCAGTCCAGAAAGGAGAGTATCAATGACACTCCTGATCACTCTAATTTTCGAGAGGGCCGGTTTTCCAACGAACTATCGCTCCGTACCGGTAATGATCATGGAGTCGAAAACCGCAATAAGCTTGACCAATCGGAAGCTGTTTCAGAATTGGAATTATCGGAGTCGGACGCGTCCGATAAATGTAATCCCGAATTGGAGCCTCTGCTGCGGGAAAATCCCCGCCGATTCGTTATATTTCCGATCCAATGGCCCGACATCTGGCAGATGTACAAGAAGGCCGAAGCATCTTTCTGGACAGTCGAAGAAGTAGACCTATCCAAGGACAGCAAGGATTGGGCGACGCTAAACGATCGCGAGCGTCACTTCATTTCTCATATATTGGCATTTTTCGCCGCGTCTGACGGGATTGTCAATGAGAATTTGGTCGAACGATTCAGTCAAGAGGTGCAGGTGACTGAAGCGCGTTGCTTCTACGGCTTCCAGATAGCGATGGAGAACGTACACTCCGAGATGTACTCGCTGTTGATCGACACGTACATCACGAATCCCAGGGAGAGAAATTTTCTATTCAATGCCATCGAGAACCTCCCCTGCGTTGCAAAGAAGGCGAACTGGGCCTTGAATTGGATCAGTAACAATAAGGCGACCTTTGCCGAACGGGTGGTGGCTTTCGCCGCAGTGGAAGGCATTTTCTTCAGCGGAAGTTTCGCTGCAATATTCTGGATTAAGAAACGAGGCCTCATGCCCGGTCTAACCTTCAGTAACGAACTGATTTCAAGAGACGAGGGTCTACACTGCGACTTCGCTTGTCTCATGCTCAAGCACATCGTTCAAAAACCATCAAAGGAACGTGTGATATCGATCATCAAGGACGCTGTGACAATCGAGCAGGAGTTCCTGACGGAGGCGTTACCGGTTGATATGATCGGCATGAACTGTACTCTCATGGGCGACTACATCGAATTCGTCGCCGACCGATTACTTCTGGAGCTGGGATGTCCAAAGGTTTACAACTCCGAAAATCCTTTCGACTTCATGGAGAATATTTCGCTGGAAGAAAAGACAAATTTCTTCGAAAAGAAAGTCGGCGAATACCAAAAATGGGGTGTCATGCAAGACACTGTCGACAACAATTTTTCAATCGACGCAGACTTTTGACTCGTCGATAGCTTCGACTTCAAGGATGGGGAAAATACGCACCTCCACCCTACCGGTAACCCGGAGGAAGAAGGCGGTGCCTTCAACAGATCATTTCGCTCCGCAGTTCAATATATTTTTGTATTGTTTTTTTGTCATACGGGATATGACTTGGAAATAGACTGGCGACAACACCACTGCCGCCCACATTTTATCCTGCAGACGGATGCGTGTCAGACCGGATGAGATGCAGTTCTCACGCAAGAGCACGGGGAAATAGTGCCTTCGACGGCGATGGGCCCTTCGAATATCAGCGTAATTCAGAGGAGTTTGTCAACGTCGATTGGAACTCAGCTGATGCAGAACGGGATACTCTTTTCCGAGCAAGAGTGCTTACAAATACTCTGGGCTACGGATGGATTTCGTTCCTATTCGGATGAGTACCGGTACCGACCATCATACCGGTGGAACGCGCTTTTTGGAACGTCCGAGACAGGAGGAAACACCCGTATTTATTGCATTTCCTGTCATCTTTATCGCGTATCCCGTAGGAGGTGGCATGGTATTTCTGTTTTGTGTTTCTGTTCTTTTACGTAGTTGTGGCTGTGTACGTCGTAGACCGGCGGTGATGTTCTCGACCGACATGGACTCGCTAATTCCGCAGAAAGGTTGTGGTTTCACGAGAAAAACATCTTCATTCTCGTGTACAATTTTTGATTTGGTTTTCTTTAATTATTATTGATTTCTTTTCGAATACTGAGCCTAAGCGAACCCCTGGAAACGTGATCGACGCCTAGACGACGGGTTTTTAAAGCACTTAAAAAAATAAAAATAAAATTTTTGTCTTCGCATAGTCCAACCGTTGCGAAAGGTTTTGACGGCCGGGGTCGGCCTTGCCGGAGGGGGGATGTAGTTTGTGACGCGGTTTTTTTTGCCTCGTCACAAAAGTGAGAACCGCGAGTCCGAGAGCGGGCTGTCACAGGCCTTCACGGCGCACCGTTCCACCTTCTCGGGCAATTCCGTGGGCTCAGTATAAGATAGGCGTATTATTACTAATTTAAGCGAATCGTTTTCATGTACGACTACGGCGGAGATCGAGAACTCTTCGAATATCAAGGAATGGTCTACCGGTTCGATTCAGCGAAACGCAACCTCCGATGAGCGATGTACAGGAGCCGTAGCCTGCTTCCGGTCTACATCCTCAGAAGGACGACTTTTCCTCACCTTGCACCAAGATACTCGTCATCCCACCGATCGGGGAAAACGCATCAGCAACCAGAAGCGACCATTTCTTTGGCTGCCGCCTACCCTTTTCGTCGTATCTGCGATAACGCGTCGACGGACGGCCGCTATTCGAAAAGATCTCCGCGCGCGCCGTACGAAAAGGTGTAATTGCGCGGCTGCCCTGCGAGGCGCCAGTTACCGGTACGCTGGGTTATGGGAATTAGAGTAGGCGCAAGGGAGGGGTTGTCGCGATCTCGATCGATGAGCGACAACCGTTTTTCGGGGATTCTCTCGCGAACGGTGTAGCGTGACGGTGTGGGCAGCTCACTCTCGGACTACCGTATTGGAACTCTGCGCACCCGAGCCACAAGGGATTTTCGAGCTCGCTTCTTGTCTTTTGGATTTTATTTCTTGCTACCGGTAAGCCTTTCGCAGCCGATCGTAAATTGAATAATTGGACCTTCTTTATCGCGGTAGTTGTTTTGATTAATTATTTATCTGATTCGCTGTAATTTGTGTGAAACTCGGTCGCGGCGTCGAGCACCGGCTCGGGCTGACTAACTCTACGTTTGATATTTGTTCCTGTTAAGAAAAGGGCCGAGTGCTACGGGCTCGCGTCGCCCGTGCGTAGTGTCCATGCGGAATTGGCCGGGAATCGCGGGAGTTTCCATTGTGTGTGTGTTAAATTGTGTGTTTATGAAAGGTAAGACGTGCGGGTCTCTGCGCTGTTTTTTCGCGATTGGTAAAATTCGAGGCTTCGGTCGACGGCGGCAGCTGTTCGACGGGCAAACGGCGAAAGAAAAGCGGGAACGGCGAGAGTCCGTATCGCCCCGGCTTCTCCGGGTACGCCAAGATTCTTCAGTGCAACTGTGCCGGCACTTAATACCGGTAATTGACAGAAACTCCTAATTTCGTGTGTTTCCTGCGTAGGCAGACCCTCACGTCGTCGCGCGTTCGGGTTTCGTCGGCGAGCAAGGGTCCTTCTGACCTTGCCGCGCGACCGCGGAGACACACCGCCGATCGTCGTTTACCGTTTCTGTTCGTTATCGCGTATTGTTTGTGAGTGTGTGCGTGAGTAATCCGAAATTTAGTAGGGACCCAGGGATATCGCGTTATTTATTGTATTTCTCGCCATTCTTGTATTTCGCGTAATTATCTTATATTTTGGAATTTATTGGCATTAGGCAATCCCTCTCGTCGGTGAACTGAGTAGCCGTCGGGAGTGTAGCAGGGAGACATTGTACCGGGTAGCTTTAAGGATTTTGTTGGAAAAGAGAGCGAGAGACTTTAATTTATTTTATTTGCACTGTTTTTGGCTTGAATTAGATTTCTGTCTAATAAATGATTATTTTCGTCTCTCTTAATGTTGTGTCGGAATAATCAATTTCATGTCCACTCAGCTCGAATTCACCGGACCGCCCCTCTACCATTCCCCCATGGCTGCTTGTCTAGCCGGACACAACCTTATCCTTTTGTTAACATCTTCGCCGATCGGGTCGCACACCGTGTGCGGATGGCGCCCATTATTGATAAAAATAAACCGATCGAGGGACGGGGTTTTGTGACGTTTTTACCGGTACTGGAGGGTTCCGACGAATTTGCCCTCCACCCGGAAATTCCTCTCACACTACATAGCAAACCGGGTATCCGAGATTCAACGCAACCTCCCCGGAGTACCGTGGCATCACGTCAAATCCGCCGAAAATCCTGCGGATTGCGCCTCACGGGGCATTCCCGCCGAGGAATTAATTTCACATCCCCTTTGGTGGCAAGGGCCACCTTTCCTTCGCCAAGCAGTGGAATTCTGGCCTCCGCCTATAGCCGCTGAATTAGAGAGTGATTTGGAGGAAAAGGCTGTACACGCTGCCGTCGTCGAGGAAGCGGAATCCTTCGATCTCATCAAGGGATTCTCGAGTCTTCGTAAGCTCGTCAAGGTAACAGCATGGGTGCTTCGGTTCGCAAGAAATCTCACGAGTAATGCGCCTCGCGCGAAGGACGCCGATATCCCCTCTCTCACAGTCACGAAGATTGAGCAAGCTAAACGGCGCCTTGTTCAATTGACGCAGCGCGAAACCTTCCCGTTTATTATAGAGGATCTACAGGCCGAGTCGCCAAAGTTAGAGACACGAGCTGGTCAAGTTAATGCCATTCATAGATAAAAGCCGGACTCCGAGAGTGGGCGGACGGCTCAAGCATTCACTGTTAGACGCCGACGCGAAATACCCGATCATCTTGCCGAAGAAACATCCCTTGACGACGCTCATCATCGAGGAGTGCCATTCACGCACATTGCACGGAGGAACACAGTTGACCCTGACCATCCTCCGACAAAACTATTGGATCCTGCAAGGGCGATCCGCTGTGAAAACCGTCATTCAACGTTGCGGAACGTGCTTTCGATTTCGAGCAAAAGCTTCTCAGCAATTGATGGGTCAATTGCCCGAAGAAAGAGTCACTCCCGTCCCGAGAGCCTTCCGCCACACCGGCGTAGATTACGCTGGGCCGGTGTACACTCGTACAACGAAGGGTCGAGGATATAAGGCAACAAAATCATATATTTGCGTCTTCGTGTGTCTTTCCACCCGAGCGGTGCATCTCGAACTAGTGTCAGATTACACATCGTCGGCTTTCATCGCGGCCTTTCAACATTTCTCTCAGTAAAATAGAAACAAATAAAATATTGTACTGAGAGCTAAGATCAAAGCCCTCGCAGGCAAACGATACATTTTTTACTCACTTGTTGAACCTCTTATGGCTCAGAACAAAGTCGGACCTTCATAGATAAAAGTTTCATGCGCACCGATCAATTATACAATTTCTTTCTGTCGTTCCCATCAAGCAGTGTTAAAAATCTCATGCTCCTGTATGAGCTCTGTTAATAATTATTTTTCTATCGTCCAAGATGAGAAACATATCTTTTCGTGACGAGAGGTTCTTTTTATCATATACTAGCGGGTTGTTATGGCTCGCGCGCTTCGCGCGCTCGCAGTTCCAATGCTTTAAGTTTTATATTTTTATCATTTTAATCTACACACACACACATTGTAACGCTCCCCAAACCCCCCCTCGCCGGAGCTGCAGGAGAACCCGCCGTCGCGAACGTCCACGGGAAGACCAAGTGGCGCCATCGGGCGGGATCACGCCGTAAACCGATCGATACCGAGACCACGGATGCGCCCAGAGGTCAGAGCGGGTAGCAGCCAAGCACCGCCAGCGCCACACAGCGCCACGGAAGAGAAACAGAAGGCAGTGTCGATCAAGGCCAACCCGAATAAAAAGCGAGGGAAGAATAAGAAAGACAATTGGACAAAAATGACGCCACGAAGATCAAGGTCGACACCCGATTAGTGATAAGCCAAAAAGGGCATCTACGTCACCGAAGGATCTATACATGATTGGAGGACGAGGGAAGAAGACCCTGCGGGACCAATAGAAAAATCAGGTACAGAAAAACAGAGTACGCGTGCGCCGATCCGCCAAAAATATGCAAAATTCGAGAGTAGGAGTCGGAAATCAGCATATAAAAAGGGCGACAAATCGACCGGAAGGCAGTTAATCATCTCACCGGGTCTACACCAGCTCTCCAGGAATACCAGCAACAAGTGAAAAGTGAAAAGTAAAAGTGAAATAAAAGTGAAATAAAAGTGAAATAAAAGTGAAATAAAAGTGAAATAAAAGTGAAATAAAAGTGAAATAAAAGTGAAATAAAAGTGAAATAAAAGTGAAATAAAAGTGAAATAAAAGTGAAATAAAAGTGAAATAAAAGTGAAATAAAAGTGAAATAAAAGTGAAATCGTGCCAAAAAGGACTGGTAAAATCGGTGAGATTTGAACTTATAACTTTGTACCGAAAATTCGGACTTATAAAAATTTGGTGAAATTTCGGACTTATAAAAAGCAGTGAAATCTCGGACTGATAAAAAAGCAGCGAAAATTCGTACTTATAAAAATTTGGTGAAATTTCGGACTTATAAGAAGTGGTGAAGCTTCGGACTTATGAATAATTCACGACAATCCGGACTTCGGCAATTCGGTGACGAGTGGGACTTGTAAAATTCGTGCAATGCTAACTTGTAAAACGCGTGCCGGAACGGACTCATCGACAAAAATAGTCTGTCAGAAGTGACAGGTGACCGCCGCGACATCAAAACAAGCCGACCGAGTGTAACCCTGGCAACGAGGGGAGCATAGTGGTAAAGTGACCGAGGTGCCCGGTCAGAAAAGCCGAAGAGATGAGTGAGCTGATCTTTCAACTTCAACGAACAAAAAAAAAGCCACGCTCAGAGCCTCGATCACTCTCCCTGAAGGCGTCGATACCGCTGGATTGAGGTAAAACCACCTAATTATAAAATAAACAACAATTAAAATTCGCGAGGTGAACGAGCTGTCACCATCGGCGCTGGGCCGTGACGTCACGGGCGAGGCCAGCCGTGTGCGGCGGCCATCTTGGGAGCACGGGCTACCGAGCCACCGACTCGCACTAATAGCCCGTACGCATGTGGCGAACGGTTAAATAACCGGGCAACGGTCGGTGAACGAGAATAAACTCTGTCAATAAAAGTCTCGACTTCAAGCAGTTAAATCGGCCCATAAAAAGAGAAATCAGATTAGAATAGGAGAATAAGCGTTTTTCTTTATGTAAAAAAAAAAACTGTTAACCGTGAAACATCCGTATGAAACGAGAACAAATAACCCGAATTAACTCAAGAAATAGAAAAACTGTAGACGCATTACGTTACAAATAAAAATTATTGTCATCACATAAAATAAAAACATCTCTTACACCGCAACCCATAATTCCTCCGTCCCTCCGTCTGAGGGCCCGTTCCTGTACAGGAGGCGCACAAATTCGGAGAAATTATTGTGAGGAAGCTTGCTCCCGTTACAACATATGCATTCGCATCTAACAATTATCAGAGCCCAGCAGCTGAAGAATGTATTAGCGCACAGCAGCCATCCGTACACATCAATAATTAACATCCAATCAAATGAAAAAACATTTTAATAATTTTAGACATTGAACCCTGTTTCTCTCACATATACTTGGAGTATTCAACGCTTTGTGGTATACTATATTTTTTGTACTCTGCGTGCGGCAGCCGGCGAGAGCGGTTGCCCCGTTGAGTAGCTCTATTGGTCCTATGATTATTAGGCACAATCTCGAGACTTATAGTAATAATCTAAAGCGCATCTGCGTTACTTTTCACACCGTGTAAATAAGTAACATAGTATCTAAAAGTTGGTGAGCACGGAAAACGAAAGTCCTAAGAGAGGGGGAAATCCCCCTGCTCACGAGCATAACCTAAAAGTGTCGCCATGCGGTAAACCGATACTTGCACCGGCCAATCTAATTATGCCAAACAAATCAGCTCCTATTACAGAGGCTGCTGGAAATAAAACAAACGTAGTCGATAGTTCGACAAATACGTCGAGTAGTGCGAACGTGAGAAACGGTGAGTGCGACAATAACATAACCAACAAGTCGCATGTGGCACCAGGCAAAAGAAAAACAGAAGAGATATCGCACGACGTCGATAATACAACTCAAACAAAAAAAGCCAACATCTCTAACACCGTTGAAGCAAGTAATTCGGAATCGAACGCCATGGGGTTCGAAGAAGAAACAGAGTGGGACGAACACACGCCCCAGCACGAAATCAGGAAGATCGTTGCTACACAACAAAGGAGAATCGCTGAACTAGCAAAACAAACGAGAGCTCAGCAAAGCATTATCTTCACGCTGCAACAAAAACTGATGAGCAAGCCTGCTCCGAATCCGAACCTTAATCAAGAGAGACAGCAGAGACCAAGTACGCCTGATTTACAAAATAACATCGAGATCGACAACGAGGGTTTCTCGCTGGTGAAATCAAAAAAATCCAAGAAACGGCAACAGCTGCAGAAGACGCAGAAGCAAGTCTCGGTAGCGTCACAAGAGGGGAAGTCAGCGACTAAGGATACGTCGCCCAGGGTGCATAACGTTACTCCGTCCGACGGACAAACTGCAGCGGCATCGCGACCGCAATATCGGTCGCAAGTCGAGCTACCGATAGAGAAGACCAGCCCGACCAAGGCCAACAAGAGCTCCAAAATGCCACCGATTAACGTCCTGGGCAACTGTCCCCAAAAAACCGTAGATATTATCAAAACGAGAGCAAACCTCGCAGGTGACTTTAGCTCTAAGAGAATTAGTGATAAAAAACATGTTATCTTTACAGACAGCCTCGGGGATCATAAGCAGGTCTTGCAGCTTCTCAAGGATGAGTGCGTTCATTTCTACTCGTTCACGCCGAAGGAAGAAAAAGTCAAAACATATCTTTTAAAGAATATCGAGGGTAACTTTGACGAGAAAGATATCTTAAGCGAGTTGAACAAACAACAAATCCCTGAGGTGGACTTCTTAAAGGTTTCAGAGTTTAAAACAAAAAACTCCATCGCGAAAAATCGTAAGCTGCCGATGTACATAGTCCAGATCTCGTCAGCGAGTAGAGCCGCACAACTAAAAAAAATAAATCGACTTCTCCACCAACATGTGACGTGGGAAAAGCTTCAAAAACCAGATAATTCGCAATGTAGACGGTGTCAACGCCCAGGGCACACCGCCGCGAATTGCGCACTGCCGTACCGATGCGTCAAATGCACGGAAAATCACGCAATAGGTAAATGTGCAGTAAATAACGAAAATCTGACGCCAGACGACCCAAACTGGACTAAAGCAAAATGCGTTTTATGTAATGGTGAAGGCCACCCGGCCTCGTATAAAGGCTGTCCGAAGTTGGTCGAGCTCAAAAAAAAAAATACAAAACAAATCGGCAGAGGCGAAGGCGCGTAGGGACAACAAGCTAGCCCGGATAAGCAGAAGAGTGGATCCATCGAGATCGTTCAGTGCGGTAACACTACAAAGGCAGCGGAGTGGTGAACAAAATAGTCAGCAAAATAGGCAAAACTCAGAAGCACCCCCCCAGAACGTACTAGAGGCGATGTGGGTAGAAATAAAAGGGCTCTCACAACAGCTCGGCCAAATTTCAGAGGCGGTAGCGGGCAACACTTTTAGAATTAACGAAATATTCCGCGTAATTAACGACGAGACACTGATCAATGGAGAATAAAGAACAATCGGTTGCTAGATTCACAGTATTTGACACGATTAAAGCAATCGCGATTAACGTCAACTCAATTATAGCTAACCAGAGGAGAGCCACTCTGTTGAATCTGTTACAAGACGAAAAACCCGAGTTTGTATTGCTGGGAGAAACGAAGCTGAGCGAGCGTTATAATATATCGTTCAAAGATTATACGGTCCTAAGATCAGACAGAAAAAACTCGGTAAGGGGGGGCGGTACGGCGATACTTGTCAAAGATTCAATTAACCACGAAAGAGTCTACCCAAGCTGTCTAGTCAATAGTGTGTGCTTAGAAGCAACAATAATGAAAGTCAATCTCGCGGGAGGGAGCACTCTATTTGTCATTGCGGCTTATGCCGCGGGCAGTCACAAGAGAGAATTTATCCCCGAATTGGAAGCAATATTTGTGGAACTCAAGCTAAACTCACTATCAAATTATTTTATGTTAGCGGGGGACCTTAACGCGAGACACACTGATTGGCAGAATAGTACTAATAATCCTAGAGGTGTTTCACTAAGAAATTGGGTGACAGAGAAAGAATTGGAATTCAGAATAAATCTATTCGGGTCCGAACTGCCTTCCTACCCAAGAGGAAACTCGTTCTTAGATCTGTGTCTGATTGACAGCCGCCTGATGATAGACAACCTATCAAACGCAAATAGACTGGAAACAATAAACTACGACAGCGACCACAATGCAATTAAGATGTGTATATCTCACGAGGTCCCCCTGGC
Organism: Ichneumon xanthorius; assembly: GCA_917499995.1. Lineage (NCBI taxonomy): Eukaryota > Metazoa > Arthropoda > Insecta > Hymenoptera > Ichneumonidae > Ichneumon > Ichneumon xanthorius. Next base: position 363,016 of record CAKJTD010000048.1, on the reverse strand, counting down.
TCTTGAGTCAGCACCAGACACCCATCGTTATAATTTCAATAAGATTAACTGGGAAAAATTTAAAAAATCAATCGCGAAAAATGCAACTAGGACGATACCAGCAAATAGGAACTTATCAAATAAAGAAATTGACGACGCAATAGACCATTTAGACGAAGTTATAGTAGCAGCAATACAAAAATCCGTACCAAAGATCAGGAAATTCAATTCCGCAGAAGCATATATCTCCCCAAGAATTTCCGAATTACAGAAGCACAAAAGTTTCCTAATATCAAATATAAATAGATTGCACAGAGCCGGTACATCTATTAACTTGGTGAGACTCAATATACTTAAAGGGTTACTGAAAGAGACCAGAAGCAAAATAAAAGAGGAATTCGCTAGCAACATAAGTAAATTTTGGGAGAACAAAATTAAGAATATCTCAATTAAAGACCCCAAAAAAATGTTCCCGCAGGTCAATGGGGTGTTCCGTCCCAGAAGCAAATCTACCATACCGGCCCTAAAGATCCCGCCCGGAAAAGTAGAACTGATAAACAACGCAGAAATCAAGCAAAATGCCCTTCTGTTGGACCAGAACCATAACTTTATTATCTCCAACCCTCTGGACAAGCTGAACATAATCGGCGCGCACTTCGCGGCGGCAAACATGCAAAATTTAAAATTGGGAAAACCTAGGCTGTCTGAAATAGTAGAAAAAAAAAACAATGACCTAAAAGAAGAAATCGAATTTGAAGCGATGAATGAAGTAACAGTTACTAATTTTGAGGCAGGAAATTTCGCGTTTGAGCCTACGGCTCCCGATAAGCAAAACTATTTTACAACGATGGGCAAAACAAGACTTATCTTCAGAAAGCTAAACAATAAACGCTCGACTAGCTTCGACGGCATCCCAAACGTAATACTAAAACAGCTTCCACTGGTGGTTATTCTCAGATACACGATTATATTTAATAACGCACTGAATAATAAATATTTTCCGAAAAAATGGAAAACTGCCAAAGTAATTGCGCTAAAAAAGAAAGGTAAAGACGGATCAGATCCTTCGAGTTACCGCCCTATAAGCTTGCTGCCGAACATTAGCAAGGTTTTCGAGTCAATAATCAATCAGGCAATATTAAACGTTTGTGGCAGTAATAATATTATTCCTGAGTACCAATTCGGCTTCCGGCATAAACATTCGACCATTCATGCCATCAATAAGTTTACATCCGACATAAATTGGGCACTGAATGGCAACAGATGTGTGGGGGCGTGCTTCGTCGATCTGGAAAAAGCTTTCGACACAGTCTGGCTCGAGGGGCTCTTCTTCAGAATCATGAAGAAGGGTTTTCCTTCGCACCTGACAAAAATGATCTGGAGTATGGTACATGGGAAGCGATTTTTTGTTTGCGACGGCACACTCACGTCAAGTAAAGCATTTAAAGTAGTGAACGGCCTACAACAAGGAACAGTAAACTCTCCAATTCTGTTTAATATTTACATATGTGATTTACTCCAGCTCTTCGGCGTGAACTCTGAACCAAATAAAAAAGCCATTGCATTTGCCGACGATCTGCTCGTTTATACGATCGACAAAAAAGTCACGGTAGCTCAAGAGACGCTGCAAGACCTGTTCAACAAAATACAAGACTATTTTCACTCGTGGAAATTAAAAATAAATACCCTGAAGTGTGAGACAATACTCTTCAAGCCGAAGCTAGCGTCAGCAAGCTATGACGTACGGAAACACTGGCGAAACTTTAAAATAAAAGAGAATGGCGAGAACGGTATAGCAATCCCTCACAAAGAAGATGTTAAATATTTAGGAATTATCGTAGACTCGAGAGTAAACTTCGGTAAACATGTCGCGACTCAACTGGCTAAAGCAAAAAAAGCATTTAAGATATGTAGTAGATTATTTTACAACAAAATCCTATGTACGAAAGTTAAAACGGTATGTTACCTATTGCTGATAAGGCCAATTATTACTTACGGCTGTCCGATCTGGTACAACATCAATGCGGCAAGAATGGAAAAGATACGTGTCTTCGAGAGGCAATGTCTACGCGCATGCCTCAATATGTACCGATCACCAAGGTCTAATTTCACGAAGCACTTTAGAAACTCGGAGGTGTATAACGAGGCCAAATTGCAGAGAATAGACTTGCACATAATCAAACTTATAAGAAAACATATCGCCAAATCCTCGAGAATTAAAGAGAATAGTTTAATATTTGGACCATTCTTCCCACAGGACGAATATTTTGAAATAGCGATAAAGAGCGGCTTAGTCCCGCCTGAAGCATTTACGTATCTCGATAAGATGGGTTACATCCAAGACAGAAACAAGATCCCGACGATCTACCATATTTTGCGAGGGGGAAACCAAAAAGCTTTCTTGTACGACAAAGAAACAGTTTGTATGAATAATGATCATATAAGGTTTGACACCATGCTACCGATGAGAGACATAAATGATAATTATGCAAAAGACACGAAACGTTACTGGTGGTTAGCCACGTGACGTGACCCCCAGAGGCTATCTCGAGTACGGCTCTATTGAGCCAGAGAGATGCTCTTGAGTGCAGGTTGTAAATAGTATAAATAGTGTAAATAGTGTAAATAGCAGAAAGTTAGTTTGTAAGAGCCTCGAAGTAGGAGAGCACTGAAACTCTGAATAGTTTACGTTGCCAGGCAGCATTTTTTTTTCTGTTCAAAAATAGTAAGTAGCAAACTGGATTGATCCCGACAAAAAAATTTCAAACAGCAGCTGAGCGTCAAAAGCTTGAGCTAAAAGGAAACATCGTTCCCAGTTCCGTATCAATCGACGAGTACCGTTCTTTGGTCATGCCGATTTTCTTTTCATTAACAAGAAACCGATCCGGGTTCCTGGCTTGTAATACCCGTATTCCCTGTACTGCAATATTAATTGTACGAAAAAAATAAACGAGCTTAAAAAAAAAAACTATATTTTCTGTTTTTCTATCCGGTGTTAAAATGTATACATTTTTTCCATTTCCCACTCTGGAACACCCGACATAAAGTTGGCCATGTGTAAAACATGGATTCATTAAATTTAAACCAACGACTTTCAATGATTGTCCCTGGGACTTGTTAATTGACATTGCAAAAGCTAATGTCAGTGGAAATTGAAGTCTTTTAAATTCAAAAGGCAAGTCTGTAGGAATTAATGGAATCTTGGGTATAAAAACATCTTCACCTTTGGCGCAGCTGGTTAAGATAACAGCTTCTATTACATTTGGTAAAAGGCTATTTACTATTAATCAAGTTCCATTACATGACTTTGGAGCGTCTAAATTTCGAAGTAACCTAACGGTTGCCCCAATTTTAAGTATCAAATTATGCGGTGGCATACCAGGTGGTTCTAGTGAGTTCAAAAATTCAGTAGGATAATGAACTGCGTTCTTAATATCTACTACCATATCGAATAGATACATAAGTTTTGACGTCCCTAGGTAGTTTTTGTAAAATTCGAGTGTTAATTATATTAACACATTCATTCTTCGGAGCCAATATCGCTCGGTCAGGAAGCCACTGATAATTCTCAAAGTTAGCTTTGGTATTCAGGAAAACTCTTTCTTCCAAAGTTATCAAATCGTCGACCATATCACAAAAATTTTCCAGAAAACCAATAACACTTTGATCATTTACAATTTTTCCTTCACCAAGATCGAGTAATTGTTGTGCATATCCGTCAAAGGGGTTGGCTCCAGACAAATAAACTCGCATGTTGGTTGTGAGTTTGAATTTCCTCACTGCTGGCCAAATGGAAGAGTTCTTCAAACACGCTTATAATTCGTCGGCTACAGTGCCCAGTGATATTATAGGAAATGTTTGTCGAAAATCACCAGCAAGCTATACAACCATATTGCCCATCAGATTGCGATTACCTCGAAGATCTTGCAATGCAATGCGATCAAGAGCTTCTAAAGCGTTTTTATGTGACATTATACTTTGGTCCCAAACTATAATTTTACATTCTTTAAGAAGTTTTGCGGTTCCTGTATTTTTACTAATATTACAAACTGGATATTTTATGTGATTGAGATTAATTGGTAACTTGAACGTTGAATACGCCTTACGACCACCAGAGAGTAAAGTCGAAGCTATCCCCGAAGAAGCAACAGGTAATGCAATATTATCCTGAGCTCGAACTCTTGCCAAAATCAAATTGAATAAAAACGTCTTCCCCGTCCCACCAGGTGCATCAATGAAAGGTATACCACCTTGGTTATTATCAATTGTACTCACGATTGTTTGATAAATTCGTTTCTGATCTGGAACTAATAAAGGTTCATTGAGACCGATAAACTCTTGCAACTGGGGAATCTCATAACTTGTTTCCCTCAACAATTCATTTGTAAGGTTATTGTTGCGATGTCGAAGAGGTGCGGGCATTCCGAATTCAATTAAACTTTTTTCAATCATCAACCTTACCCCAACAACCTTAAACCTTATTTTCCAAACGAATTAATGCTTCATTAAACATACCCGTTGTGTAATTCAAATTAGGTTGACCATTTTATCTTCGAATATCAAAAAGTATATCTTCCGTTAAATATTCTTAATACGATTACCACAATTCAACTGGATCTGCCGGCGCACACGTAATAAAAATAATTGCAAACAAATTTCTAAGCTTCGTTGCTGAATGAACAGTCGAAGCTTCATGTAATGTCGATTTTAAATAACAACCAGCTTCCAATAGACCCCTTCTCTGACATGCCTCGCAAAAAGTTGCACACAAATGTCCGTCAACAAATTTAATATCACGAAACGACGTTGGGCCTCTTACATTATGAAGCAGAAGCTGTAGAAAGAAACATTGGAAGTTATTCGGATGTATAGTATAAACGCGACCAAGAACTTCAGACTCTTTTATACCCGGGTGTCCATCAACGACAATACCTTGCAGATATTGCGTAACAAGACTTGCAGATATATTTGATTGCTTTAATTGAATTGCAATATTCGACATTTATATGATCTTTAAAAAGACGCGAAAGCAACGGGCAATATGGTACGATCCATCTATTGTCGATTTCAACATTTTGATATGAGTGGTTGACTTTCATTTGAATCGATGTTTTGAATCCTCCATTACCTGGTTTCCTTCTTCTATATAAAGGATACCCATCGTTACCAGTTTGCGTTTCTTTTAAAAATACTCGTGGATATCTTTTTGTACACGACATGTCTTTCATACAAGGTGCATTTGGATTGATACAACCACATGGACCATGTATCATACATATTTTTACTACTACATTGAATAGTTCTGGATCTGCCACGCGATCCGGCAATTCTGCACTGATAATATTATCAATTTGATTTGGCATGATCTTTGTTTTTAACCATATTAAAACATGAATATGTGGCAGACCTCTTTTTTGCCATTCAACTGATAACATTTTACAACGAATCGCACCGAATATTTTTCCCTTCGTTATAAGATTCATTAACAAAGTACATTTAAGTTTAAAAACTCGAGCAGTCAAGTCGTGATGATCATAATACTTTTGACCCGGCAGTACTCTCTCTGAATTTCAATCCATTTTGGATTACATATGAAAGTTATAAACAAATCAGGCCGTCCATAACTTCGAACATAGGCCATAGCATCTTGAGTATACTCATGCATGTAACGCGGACTACCAGTATAAGTCGATGGTAATATAACTAACTGACCATGATTAGAAACATCCGCATCATTAGCCACAGCATCTCTCAAATGAATATAATTATCCACTCTTAATTTGGTTTGATGTAAACGTATATATAATAATCGTTCACTTTCAATTTTAACGTACATATCAACCAAAAACTGATGAAACAATTGACGAAATTGTAAAAGATAATTCACTTGTCCATCACGTGACATTATTCTGTAAGCATAAAAATTCATAGCAGAAACTTTTTTTGTCGTAGGTTCTTTCGATTTGGGGTCTATTTGTCTATTCGTAAATTGATACCCATCCTGCCCCTGCCAAAACATAAGAGGGTATTGCAATGCGTCATAAGATCGATGAGTTTCAGATACTCTTTGCAATTGACCACTTCTTTTCCGTAAAATGATGTCGCGTTTGTTAAATTCATCACCAACTATTACGACAGATACTTCATTTTTCACAGGCGTATTGAATCTTCTCGGATGTTCCCCACTGGGTATCTTGTCAGCTCGAATAACTACTTGATACTCATCCGTAGGCATCATTTCGATAGGACACTTGAAACTCTTCACATAATTATTATAAAGATGAAACATTTTTTTCAATTCACTAATAATATTTTTATCGAGCCCGGGTGTAATTTTATATCGCTGTTCTACTTGATCTATTTCATCACCCATGAAATAGATTTGGAGAAATGTATACTCTTCATTCGAAAGGGGCAAAAGGGATCCGGCACGGTGGTAAATTTGACCTTGAACTTTAAAAGTTGGCATAAATCCGACCTCCCGTATTTCATTAGTAACTCCAAAGGATGTCATTTGAAAACAAACGTTATATTTTCGGATAGAATTTAAAAATTGTTGTGAGCATTTCGTATCTCCCGACAACAAAGATTTTAAAGGTTCCGGTGGTGATTCACGCGGTGGCAAAGTCACTTTTCCATTTAAACAACATATACCTTTGGGTTCACTTTTCCAATGTAGAGCGTGACAATAATTACACATTTCATTCATTCTCCCAATATCAAGAAGTGCAGATGCTTCGTATGGTTTATCGGCAGTAAAATGAAACGCTTCCTCAGACATTATAACCCAATATAACGAACGTCTTAATTTATCATTAGATAAACGCAATTGTGTTTCATTTGGATTTTCACCAACTCTAGCTATTTGTTGGTTAATTCGTTTTTTTTGAAGCCGAGACTGCTTCTGTTCAATACTTTCTACAGCTAGAGATGTTCTTTGTCTAATTTTCGCCTTATCGAGTCGAGATTCTCTTTGTTTGATATTTTCTACAACTCGCAATTGTTCTTGTCTGATTCTTTGTTCGTTGAGGGAGATTGTCTCTGCTCCACATTTTCGGTATCTCGAGAAGTTTTTTGTCTAATTTTCGGTTTGTTGATTCGAGATTGTCTCTGCTCGACATTTTTGGTATCTCGAGAAGTTTTTTGTCTAATTTTCTGTTTGGTGATTCGAGATTGTCTTTGTTCGAGATTTTCCATAGCTCGAGATTCCACCTGCTTGATCCTCTGTGTATTACGACGTAATCGTACCTGTTCCAATGTTTCCTTATCAGCTCTATATTGAGCTTTTCCAAGTCGTTCCTTTTCACGGACTTTTTCAATACATTCTATATCGGTAGACATTATTACTTTTTTTGAGATTGGCGATGTAAAAGACCCCGAAGCCGGTCTTTTTTACTATTGTTATCATTTTCGAATCGATTTTCTCTTTGATTATTCAGAGTTTGTCTACGACTTTTACCATTTCCAACGATCTGCCAATCATCAATCAATCCACGACAATCGAATATAACTTCTTTACCACTTCTGGGTGTTGATTCTACTCCTACACAAATTTTATCATGCTCGCAATTTATACCATTACACAGTTCAAGTGGAAATTGTCTCATTTTTCTTTCCCGAAACATCATGAGCAAATGATTTTTCATTTCAGCGCGACGAAAACATAAATTTTGCGGCGAAATTCCAAATCGCAACGCCGTTGCAAATGCTATTGCCTATACTCCACAATCAACACTATTCATTTGGCGTCCTTTGACTTTAACCATGACAATCTCTGGGTTGAATGGACACAAACGATTCAAATACTGTTGACAATCGCTATGCAAAATTGTTGCGTTCGTGCTATCATACACGAACACTTTCTCCGAATCATAGTAAATACAAATCCAATGATCATCATTACCAGACCCACAAAAAAGAATTTCTATATGTCGTTTTCCTCTATCGACAGGCCGAATAAAATGTAGTAATTGTTTTAATATCGGATCTTGCATAGTTTCAAATCCCATTTCATAATTCAGTAATTTCATGAATTGTAGCATATGCTCGTCAATAAGCTTATCCTGTTGTTGAATTATTACCACAGCTTCATTAGTCAGCGTAATATCCGTCAAACCGTTCATGGTTGCTCGTGAAAATATAATATACTGTGACGTTCACAAAAAGCCTGCGCCGTCATCTCCAAAAAGCTCGGAAATGAATCAGGCCGATAAGGAAGAGCGCGAGGGACACAGGCGCTTGCCCGACGAGTCAGCGGTAACGGAGCAGCCTGCCCTAACTCGGGATCAACCGCGCACCATCGATATTGCGCCAGCCACGCAGATATTGCGTCTGCCGCGCATGATCGCGGGAGACGAGGGAAGAGGAACCGACTGACGTCACATTGACGTCACACGAGACGGAAGGGGACTCGAATTCGTGCCGTGTGCACACCCCAGATTCAGTATAAAAGGCCGTCCGAAAGCCAGGAACGGCACTCTTGGCCGAACAGTGACTTCGCTCACTACCAAGACTCCTTCCGAACGCCAGCATCGGCAACCTTCCCTGGAGACGAGGATAACAGCTGCTGTCTGGGTTATCCCTCTTACCCTAAAGCAGCGCCGGCGACTTCTCGTGGAGACGTGAGAGACTGCCGCCGTCTGTAAACCCGATTTTCCTAAGGCAGCGTCGACGACTACTCTTGGATACGAGAGTGACTGCTGCCGTCTGTCTCCAACCTTCTTTCAAAAGCAGCGTCGGCGACTTCTCCTGGAGACGGGAGAGACTGCTGCCGTCTGTTTCCCTGGGCAATCTTTTTCTTTATATATTTTTTTTATAGAATTTATTTCATCGCGTATTTAATTATAATAAGATTCTCTTCACTCACGATTTAATTAATTTGTATTTGAATAAAACAAACGATTGAAATTGACATTTAGAATCAATATTCGTCTCTCGAATTTTTATTCCACAGCACCTGCCCTCACTAAAATAAATGTGAGCAAAGAACTCACATAGCGACGCTTTTGGAGCAGACTCGTAAGACTCCAAAAAGTGATACGTTACAACTGGCGCCCAACTTGGGGCAGGTGCGCTAAAATTCGAGTCATTTTCGCAATTATTAGTAGAGTCATTAATTAAGAAAATTAAATAAAAAATGTCGCACGACGACAATAAGAGTACGACGTCCGGAGAGGAGTCTCAGGGGGAAGAGTCCCGTAAAGACAAAGATGTAGAAGAGAAGAAGAAGCAAAGGAAGGATAAACGGCAGGAAAAGGACCAGGAAGAAGAGACTCCCACGATCAAGATTCGAGAGGAAAATGGACAGGAGAAACAACCGGTCGAAAATCCAACAGAAGACGAAGTTCAGCAATTGCTTGACTCAGCAGTCGGCATAAATCCGGGGGATGTAACGCTCCCTCACAAGGCCACTGAAGTCTTTTTGGATTCCGAACATGGGAAGTTCGGGGAGACGAGCAACCCGCTCGCCAAGCAGTATAAGGCGAAACGAGTGCTGGCAAAATCTCGAGAATCGACGACCACCGAGGAAGTCATGCTGGACATCCGGCAGGCGATCCGAGACCTCAACATACGCATGGAGGGACTATCCGGAGCAATGATAAATATGCGACAAGAATGAAAGCTGCTCTTGCTGCTCTTGCTGCTGCTCTTGCTGCTGCTCTTGCTGCTGCTCTTGCTGCTGCTCTTGCTGCTGCTCTTGCTGCTGCTCTTGCTGCTGCTCTTGCTGCTGCTCTTGCTGCTGCTCTTGCTGCTGCTCTTGCTGCTGCTCTTGCTGCTGCTCTTGCTGCTGCTCTTGCTGCTCTTGCTATAAGTTTGATATAAAAACTAAAAATAAATATGCAAATATATATATATATTAAATAAAAACCCACTTACATTAACTTTTCATTGCGAGGACATTTTGATTCGGGAACGGACTGAAGCGTCAATTTATGACAAACGACTCGACAGAATTGACACACGCGTCGTTAACCTCGATGTCAACGTTAATTTTTTTTGCCATTCGCTCGATTTTGAAAACACATTCCAAACCACGATGCTGAACAAATTATAATTAAAATTTCATTTTTACAATACAAAACAAAACACATAAAATAAACATCATACAAACAAATTAAATAAATAATTCAAATAAATTTTTACACTACATCCTCTTTTAAATCTCTTTATTATTTTTATTCTTAACTTTTCACAATATTTTAATAATTAATTAATTAATCAATCAAAAAAATAAATAAATACAAATAAAAAAAACAACACATTCCTACTAAAATTAAAAAATCTTCAACGCGGACCTCCGAAATTCCATAATATTTGAATCCGAGACCTCAACATACGCATGGAGGGACTATCCGGAGCAATGATAAATATGCGACAAGAATGAAAGCTGCTCTTGCTGCTCTTGCTGCTGCTCTTGCTGCTGCTCTTGCTGCTGCTCTTGCTGCTGCTCTTGCTGCTGCTCTTGCTGCTGCTCTTGCTGCTGCTCTTGCTGCTGCTCTTGCTGCTCTTGCTATAAGTTTGATATAAAAACTAAAAATAAATATGCAAATATATATATATTAAATAAAAACCCACTTACATTAACTTTTCATTGCGAGGACATTTTGATTCGGGAACGGACTGAAGCGTCAATTTATGACAAACGACTCGACAGAATTGACACACGCGTCGTTAACCTCGATGTCAACGTTAATTTTTTTTGCCATTCGCTCGATTTTGAAAACACATTCCAAACCACGATGCTGAACAAATTATAATTAAAATTTCATTTTTACAATACAAAACAAAACACATAAAATAAACATCATACAAACAAATTAAATAAATAATTCAAATAAATGTTTACACTACATCCTCTTTTAAATCTCTTTATTATTTTTATTCTTAACTTTTCACAATATTTTAATAATTAATTAATTAATCAATCAAAAAAATAAATAAATACAAATAAAAAAAACAACACATTCCTACTAAAATTAAAAAATCTTCAACGCGGACCTCCGAAATTCCATAATATTTGAAGCAGTTTATATTGAGCGGAGTTCCGCCGAGTTCTACGTCCCGCGCGCTGCCATCTGGGTGGTCTTCTTTGCTGTTGTTGTTGTCGCTGCCATGCAGGGGCGGATTTAACCTTTTTGCCGCCCTAGGCCTCAGAAAGATTGGCGCCCCTTTCGTCGGAAAAGCGAATAATGACAGGTATTTTTTGTCACATTTAAAAAGTTTTTTAAAAGAAAACAGAAATAAAAATGCTAAAAAGAAAAAGAAACGCCACACATATCAACGATTTATGAAATGATTAATTATTTCAGTTACTAATTTCAAATTACATTATCATTTGTGAAAGAAGTATTCGCATCAAGTCATACCCGAAATAATGTTTCGGCTATATCGCCACACGTCGTGCCTTCTGGGTCGCGAACGTGTTGATCAAGTCATCGTAATCAAGAGATCGTAGTAACTGGGACTCAATGCTGAGAATAGCAAGATTGTTGAGCCTATCTTCCGTCATTCTCGAGCGCAGATAATTCTTAACTCGCCGTAACCACGAAAAGCTCCGTTCTCCAGAGCAGTTAGTTACAGGGGTGCAGACACACATGCGTAATGCGATATCGATGTTGGGATACACAGTTTGAAGATCATCTTCTCGAAGCGATTTCAATAATGATAATGCAGTCATTCGTTCTTCCGTGTTAGAAAAACAGTGTGCCCGGAAATGAATGCATTCATCGGCAAAGCTTCCTTCGAGATCAGAACTATAGAGAGTCTGCAAATTCTGCGCTTTCGATCTAACGTCAGCTGGGCTCATTCCACGTAGATCGGTAAGAAATGAAAACTTTTCATAAAAGCTTTGATAGGCCTCACGGCGCTTACGTAGCTCGCAGAGTAGACTGTCGATGACGACCAAAAACGTTCCTACTCTCAAATGTTCCCGGCCAGTCATTTCCACTTCTCCTGCAGCAGACTCGCCTGCCCGAATCTTGCGCTTCTTTTGCCTTCTGGTATCCTTCTGATAATCCTGTTCTTTGGATAACTTGAGTGCCTTCTCTTCAAAATCGTCGAATTGTTCGCGCGTATCGGAAACTAGAGCGATTAGTGAATCGTAAAGTTGTACGACAGTGAATATGTCGATATCGACAGACTGTAATTTCTTGTTCGTCGTATTCAATCGATTTAGTAAGAAGCCCCAAAAACAAGCCATAAAAGTCGTTTCCAGCCGCTCAAGGTTGAGCCGAATACCTTTAGCTTCGCTTCTTGTAGTCGCCTTTTGTTGTTTATCGCTCTCGATAGAAAGCAGCGCAGCGATGATTTTGTCTCGGGATTGATACAAGCTTCGACAAGCATCCGCACGAGCAGACCAGCGAGTCGCAGACAGACTTTTCAAGCTTACGTTTTGTGCATTTGATTCGGAGCAGTTTTGAGCCTGGAGAACATCCCAGCGACGTGTCGATGCTGTGAAGAAGTTATAGAGTTCTTGCAGAAGTGCGAAAAACCTACAAGCTTCTTCACAGCTTTCTGCAGCAGTCTCGCCTACCAAATTAAGCGAGTGGGCCGAGCACGGAATATAGTTTGCTTCCGGAGAAAGCTTTTTAATTTGGGCTTGGAGACCGTTGTACGCCCCGGACATATTAGCGGCATTGTCGTAAGACTGTCCACGGCAGTTGACGACGTCGATGTCGAATGCTCTCAAAGTTGCGGTAATAGCATCCGTCATTTCCTGCGCTTTGTGACCGGCGTTGGGAATAAATTTCAGGAAGCGCTCGATGGGTACACCATTTGGTTGTACATAACGGATAACCAAGGTCAACTGATCGACATGCGAAATGTCGGGCGTCGAATCCACGATAAGTGAAAAGTATTTGGCCGATTTGATCTCCGATAGAATAATGTTCGTCACTTTCTTTGCCATCGACGCAACAAATTCCTCGCAAATTGTCGAAGAAAGGTAACTCGTGTGTCCACTGCCTATATTACCATGTCGAGAAATATGATCAGCCAAAAACGGATCGAACTCAGCGATGAGTTCCAACAACATCAAATAATTTCCATTGTGCGGCGATCCAAATTTCTCATCGTGGCCCCTGAAAGGTAATCCGCGCGATGCAAGTGCTTTTACCGTTGCTACTACTCTTTTTAATACGTGCCTCCAATACACGATTTCCTCGTCAAGCTGCGCAGCTAGAGTACAATCGATACGACCGAGCGAATTTCCTCTTTTTTTCATGCTCAAAACCGCCAACTTATGAGTGGACGAGTTTTCGTGAGATGAAGCTCGAACAGAGGCATTTTTCCAATCATTGAACCCTTCCTTGCTACCAAACTGTGTCCCTCCTTCGAAGAGGAGACACGGTCCGCAATAAATATGTCCGGTGCTTTCAGAGTAAATTAGCCAGTTGCGGAGACTCTTCTCCCCATTCAACAGTTGTCTTTCAAATAATGATCTCGAGAAGTAGCGTATTTTATCATCGTATACGCGCTTACTTTTGCTAAAATCTGCGTCGACATTTTGCTGAATGGGGTTCGCCGCTATATAGTCCCGTGTAGACTCGTCTATCGTCCAAGTAGCTGGGTCTGGATCTCTACTGACGAGAATGTGTTGCTGTTGGATTACTGATGATTCCGGCACCACATAAGCACTTAAAGGAGTCGTAATATGCGTGGATTCGACAGAGCCACCGGCGCTAGTAGTTGGAATACACTCAATAATGTCATTCTCGGGACTCCGACTTTCGAGACTGTTCGCACTTTCCTGAGGCTGTTTTAAGAACGCATCTAATTTATTAGTTTTTTTTATGAATTCCGCTTCTTTTGCTGCCTTTATTTTGGCCCTTTTCCGGTATTCCGCGCCACTCAGGCGGGCTCTGCCATCACTCATGTTGAATTGAAATTTTTATTCCAAACACTCACTATCTTAAATAATATAATCGAAGTAATAATTCCCGAGTGATACAAACTGTTCGCGATGTGATCGCACTACCGTCGTACAGCTCGCACTGATTGTTTATGCCTTAAAGCAGTATAGAAATTTTGCTAGGATCTGCAGGCACGAGCGCGCTCCAGCCGGTCGTTGCATACATTGTAGTCGAGAAGAAAAACAATATCGAGTAACTGTTGGAAACCGTAGATACATTTAAGTAGCATGTCATTCAAACGTATAATAACAAAAGAAGTAAACTAAACTAATTGTAGATTAGTTTAGTTTACTTCGTTTGTTATTATACGTTTGAATTATATGTTATTTAAATGTATCTACGGTTTCCAACAGTTATTTGGATTTTTTTAACGCTCCAAGCAGCTTGGCTTCGCAACATTGCAAAGCCAACATTCTGCTGCCGTTGTTCGAGTCAAGGAACTTACAAAAATATTGCTTCGTGGTAGAGCTGCAGACGAGAAAGGCGGGTTGCGGCGCTTTACTATTTCCTCCGTAATGAGTATTGAAAAAAAAAAAAAAAAAACCGAAAATTTGCCGCCCCCGAAATTTGCCGCCCTAGGCCCGGGCCTACCGGGCCTAGTGGTAAATCCGCCCCTGGTGCCATGGTTCCCACTGCTCCTGTGGTTGCTGTGGTTGCCACTGTGGTGGACACAACTGGGGCGGCTGCTCCTGATGCCACTGCTGCTCCCATTGCCTCTGTAGTGGCCATTGCCGAGGCTGCTGTAACGACCACTGCTGGGGCGGCTGTGACGGCCAGTGCTGGGGCGGCTGTGACGGCCACTGCTGGGGCAGTTGTGACGGACACTGCTGGGGCGGTTGTGACGGCCACTGCTGGGGCGGCTGAGACGGCCACTGCTGGGGCGACTGTGACGGCCACTGCTGGGGCGGCTGAGACGGCCACTGCTGGGGCGACTGTGACGGCCACTGTTGCGGTGGCTGAGACGGCCACTGCTGGGGCGACTGTGACGGTCACTGCTGCGGTGGCTGAGACGGCCACTGCTGGGACGACTGTGACGGCCACTAAAAAAAGGGTTGATTTTATTTGAACATTTATTAAAAAAAAACATTTATTAAAAAAAGGACGGAAGGATGGAAAGAAGGAAGGAATATATATGAATGAAAAATTCACCGATTAAGGAGGGAGTCTCGCTGCGCGTTGACTTCGCATAAGTTCGACAACAATAAGAGAAAATTGCAAGTACTTCTTGATGGTGTAAAAATCTGAAAAAAATCATGTATACTAAAGGTACTGAGAAGATTAATTTTGCACAATAATAATTGCAAAATGTTATTAACAAATTCGTCAAAAAATTAATTGGTTAACAAATTACCCGGCAACAAAACTTTTTTTTTATGAAAATGATTCTTTTATTTTTCTGAATACGTATGTATTTTTTCAGATTTTTAAGTAATCGTTGATTTGTCATTTTTTTATAGAACAAATTATGCATATAAATAATGCAAAATTAATCTGCTCAGTACCTTTAGTATACATGATTTTTTTCAAATTTTTACACCATCAAGAAGAATTTTACACCATCAGCTTGTAATTTTCTCTTATTGTTTTAGAACTTATGCGAAGTCAGCGCGCAGCGAGACTCCCTCCTTAAACAAAATCTTAATAAACTCACCCGTTGCTTCTACTGTTGTGGCAACCGTGCCTGATGATGATGATGCTGCTCTGGCTCCCGTAGCTGCTCTTGCTGCTCTTGCTGCTCTTGCTGCTCTTGCTGCGGTTGCGGCAGCGGCAGCGGCGGCTGCGGCTGCAGCTGCTAGTTTATAATATATAAACAAAAATCAATATATATAAATATATAAAATAAATACAAAATAACCAAAAACCCACTTACATTAACTTCTCCTTGAGAGGACATCGATTCGACAACGGACTGTCATAAACGACTCGACGAAACTGACACGCTCGTCATTAACCACGATGTCAACGTTCTTTTTTTTAATATCATTCGCTCGATTTTTAAAACACATTTCATCTAATATCATAAAACAAATTCTCATAAAAATTTCTTTTTTTTACAAACAAAATAACATTGATTTTCCACGAAAATTTATTTTTCTGTAAAAAAAAATAAAAATTACTCCGTGATTATTGCCACTCCGAGAGTTTAGCCACTCCGGGACTTTAGCCACTTCGGGACTTTAGCCACTCCGGGACTTTAGCCACTCCGGGACCTTAGCCTCTCCGGAACTTTAGCCACTCCGGGACTTTAGCCACTCCGGAACTTTAGCCACTCCGGGACTGTAGCCACTCCAGGACTTTAGCCACTCCGGGACTTTAGCCACTCCGTGACTTTAGCCACTACGGGATTTTAACCACTCCGGGACTTTAGCCACTCCGGGACTGTATCTCTAGGGATGTATCAAATATCAAATGTTTTGCCAATGGTTGAAGGGCGGTCAATAATTGGGTCAATGGGGGTGGTCAATAATTGGGTCAATGGGGGTAGTCAATAATTGGGTCAAGGTGGGTGGGACAAACAAACAAACAAACAAATCCACAGTTTTCCAAAATATATATTAGATACTGAAACG
Source organism: Ichneumon xanthorius (assembly GCA_917499995.1). Lineage (NCBI taxonomy): Eukaryota > Metazoa > Arthropoda > Insecta > Hymenoptera > Ichneumonidae > Ichneumon > Ichneumon xanthorius. The sequence continues at coordinate 346,557 of CAKJTD010000048.1, read as the reverse complement.
TTACGGAATTTTTAGACGGCAACACATCGCCGGCGCTCCCGGCGAGAGTTATACTGTGGAATCATATACCCCCTTCTATTTTGTCAAATATTTCGTGGACGATTTATTTCGTTTAATCCGTTTATTTTTCTTTTTTTATTTAATTCTTTGTTTCATTCCCCGATTCAAGATCGAGAGAAACTGGATTCGTGTACAGGACGGGTCGCAGTGAAACCGGAATATGACGGGTGATCATGGTGTTCGGGATGGCCTCAGTCGAGTAGATTTTGAGCACTCACATTCGGAACGAATTTTCAATGTACTGACCTTTCATCATCTACCAAGGAAAATGGGTCTTGAATTCTCGTCTCGAGCTGACTTATACCTGCCAGGTTAACGAGGTACTAGACTTTACGTTTCTCGCGCCGTATCTTCTATCCTCAACCTAGAGCCCGGTATTTATCCTAAGTCCTTTCTATGCGGTCCGAAGGACCGATTACAATTAGTTATTACGAAGCTAAAATTTCAATTCTCGTGGCAGGCACGATGCCGGTCACGTGGAGCTCTACACTCAACTCCTCAAATGAATTTATTAAGTTTTTTCCTTTTTTTTTAGAAAAATTAAATTTGCTCCTTACACCCGTTTCCCTGAGCTAGGGGGGACGGAGCAATGCACCCGGTGTAAATGACCAACTCTCCTCAGGGGTAGCAATGGTTGCTGGGATCGAGCGATCACCCAGATTCCTGCACCGCTATCTAAAGAGAATTCGATCAACCCCACACGTACTAGCGTGCGAGTGTCAACCCGATGAAATGCGCTGTAAACGCACTCGGGTCGTAATTAACACGAGACAGTGCTCCCGCATACGTCTCCAATATTCCTAACCTCTGAACGCAATTGTTCAAAGACTAAGGATATATTGAAGGGCCCTAATTCTGATGTTTTTTCCTCACTCTCACTTCCTACTCTAACAGTACAAGAGTACTGGGCTCTTGCGCAAATAGCGACGTGACGACGGTCTTTGCGTATAATGAAAAATGCCAAGAGTGACTCGCCTCCGCCGCTTATAAATACTTGGCTTTTTAGAGGAGTAGGGAAGGAATTGTTGGAGGCAGGGATGTCATCACGCCATGTCACGTGGGGCCTTACACATAACGTCCCTTCGGAATGGGGACAGATTTTCCAGGAGAAGGGCACACATCGCGTGATTTCATGTGGGCCCTTATATAAGGTATTTTGCGGTGGGGTGGATTTTCAACATCGCCTCCCAACATCGGTGGATTCAAAACATCGCCTGATCCACGCTGCGGCTCGTGACTGGCAAGTTTTTATCATTTTGAGAAATAACGTTTTTAAAAATATTAATCCAGGTGTTTTCTACTCCTTCGCCGTGAGATCAGATGACAATCCTCACTCCCGCTCTTGTTATGCAGACGCCGCCCGCTCGCGTGCGCCTCACATCGGTGGCTTCGCTGATATCCCGAGAAGATGACCGGTGTTATCTAGGAGGTTTCTTTTATTGGTTTTTAATTGCTCTTCGCTTAATTTTGTCTCTTTAGAGTGTCGCAGTATTCCTCCCCTCATAGGGTTCAGGCTTATACGAGAAACGCCCCTTCTACCCTTGAGTAATCATCATCGATGATTCAGATGATTACTCAAGGGCAAGCAGTAGATTACACGAGAAGATCCGGTATGATCGAGCCCATGGTAACGTTCCAAACGCTCACTTCCTTACCGTATGGCGGATCGCCACATTTGAGTAATAACTGCGATTTCCACGAGTGCAGCATAGCATAAAGTGTTTGATCTTCGAAATATATATTATTAAACGTGGTCACTAATAATTAAATTTTTATTACATATTTCATATCGTCAAGAGGTCGAAAAATCGACAAAATACATTTTGTACGTGTTGTAACCGTTTTTCGCCCAACACCAGAATTTACCCAATCGGGACGGCTACAAAACCCGTCTCACTCGGCCTTAAGGGCGCCAGCCGCGAGAGCGAGAGCTCTCGCGACAAAATTTTTACTTTTAAAGCCGAACGAGAGACGAGAGCGACCCGGTGTCGCTCAGCCTTGGGAATTGGTAGAGGGGGTGGTTCAGTTACCTCGGCGAGGAGGAAACAGAGACTGAGACGAAGTTCGGGAACTCCAAAAGATATTTTATTTTAGCGAATATCGAGAGCGTGGTCGAGAAGCGACTAGCGTGCACGCTCGTTCCTTTAATAACCCAAAATCGTCACAATAAAATAATAACAATAATTCGTAACTTGGTTCGGTAACATAAATTCGGTAACAGGTAATCGGCGGCGGACAATGTTCGGAATCTCGACGCCCACGTATCAACGACTAACGTGGATCGCAGCCACGGTACTTTCGCAACAGATGTTGCTTTACTCAGCCCGATCCCAGCGGGAGTACGCGGAATCTCATGAAAATACGAAAAGAGGAAAATACGGAATAATAAATCGGAAAAAGTTATACGGAATAAGAAATGGGAAAAAGAAATAACTCAAAAAAACAGATATATAAAATAAGAAATCGGAAAAGTTAAATTAGGAATTAATTGCAAGAAAATTTTTATAAGCGGAAAGTAAATTAAATTATGGACTCGCACGAGGCGCAAACTATTGAATGAAACGGAAGATTAACGAGAACCTTCCAGGCAAATTATCTAACGGAAACTATGTGAAATTGAAAAACATGGATTTTATTGCATTTCTCCCCGAGAATAAATTCCGCGTTTCGCGCGCGAAGGCGTGCCGTCCCCACGATAACGAGTCGAATTTGCTCTATTCTAGCTCTAGCCTCAAACCGAACACGTACGACGATCTCACCGGTTTTGTTGCAGTTGCGGGAGCTTCTCGAGTTGTCCTCGGCCAGAAGTCCCACTTCGCGTATGACAAGATGTCGGTATTCTCGCGGAACGTTTTGCACGGATCGGCAGCGGTCACGACGTCCTTCCTTCTCGGGAGCCTACGATTGAGTCCCCGAGAGAAGTAACGTTCTCGCGATCGCGGGTCCTTTTTCCCCATCCTATGCCTATCTTCGTTTCGCCCTCTGCTCTATTTGTCCGAGTTCCCCGTATTACGGAGATCTCGCGCGGTTCTTTGAATTCCCTCGCGTTTGGGATATCGTGAACGCGGGGTGTTGAGTACGCTCGTGGTGGGAGGTGAATCCACGAGAGTCGTTGAGCGCAGATACGGGAACTTCGGTGAGACGAGCCAGGCGACGGAATAGCGACGAGCCGGACGCTGGAGATCTCGGTAGCTGGTGGTTCGTCGTGTCAGGATGGCTTGGTGATCGGTTGGCGGGTGGAGGACCCGGTGTCGGTAATGTCGCGTGCTACCTCGGTAGCGGCGCGACTGGACGGTGAGTGACTTGTCGAGGTGCTGGTCTCGTGTGGCTGCGACGGAATCGGTAGCAAGGCTCCAGCCTGCTGACTGTCGATGGCGGTGGCAAGGCTCCAGCCCGCTGTGGTTGCTGGGAGGCGTCGAGATGTCCTTGCGGCGGTTACGACCGCCGTACTCTCGAGAGAATATCGACCGGAAAGCAAAATAAAGCTCAAAATTAGTCGCGGGAACGGTTCGCTCGCGATTGACCCTGTCTGTTTGCCTGGAAGGGACTCTTCCCGGGAGAAAGAGTGCCGTGTGCCGTGCCGATACACGCGAGAGTCGGAGATTTGGCTCTCGTTGTGGCGGGAGCAGAAAAGCCCCGTTTCAACTCCTCCCCCCTACGGTAAGGCCGTCCTCGGCCGTATGAGACCGTGGTACAGCTCGGGAGGCAACAATTAAATACTTTTCGGGCGACGGCAAACCTTCGTACGGGCGAGCAGACATGGTCAAGTCGACGTGAAATAAAAAAGAAGCGGCGTATGTGATAACGGTAGCGAATGGCGATCCGCGGGCGGATCAAAGCGCGGCATGCATAGACAATACACGAGTGCGACCACCATTACCTGTGTTTTATCCCTTACCGTGTTACCCCTTTACCGTTATCGATTCCGGGAGTGGGAGTGGGGAGAGGTGGTAGTTAACTCGGTATCTTTTAAGGTACTTTTATATTTATTTCTCGTCTCCCGTGGGCGAGGTCGATCGGATTAGACGATACATGGCCACTGGGTTGGTGTCCCGAGGTAACAAACACAGCCGAAAATAAGATACTATAATAATAACAGGAAAAAAAACGTTAACCTAGCGGAGTAGGGACGGTGCCTGGTCGGGCGATCGGAGAGCACCCAAAAAAAGGAAAAGAAAGAAAGGAGAACGAGAAAAGAAGCGAGTGAAAGGAGGATGAAAAAAAAGATTAAAAAAAATGGTTTAATGTCCGGGTTCTTCCCCACCGAGGGGTTTCGTGGGAACGTGCTTTTGGTCCTCCCGGACCCGGCGGAGACCTTCGGCGGACCTTTGTTGTTGGACCGTGAGGCAGCCGAGGCTCCTCCAGTGTGCCGAGCACCGGGGGCACTTGTTTACTCGGCCCCCGACCTTTCCACAGACGTAGCAGACGTCGACGTCGCTGCGTTTCGGGAGGCCTCACTGACCCCGTTCATGCCCCTCCTCCCCGCAGTTCCAGCAGTTCCTGCTGGGGCGTTCTGGAGCTGGTCGCGGTAGCACGGGCGGTGGTGGTCTCGCCGACGGAGCTGGAGTCCACTTCCGGGGTTTGTGGGTTCTTGTGGCCGTGGTGACGGTCGTCTTAGTAGCCGGTACCGGTAGGTACTCCACTCGAGGAGGGGCTCCTCCCCCCGGGTATATCGTGACCGCGCGTCGCGGTTGGGCGGCCGGAGGTGCGAACGAGGCGACCGGCTTTTTCGGCGGTTTCGGTAGCTTTCGGCGGATCGGCCGACGTGGTGGCTACCTCCTGGCTTTTTACTGGAGTTGTCTTGGGGCTGCCGTACTTCTCAATCTCCGTCCACACGTCCCAGAGGTCGATTGGGCGCGTGGCGACGGGAGCGGGTGACTCGTCGGGTGGTGTTGGCGGCGTCGGGTGATCGGCGGCCGTCGGCGGGGTCCCGAGGCCGATGTGGCGGCGTCCTCGCCAAGCTCCTCGTCCGGTGTAGCTCATCGTCGCTGTCTTCCTCGGGAACGGTATCCTGTAACGGAGGAAAATAAACACGTAAGTCTTTGGCAGCCACGATATGGATTTTTCTCGACTGAGGGTCCTCGATCTCGTAGACCCCCGACGAGAGAACAGTACGGACTCGGAAGGGTCCTTCAAATCGCTTAAATAACTTGGCGGCTTGATTTTGGGCCGCCGATGACGGAATCCGTTGTCTTAGGAGTACGAGATCCCCGGTATCGAAAGTTTGCCCGCGGTGATGTTTATTGTACTGGGCTGCTTGCCGTTGGTACGCTTCCTCGAGGTCGTGTGAGACTTTGACCCGAACGTTTTCGAGATCTCGCATACGTTCGGACCATTCGTCGAGCGGTAACGGGAGGATTTCAACGTCTCCTTCTTCGCGACGACGATGAAAGTTGTGCGGTTTTGGTTCCCAACCGAAATTGAGGTACGCGGGCGTATTATTTATCGACGAGTGGAAGGAGGTATTAAAGGCGAATCGAAATTCGGACAGGTGTTCGTCCCACGCACGGTGATCGTTCTCGATGAACGATACGATCATTGTTTTTAATACGCGATTAACTCGTTCGACCGGATTTGCCTGAGGGTGGTACGGCGGCGTGCGCGAGATGTGAATTCCCCGGTCGGTAACTAACGCGTTCAGATGGTTATTCGCGAACTCGGTACCGTTGTCGGTTAACAAAACCTGAGGGGTTCCCCATCGAGAGAATATTAGCTCCTCAAGAGCTTCGCCGATTTTCTTCCCGTTAGCTTTACGTAGCGGACAGCACTCGATCCATTTCGTGAACAGATCTTGTATCACGAGGACGTACGCGCAACCCGAATGGCTTTTCGGCAGCGGGCCCATAATATTCGCGGCTACGACAGTCCACGGCTCATCAACGATTTTTCGACCCATTAGACCGATCGGCGGGAGCTGTTCGGCTTTGGTACGCTGGCAAACGCCACAGTGATGAACGTGTCGGATTACGTCGCGAATCATTCCGGGCCAAAAATACGAATTAAAAATTCGGGCGTAAGTTTTGTCGACGCTTAGGTTTCCGGCTTGCGGAGCGTCGTGGTTTTCCCGCAGTACTTCCGAGCGGGACGCTTGAGGGACTACGAGTTTCCACTCGGAGTAGTCACCTTTCGGTAACACTCGGCGTTTCGTGCGGCGGTGAACGTAAAGCCGATTCTCGATGATTTTCCAGTTCGGAAATCGATTAGGCGCGGTCGCGGCAGCGTGTATTTTCTTCGCGTACCAGCGATCGGCGAGTGCGTCGATCGGTTCGCGCTCTACTAATTCCCCCCCCCGTAATGCCTGATACGAGAGCGAGTGACGCGAGATCGACTGTATCGGGAACGTTTTCGGCCGATGGTGGTTGTCCTTCGAACATTCGAGACAGGGCATCGGGTACGTGGTTTAGCGCACCCTTTCGATGCACCACCTCGAAGTCGTATTGGGCGAGCTGTAAGGCCCAACGTGCTAATCTCCCGGCGGGATCTTTGAGGGTTTGCAACCACCGAAGGCTATGATGGTCGGTTATCACCGTGAAGCGGTATCCCTCGAGATAAGCACGGAATTTTCTAATGGACCAGAGGATGGCCAAACACTCTTGTTCGGTGGTGGAATAATTCCATTCGGCCGCGGAGAGGGCTCGGCTCGCGTACGCGATTGGGTGTTCGACGCCCTCGATAGACTGGGTGAGTACGGCGCCTAAGCCGCTCATACTCGCGTCCGTCTGGAGCGTGAACTTCGCGTTGAAATCGGGACACGAAAGGGTTGGAGGGTTCACGAGAGCCCCGCGCAATTTTTCGAACGCCCTTTGCTGTTCGGGTCCCCACATCCACCGCTGGCTCTTCTTCGTGAGCTTCGTGAGCGGTGCCGCGATCTCCGCGAAATGGGGAACGAACCGGCGATACCACGAGGCCATACCGAGAAATCGTCTCAATGGCTTTATACTCGTGGGTGCGGGAAAATTTCGTATCGGCTCGGTCTTTTCCGGGTCGACTTGTAGACCGTGGCGGTTCACGCGGAAGCCGAGATACCGCACTTCCGGACAGCAAAATTCGCATTTGTCGGGGTTAATTAGCAGACCCGCTCCCGTGATCGTATCGAAAACGCGTTTAAGCCACGCGAGATGTTCCTCGAAGGTCTCGGTTACGATAATAATATCGTCGAGGTATGCGAACGCGTGTGGCTCCATGTCCGGCCCAATCAAGCGGTCTAAAAGGCGTTGGAAGGTCGCAGGAGCATTCGTTAAACCGTATGGCATACGCGTGAATTGGAAAAGACCGCGCTGTAGTACGGTAAACGCCGTGATCTCTCGCGACTCCGGGCTTAGCGGGATCTGGTGGTAGGCCTGTCGAGCGTCGAAATATATTTCGCCGAACGTAACCGATCAAGAATTTGATTGATGTAAGGGAGGGGATACGCGTCTTTCTTCGTGACCCCGTTCACCTTGCGGAAGTCGAGGCAAAACCGGTAGGTGTTATTCGGTTTTTTCACCATAACGATCGGTGTGGACCAATTACTATTCGAGGGTTCGATAACGCCTGCCTCGAGCATCCGGTCTACCTCAGCGTTCATCGCTTCGCGAATTATCGGGGTGACGGGATAGTATCTTTGTTTAATCGGCGCGCTATCCCCGACGTCGATATGATGGGTAATTAACTCGGTTCGTCCCGGCGCGGCTCGAAGTTTCGGTAACTCATGGCGTAGAAAAGTCGAGAGCCGCTCGCTCTCACTACGCTCGAGATCGGAAATACCGAGGAGGATATTCGCGTGCGCGGCGGAGTCGCTTCCCATAAATTTAAATTCGCGAGAACTATCGCCGCTGAAACTCCATACGCGCCGAGCGTGATCGACCACGATCTCGAAAATGCTGAGTGTGTCTAGGCCGAGTAGCAAAGGTACCGGTAAGGACGGAAATACGCGAGCTACGATGGGCCGCTCGCGTTCCTCGAGTGTCACGCTAAGGTCGATTTCCTCGTCGCACGTAATTTGACCCCCGTCGGCGATAGTCGCGGAGGCTGGTGGTACGCTTCGGGGAAGATATCCCAGCTCGGTAGCGATCGCGAGTCCCCCTCTGCCGAGGTACGTGCTCGTAGACCCGCTGTCTACGATAGCTGGCACGAGGTGTTCCCTAATTTTACCACGACGAGTAGAACCATTTTATTACGCGAGCTACGGAGCGGGCTACAAAAATATTCCGTGAGTAATTTTGGAAAGTCCGGGAAATCGTTTAAAGTCGGGAACGCGTTAGAGGAAGTCGGTATCGGTTTTTCGGGAGCCACTGTCGCGTTCACGGGTGGCTCCGGGGCGCGTTTCCCGAACACGCGTGATCGTCTGTTGTTCGCGCGTCTTTCTTCCCGCATCGATAACAAAAAACGATTTTAGGGGCGAGACATCCGATCGATCGGTGTCCTTCTTTCCCGCAATTCCAGCAGGTCAATTCTTTATTCGCGCCGGCGTCGCGAGTCCCGGTTCGTCCCGGCGTGGGTGAACGGTGAGCCACCGAACGGTGTTCCCCCGGAGGCGTGATCGATCGCTTCGCGGGAGATCTAGCCCGATTTTTCTCGTCGGTGTAATGGACGTGTCGCGTCGCCGAGTCGGAGCGCGAATATGCTTGCCGCCGAATATATTGCGAGGTTGACCGGGCTGGCGATTGATACTGCGAGCGCTCATTCCGCCTTTCGTCCCGTCTTTCCGGCGTACGCGCGCGAGAGTTTCCCCGATCGTTTGTCTTTTCCGGAGTTCGGCCGCGGTAACCTTGGCGGTCGGCGGAGGGCGATCGTTCCCCCTTCGCGCGTCGCGAGAGTCCGGACGTCGCGACCGCTCGGAACTGGGCACGCGCGCTTCCCCGAAAACCGCGTAGTTTGCATCGCTTCGCCGTTGGTATAACCGCGACGGCCGGTTCGCGAGATCGGGGAAGGCCGATCGTTCCGGCGGTGGAGGCGGCTGGTAGTACCGATCAGCCTGGTAGCTGCGCTCTACCCGTACCGCGATGCGTTCGAGATCGGTGAACGAATGAAAATCGTTGCGCCGAATCGCGATTTGTAATCGCGGTAGCATATTCCTATGCGCGTAGTCAAGTTGTTCGCGTACCGAGCACGGCGGGACTACCCGGTCGAGTAACGCTCGGAGACAGGTCAGAAAGTCGACCGTATTTCCCCCTCTCCCTGTGTACGGCGCAATAATTCCTCGCGAAGCGTAAATTGTAGGTCTGGATCGCCAAACCAAGCCTGAAAGGCATCTTCGAAGTCCCGATAGCTGCGTCCGCGCGTTCGTTCTCCGCGGTACCACGTGAGCGCGATCCCTGTCAAAACGAGTGGTATACAGGGGAGTAGATCGGCGTCGGGAATTGGCGCAACTTCGCGCGCTTCTTCGATACGCGTGAGAAAGCCCATCGCGTCCTCCCCCCTTCGTCCCGAGAACCAGAGATCCCATTTCCGCAACATATCGGCAACCGAACGCGAATTGTTCAGTCCCGAGTAATTTTGCGTATATTCCCGGGTACGCACGGGAGACGAGTGACCTTGCGGGGGAGGAAAATCCCGGTCGGAATTGTTATTATACGGAGGATCGCGCAGTGGATCATACTCGCGGTGTCGTCGCGCGGGAGCGTTCGGGTCCGCTCCTTGCCCCCCCTCGGGGGGAACAGTCGGCCGCGGCGGTGGGGGTAGTCCCTCATACGCCGGTATCGCATTCGCCGGCGGAGGCGCCTGGTTGTTACTGGGCACGGTATTCGCGGGGGGTGGCTCGTTATTATTCGGTGGAGCGCGAGTATTGTTACCGAGATTCGCGGCTGCTCCTGCCGAATCGAGCGAAATTAAAAGGCTCGATAAGAGTCGATCCCGTAACTCGTTCGGTTCCCCCATGATCGAAAGTCCGCGCTGTTGCAGCTCGTGACGAAGCCGATCCGCCGAGAGATCGATCTCGTGAACTGTCTCCATCGGCCCCGTGTCACTCATGCCATGCGCCATTCCGATATTTGCGAGAGACGGATTCCGTGTGGCCTCGGCGCGACCCGAAATTACCCGAACGCGCGACGGTCGTATCTCGCGCGGGAGCTCGAAATCGCTCTCCTCGACTCTTACCCCCACTTACACTCGCGGACACTTGCACTCGCGAGCACTGTTACGCGAACACGGCACTTCCGATGACAGATCGCGGGCTTTTACGCGAAAGGATCGCGAAATTAGACGACTGGCGTCTTCCCCCGGTCTCTGCAATGTTATGTCCGGGGAGGGAGGAAAAAAAAATAGAAATAAAGAAAAGGAGGAAAAAGATGACGGAAAGTAACGGAAAAAAATTAAAGGGTAAAAGGAAAAGAGAGTAGCGAAATCAGTTGACAGGAAAGAGGACACACAAGAAAAATATATACAAAAAAAACAAAGATAAAAAGAAAGGAAAAAAATTGGATAATGAAACGAAATTAAGCAAATCGGAAAAGAACAGGGAAAAAGGAGAAAAAGAAAAGAAAAGAATTTTAACAAGAAAGAAAGATAACAAAATGAACAAGACGAAAAAGAAAATAAGTAATAGGAAAAAAAAAAATTATATCGGAAAACAAGCAAAGGGGAAAAAAATTTTTTGGTGAGAGTAGGGAGAGTCCGAAGGGACTGTAGAAGGAGAAAATAAAATAATCAAATACAAGTTATCCGACGGGATCGGGGTCGGTAATGTAGGGACCCGACGGCTGCTCGCTGTCCCGGGAGCACGTGCTCACGGTGTCCCGAGAACTGTCGCAAGTCAGCGGCCCACTAAAGAAAAATATAGTCGCGATGACAATTCCGAATAATTCGGGCTACCTGAAATATTATTCCTCGAGGAATATTTCTCGCTGGCAAGGCAATTTAGAAAAGATTTTATAATCGACAAGGCCGCTGCTACCGAGTCGAAAAGGTAAACACGGGAGCACCGAGCCGGAACGGCCGACCTCTTGTTTGGAGAGAGACAGCGATAGCGGCTCGACGGTACCCGGGCGTACGGCGCGTGGACGATCGTCGCGAAAGCCGACGATCGTTTTGCGAAATATTTGCCACGCTATCCGCTCACGAGAAATGTTCCTCGATGTACAGGGATATTAGGATGGTATAAGATAGGAGGAATCGTTACCTGATGTTAAGGTGGGATTTTCTTTTTTTTCGACAAAAAAATCGATTTTTCGCTGACCGCTGTTTCATATTCTTCAAAGTGTTGAGAATATGTGTGCAAAATTTCATGGAATGGAATCATATGGAATCACGACACTCATCGGCAAATATTCAAGCAAAGTGGTTGACCTTGTCGTGAAATCGTCTTACTGTCACGCTTGTAAATGGTGGCAATCAAAATCCGGTACCGAAGAATACGACGATTGGTTCGAAGAACACAGCAGTGAATGTACGGCAAATCACGATGGGTCAGCTGGAAAGATGGAAGTTGACGCGATCAAAGACATGTTCCGACGATCTTGGGAAATGCATGAAGTACGGTACGCGAAATACATCGGATATGGCGACACGAAAACATTCAAAGCCTTGTTGGAAGACAAACCTTACGGCGATGATTTGATCGTGAAGAAAAAGGAATGCGTCGGGCACGTTGAGAACCGTATGGGCTCGCGACTGAGAAATGTGAAAAAAACGAAAAAACTTGGAGGAAAAGGAAAATTAACCGATAAATTGATAAAAGAATTAACAATTTTCTACGGTTTGGCTATCAGAAGACATCCAGACTCTGTTGATGATATGTACAATGCTGTGTGGGCAACGGTCTACCGCAAGATCTCGACGAATGAAAATCCTCAGCATATGTACTGTCCCGCGGGGTCACAAAGCTGGTGCAAATGGCGCATTGCCGAAGCCGAAAAAACTCTGGACGAATTTGATCACGAAGCTTCACTGCATGAAGACGTCGCGAATGCTATTAAGCCGATTTACATTGATTTGTCATCGAGAGACTTGCTGGAAAGGTGTTTAGGTGGCGATACTCAAAACAACAACGAAAGCTTCAACGCAACCGTTTGGCGATTCGCACCTAAACACCTTCACTGTGGCGCGAAAACGATCGACATCGCGGCTTATTTGGCCGCAGGGATTTTTAACGAAGGCTTTACAGCAGTCCTTAAAACAATGACGACGATTGGAATCGTTGTTAGCCAGCAAGCATCAATATTCGCCGATGCGTGAGATAAGCAGCGGATAGAGAGGTCAACGAGACGCAGCCTCGAAGCAACGAAAGAGGCTCGAACAAGACGCAGAAGCTAAACTGCTTCACTGAATGAGTTGTTCGAAGCCGAGGAAGGCATCCTGTATGGCCCTAGCATAGCAGATTAGATTAAAAATACTGTAAGTACTCGATATGTCCCATAAACTGTACTCACAACTTTAAACGCGTTTTTCTCGAAACAGCTTTTTCACAACTGGTGTGCACGATTTCCCAAAAACTATTCAACCGATTGCCTTCAAATTTGGACAGAATGCTCAGCTGACATCCTTTTATCGTTTGATGAAGCAAAAAAGCAATACGTTTAATAGTTTTTTTATTTATAACAAAAAATCGATCAATTTTTTTCGAAAAATCGATACTTCAAGTTCAAAACGTCACCAAATCGTCAATTTATTTTTTTATTTTTTTCCCTTCATCAAACGATAGCTATATGTGTCTAAAGTAAAATGCTTTTGGGTTTTTGTTGCAGGATGAACGTGAAGGCTGTAATCGTGCACACCATCAAAAAAGGACCATCACGCGTCGAGGGGGGTGGGAGGCGGATTTTTTGATGAAAATGTTAAAAAATTTGTTTGTATGTAGTAAACAGATCAATAAAACTATATGCCAAGTTTCACAAGTTTCCGTTGTATACTTTCTTCACAAAAAAATGCCCAAAAAGCGGTAAATTTTGCGAAAAAAAAGACAATTCCCCCTTAAGATAATCCCAAAAATCCTCCTTGCGTCCTTCACACGAGAGCGTAGCACGTTGTGATGTACCGTAGCACGTGTTCACGATCTACCACACAGCAGCGTACTGAGCGTCTAACGACGACCCGAGTCGCGCTCGTGCGGCTTCGGCTCCGCTCGGGAACGCTGCTCGCCTCGCCGATCTCGGCGACGGCGGTCAAAATAAAGGATATAGACGGACACTGACAAACTCATGCAAACAAATATCCCAAGCACACAAATGCTCTAATTCTTTCACACACAGGTAGCGAGAGCTTCGACGCGAACAAAGTCGTTCGCCCGCTACCGATATTTTTGTTACTTCGCTCTGGTTATTTTCTGTTTCCCCTGGGGTTAATTTTCCGCGGATTTTTTTAATTAAATGAATTTAACGCCGTGGGCCCCACGTTGGGCACCAAATTTGTAACCGTTTTTCGCCCAACACCAGAATTTACCCAATCGAGACGGCTACAAAACCCGTCTCACTCGGCCTTAAGGGCGCCAGCCGCGAGAGCGAGAGCTCTCGCGACAAAATTTTTACTTTTAAAGCCGAACGGGAGACGAGAGCGACCCGGTGTCGCTCAGCCTTGGGAATTGGTAGAGGGGGTGGTTCGGTTACCTCCGCGAGGAGGAAACAGAGACTGAGACGAAGTTTGGGAACTCCAAAAGATATTTTATTTTACCGAATATCGAGAGCGTGGTCGAGAAGCGACTAGCGTGCACGCTCGTTCCCTTAATAACCTAAAATCGTCACAATAAAATAATAACAATAATTCGTAACTTGGTTCGGTAACATAAATTCGGTAACAGGTAATCGGCGGCGGACAATGTTCGGAATCTCGACGCCCACGTATCAACGACTAACGTGGATCGCAGCCACGGTACTTTCGCAACAGATATTTCTTTCCTCAGCCCGATCGCAGCGGGAGTACGCGGAATCTCATGAAAATACGAAAAGAGGAAAATACGGAATAATAAATCGGAAAAAGTTATACGGAATAAGAAATGGGAAAAAGAAATAACTCAAAAAAAGAGAAATATAAAATAAGAAATCGGAAAAGTTAAATTAGGAATTAATTGCAAGAACATTTTTATAAGCAGGAAGTAAATTAAATTATGGACTCGCACGAGGCGCAAACTATTGAATGAAACGGAAGATTAACGAGAACCTTCCAGGCAAATTATCTAACGGAAACTATGTGAAATTGAAAAACATGGATTTTATTGAATTTCTCCCCGAGAACAAATTCCGCGTTTCGCGCGCGAAGGCGTGCCGTCCCCACGATAACGAGTCGAATTTGCTCTATTCTAGCTCTAGCATCAAACCGAACACGTACGACGATCTCACCGGTTTTGTTGCAGTTGCGGGAGTTTCTCGAGTTGTCCTCGGCCAGAAGTCCCACTTCGCGTATGACAAGATGTCGGTATTCTCGCGGAACGTTTTGCACGGATCGGCAGTGGTCACGACGTCCTTCCTTCTCGGGAGCCTACGATTGAGTCCCCGAGAGAAGTAACGTTCTCGCGATCGCGGGTCCTTTTTCCCCACCCTATGCCTATCTTCGTTTCGCCCTCTGCTCTGTTTGTCCGAGTTCCCCGAATTACGGAGATCTCGCGCGGTTCTTTGAATTCCCTCGCGTTCGGGATATCGTGAACGCGGGGTGTTGAGTACGCTCGTGGTGGGAGGTGAATCCACGAGAGTCGTTGCGCGCAGATACGGGAACTTCGGTGAGACGAGCCAGGCGACGGAATAGCGACGAGCCGGACGCTGGAGATCTCGGTAGCTGGTGGCTCGTCGTGTCAGGATGGCTTGGTGATCGGTTGGCGGGTGGAGGACCCGGTGTCGGTAATGTCGCGTGCTACCTCGGTAGCGGCGCGACTGGACGGCGAGTGACTTGTCGAGGTGCTGGTCTCGTGTGGCTGCGACGGAATCGGTAGCAAGGCTCCACTCTGCTGACTGTCGATGGCGGTGGCAAGGCTCCAGCCCGCTGTGCGTTGCTGGGAGGCGTCGAGATGTCCTTGCGGCGGTTACGACCGCCGTACGCTCGAGAGAATATCGACCGGAAAACAAAATAAAGCTCAAAATTAGTCGCGGGAACGGTTCGCTCGCGATTGACCCTGTCTGTTTGCCTGGAAGGGACTCTTCCCGGGAGAAAGAGTGCCGTGTGCCGTGCCGATACACGCGAGAGTCGGAGATTTGGCTCTCGTTGTGGCGGGAGCAGAAAAGCCCCGTCACAGTGTCTACAAATTTATTTCGTCAGTAGGTAGGCTAGGCCGGTTCTGGATCACTTTGTATGCTTTTCAATGAGAGCGAGAGAGATCGCAACCGGGAGGGAGAGAGAGCACGTTCCCTCCTCGGTGTTGCGTCATCGTCGCGTCGTCGTCGCCGTCGTCGGCAGAGTCGCGCGACGGGATGTTGTGGTGAGATAGCGTGCATGTATGTGGGGGTGTGTTTGTGTGTATGTATGTGTTTGTGTGTATGTATGTGTTTGTGTGTATGTGTCGTATGCAATCCTCGTCGCGTCCATGCTCGAGAGACGAAGATGCGCGCCGCGGGCGGGTAGGGGGTAGGGGGTAGGGGGTAGGGGGTAGGGGGTAGGGGTAGGGGCGGGGGTAGGGGGTAGTTCATGACCTGTGAACAGGTTCAAGGTCAATATATCCGTCATTAAAAAACTGATTATTCTTAATTAAAAAAAAGGAAAATCCATACATAAACGGAGAACGACAATCATGAAATGCTTTGAGATCGTCGTAGCCGAGTTGGCCGAGTGGTCTAAGGCGGCGGATTTAAGCTCCGTTTTCCGATGAGGAAGCGTGGGTTCGAACCTCACACTCGGTATTTTTTTTTTAGAATTAGCTTGTTTATTATAAGTAATTCATAGAAGAAAAAGAGAATCATATACAAGGATAAAATACAACGTATATTTTTTATATTATTACAATACTGTAACGCGGCAAAATTGTGCGCCGTAATTTTCGGCTCGTTCGGGCTCACACGAGGCGACACCGCAGGGCCTAGTTGATACTGTAGGATATTTGGTAATTTTTCTTGGAACGAATGTTCATGTATGCCGGGATAAGAGGGCCGTTTGAGAGGAGTAGCGGGCGTGAAGGTCGAAATTGGAGCCGCGAGACGTGAAGCTCGAACTGGAGTAAATTGGGAGTACCATTCTACCTCCCTGCTGTCGGAGTCGTCAACGGTATGAAGAAGGATCATCTGAGAAGATCTTTGATTTGATTGTTCAACGCATCGCATGGATAGTTGCACTCGTCCGGAGTCTCGGGCTGCAGCGAAGATAATCGCCGGGAGTCTCCCGTCAGGGAGAATTGAGTACCTCTGAGGGAGCTCTGTATTACTCGCGTTAGAGGAAGATTGCGTGCGTGCGGGAGATCGATGAGCGTATCGATGTGCGTAGCGTTCGGCTGTGCCGGAAAGGGCCGAGGAATGCCCGAAATGGTGCGAATTTGTCGTGATGATTAGGCAGGGAGGTAGGGATAACGGTAGCGAGCGAGTTCGCGGGTAGATACTCGAGGGCACTTCCCCGTTGTGAGGTCGAGCGAGCGGATCGATTTTGTCAGTCATCGGGTTTCGGGAATTATCCATTGGAGGGAGGATGGATCTTTTTGACGGCGACGATATCCAGTCCGTTTTTTCCGTTCACGTGGCTGCGACTCGATACGGTGAGCTTTCGTCCAAGGGTTTTTTTATTTGTGTAAGGCTACGTTTCCACCGTCACCAATTGTTTTGTGAACTTTGTAATGCCGAGCGTGGGGAATTATAATGTGTAACCGACGGCGTACTTCGTTCGGCCGTGCCGGAGGTATCGAGATCGCCGTGTTTCGGCAGGAGAGTTTGTGACATCGTGTACGGGTTTTGTCTTTTGTTTATTGCCGCGTGGTCGGTCCGGGGAAACCGTACGCGTTCTTACTCGAAGCCGTCGAGGATTTTCTTTCCGGGAGAAATTAGTAAAATTCGAGCCTTAAATTTAGTATTTTGTGGGAGGGTTTAATAAAGTGTCGCCTTGGAAGCTTTCACGGGGAGTCGCCTTATCGTCGTATCGTCGCCTGCTGACGTCTCTAGCGCGTGATTTCGTGTGTGTGTTTTTTACTACTGCCGCATCGACTGGGCCGGGTGAATGTAATTATTGTCGCGTTAATTCGGACACGGTAAAGGGGAGTGCGTTGTGCTGTGTCAGCCACGCCGTGTGTTTGTGTGTGAGATTGCCTCTATATCACGCGTGATAAAGTATGAGAGTCCGGGAGACGCGACCGTCGGTGTGTGTGAGAATGCATGAGCGTTGAAGTGTGCAAATCGTGTACCGGGCAAAGATCTTCCTGTACTAAATTGTTATTCGGTTATTTACGGAACGGGGTTTTACTCCGAGTCCTTCGGTTTTTCCCCTCATTAGTTTGTTTCTTTTAATTAAATAAATATTCGAGTCTTTGGTTCCCGTATTTTCCTGTGATTGCATTTAATTTAGTAGTATAGCTATGCCGGTTCTAACTCACTTTTTCCCTTTTAAAAACCGCAAACCGCAAAAAATCGGTAATCGCAAACCGCAGTACGCGTGCGCGTTACGATAACGATATCTATACGCTATAGATATCGGTAACCACATATATATATATAGCAATTAAGATATCGGTAACCGCAAACCGTAAACCGCAGTACGCGTGCGCGTTACGATAACGATATCTGTAGCGTATCGGTAACCACATATATATAACAATTAACATAGCGGTTTTAATAATCATAACCAAGTTTGAATCCACGGTCGGTAACAAAGTGACTGACTTTAATAATCGGCATTTATGAGCGACTATCGAGTGAAGCGATTTCTTCTTAACCGACAGTGTGATGATCCAACGACTCATCGATCAATCTGAACACACACATACCATCCGTCGATGTGGGGAGGGTAAGTGTAGATGTCTATAATAATAATTATTATAAAAATGTTATTCACACACTGTTCGTATAAATTATTCATTCCCATATGTATAAATTATTCCTACAAATCTGTCATTCTTATGATACCAAGAATCCATAACGTAAAAAAAAAAACAACAGTAGAAAAAAGTTGTCCAGGTTGGCGGGTTCGAACCCAGATTTTTCGGATTAGGAAAATCATTAATTTAAATCCTACTCTATTTGCCTGCCTTAGAGTTACTTAACCAACCGGACAACTGGTGATGATTCAATGATTCAATGATTCACTGTTAAAAAAAAAATAATAATAAATGCAAAAAAAAATGTTACCTAGTTTGTTGAGGATGGATTTGAACTATGATTTTTTTTATCAGGAAAAATCATTAGTTCATATCCTATTATACCCCGTTTAGACTACTTAACCAACTAGGCAACACGTTTGGAGTGATATTTTTAAAAATAAAAAGCAGCGCGAGGTGGCGGCGTAGCAACGGAGGAGGGAACTGCTACCACTACCCACCCCCCCTTATATTTTTATGTGATTGGATTGGAGGGAAATGGTTGACGATACACCCACTCACCATATCCATCCACCTCATATTTTACATGATTCATCTGTCGTCATCCGTCGTTATCCGTCGGTTTGTTTTTACACCCTCGAGATATCAGGAGTCCATGACGCACGAGGAAGTATTTTTTATTATAACCAAGGACATTATTTTTTTATTGTCGTTCGCTCCTTTTTTTTCACGCAAGATATCCAGAGACCATAATGATGAGGAAGTATAAGCAAGCATAACGCGTACGTGAACGTACGTCGTACGGGGCGGGCGGCTGGCGATTCATGCTATCCCACCACTGCTCTTTTTCTTATCTTTATTTTCTATATATGGCGAGAGAGTGTGAAAACCGCAACAAAAGAGTGTGCATAAATATAATAACTCACGCATTGCTGAGGTGGCCCGGCCGGCCGGCGGTCGGTCGTTGTCGTTTATTCCGCCCGCCCACTCGTCGTCTCGGGGGGGGGGGGGGGGGGGGCGATACTATTTTTGCATTCATTCTTAATGTAAGCTTTATAATGTAAGTTTCGGTGAAGGAGGAGGAGGAATTATATAATCGTCTGTAAGTAAATTTTGAATATTATTATTTTTATTCGATGAAGTAATTAAATTTATTTATTGTGTACATTATTTTTTTTTAGTAGCGAAGAATCTAATTATATCAAGAGGATTGAAATATCGATTGATGTAATCTTCAAGTCGAAACCAAAACGTTCGACTAAGCGTAAGAAGATGTGAGTAAAAAAAAATATTTTATTTGTGATTTTTTTGTTTTCAAAATTATATATATTGAATATTTTTTTTGTTTAGGGATCGTGATGGTTACGCATTTATTGGTCAGGCTTTGTTTGCGCTCAGAAAATTTATAATCAAAATAACGAACAAATCCACATGTTTGAAATTTTGTCCGTTCTGTGTGACGATCTTCCTCATCATCGACGGTGAGATGACGAAGGAGTCTTTTAACATATGGTGAGTATTTTATTTTTTTTTCTTTACACGATATTATAATATTTTTTATTTTTATATTTATTTGAAATTTTAGGCCGCCGCATCCTGTTGATGGTAAAGACTTTAACGTAGAAGATGGAGAGGAGGGTGGTGGTGATGAATTTCGCGAAGCTGGTTTCGATGATTTCAATATTTTGAAATTTCATATGGATGCATTCATCGCAGGAATTACAGTTGCTTACGGTCGTCATCCCTCATCTATTTCCATAATTATTCACAAGTCTCTCAATCCCAACAAGATTAATTTTTTTTAAGGTAAGTCATGCACATATAAAGTATTTCCTATTTTTTTCTTCTCTTTTTTTCATTTATCTATTAATTTTATATTTTTTTATTCTAGCAAACATCGAGTATCATCGAGACGACGACGGCGGCGACTTATTTTTTATGCTGCCCAATTATCGAAACAATCTACATTCAATTGTTTTTAAAAAAAGGCAGCATCATGTCTTCTATCGCGAATTATATGCAAAATGCTGGAGACGACGATAACAATTCTTCCATCCTGAATGAGGATGATGATGAGGATGGAGATGATGATGATGATGACGACACTGATGATGATTATGATGATTATCGTTGGAGCAGCGACGATGATGAAGATGATGATGATGATGAAGATGATGAAGATGATGATGATGATGATGAAGACACCACCACCACCACCACCACCACCACCAGGCCGTCCTCGTTGTTGTTGTTGTTGTTGTTCATGACGTAGTATATTCAACCAATTATTAAATATTTGAACTTCATCGCCGGAACATTGGAAAATTTGATTGGCTTTTGGTATTATTCCATGAAGACGACAATTTAATTGTTTTATCGAGTTGTTGCATCTCGAATCCGCTAAGAGTTCCATATATCTTGGGCAACCCAACAATTTCAAATCGAACGATCGAATTCCAATGTTATTCAAGAGATCCTTCTCCAGAGCAGCGGCATCAGTACCCATAACAGTTGTCGTCCCCTTGTACGCAACGATTGGTCTTGGCAGCAGTGCTGCTTGCTGATTAGATGGCTCACCGATCGCAAATCCATCTCCTCGAAGATAATTAATAATCGTTGACTCAACATCTTCTTGCGTCAAGTATTCCGAATGATGATCTTCAAAATATATACCGCTTTGGTTTTTCGCTTCAAAGATATTAAGTATTTTATCTTTTTTATTTAAATCATGAAATTTAATGTCCAGTCTGAAACTTGTTTTGTAAACTCGTTTGTTTTGACAATTGATTATAGATAATTCTTTATAAAGATATCCATCCATGTAATGAAATGCTTTGATACTCATTATATGAGTAATATCATTGATCATTGTTTTTGCTGTTGATGTTTCTATCGTCGCCGTTGACATCATCTTCTTTCTATTATTGAATCAAAAGAATCAACGGTGAGAACGAACACACACAGATACACACACACACATTTTATTTAAGAAAAATAAAAAATATTTACCCGTTCGCTAATTTTTTTTTTTTTTTTTTTAGAGAAATTATAAATATATTATGTAGCATGAGTGCATGCGTGCATACATATGCGCATACAGCATACGTCGTCTCTGTTCGAGCGTCGCGCACGATTTGCCTTCGAGGGAGACGGACGGACTCTAGTTTTTCTCCTTTTTTATAATATCGTTGTAAAAAAAAATATTAGTGAAAGAGACGACGGATGAGGAAGAAGAAGAAGACGGACGGACGACCACGATGCGGTAGTGGTGGGTGGGTGGGTGGGTGATGGTGGTGGATGGGTGGTGGGAATGGATGATGTGCAATAAGAGGGAGAAATAAATTATATAATTTATATTTGATATAATATTTTAATATGAATCAATATGCTTCATACATTTATCAATGCTTACATTGTGACGACGACACGGTCATCATTCTTTATCATTCTTTTTTTTTCACTTCCTTCTCTTATATAATTTTTCTCACAATATTCGACAATGAATTGTACTCGACTATGCGATCGTGTATAATGAGACAGTAAGCACTCGTGTTGTTCGGAATATTTTCGGCACACTCGAACTCTATCTTCACGTCGACCGTACCACTCTTGATCGATTCATTCTGATGCGAACAGTCAATGATTGTTATTGGGCCAAATCTCAAGAAATTAATGAGATCGAGCATTGGTCGAAGATTAGGATCGTTGTAATATGAGTTGATGAATCGACTATACATTTCGTACAGGATACCGTAACGTTCCGTCTTGGCGATAGTAAAATCCAAATTCAATGTGTCGTATGGATAAAAATCTGAATTCAAAAATAATTTTCAATCTCGTAATTTACAATGATCGAATTTTGTCACTGATTTGTTTAGATTGTTTTTTCGATTAGTCTGCAGAGCGATTAGAACGAAACGCGGTTTCTCCATCTGTGTCGAAGTCTTCACCGACCATGTGTGCCGTTGAGTGGACGGCAACAGTGCATATTCATACAGATCCGACGAACGAAAAGCCATGCTTATGGCTCGATCTTCCTTCAGGATACGCAGATACTGCAACTTGGTGTAGTCATCGAGTGTGACATGAGGCATCCTCCACTGTATTCTCGTCAATGTGATCGACGGTGATTTAATTTTCTTCGAAGTTGTGTACAGGGTGTTGGTGCTGTCGCGCGATCTTATCAGCACGAGCTCGTGTCGGGCATTCATAATCACGCGTTTATAATCTTCGAAGAATCCCATCAGCATACTCAACGGTATACAATAAGTGAACTCATTGATTTCTGTTTTTTCAGTTATCGACCACGCTGCATTCTAAAAGTTATCACTCTTCTCCATAGTGAGCGAAGCATAATTCTTCAAAGTAGTCGTTATACCGACGTTCTTGCAACGATCTACCTCAACGCCATTCAATTCATATCGTATTTCACTGAACAAAAATGTCATTCCATTGTTCTCAATGTGAAGCACATCCTCTTGGTCCGTTGCGGTCGCGTCTCTAACACCTTGATTTGCGTTACCCTCGACATAGAGATAACTTTTATGCGGTAGCACTATCGTATCCTGTTGCTGTATCGGTATGCGTATCTCATCGTTATAGTCGTACGATGTATTCGTACGATGTATTCGCGTATGGATTATATCCATGTATTTCAACGTTGGCTATGCGGTTGTCGTATCTCGGCGTAGCCGTGATATTTAATATGTCACTCATTTTTTTTCTCTCTTTCTCTAATACACTTTCTTTTTCCTTCTCCTGCTTCTCCTCCTCCTCCTCCTCCTCCTCCTCCTCATCCTCCTCCTCGTCTTCCACTCCCTCCCTCCTCTTTCACTCACAATCAATTTATTCACATTAATATCAATTATTTTTTTCCCACTCGAAATCCCAATGATTTCAAAAATCGCACGTTCTCAATCGTTATTTTTTTTTCTTTCTTTCAATGTTTCTATTGTCGATAATATTGGATGATGATGATGATGATGATGATGGTGGTGAATGATCAATCATCGCGTTCAACATTGGCAATTTATTTGTTCGTTCAAGGTGGTGTCGATGACGATGATGATGATGATGATGATGGTGTTGTTGTTGATTATGTTGATTATTCGTGGCAGCGTCGGTGGTGGTGGTGGTGGTGATGGCGGCGGTGGCGGCGACACAATCGTAGATCAACATTTTCTCAAATGTAGTCGCACAGTTATTTCTTCCTCGCCAAAATCAACGATATCGTTATTCTGATCAACGATTCGAAGAGTCAGTCGATCTATTACTCGCACGATGATCGGCAAATAAATGACGTTCGATGGTGTTTCCGACATCTTATATCCAGGTTCGACGTTTGGGAAAAATTCATGAATAATGTGCACAGATTTTCCATTGCTGTAGGCTCCCAATGTGATGTTGCACTCGATTCTCAAGATATTTATTTTAATAATATTCACTGGAATGTCAGATTCATGCCAATAATTTGGTTTTAAATAATTATTTTTCGTTGAGAATCCCAAAATGCTACCAATGTTATTTGGTTTACTAAAATCGATTAAATATTTACATCTGATTTCACTCTTCAATGTGTTATTGTTCGCGCGTAGGAGGAACGTATCCTCGGGATCTCCCTTGATTCCGCGCGATATCTCTCGCTGTAGATATTTATTTATAGAGCTGAGTTCGTAAGATCCCTTCGGTATCGCGACACTCTTGTTCGTGTCATAATAGAATATATTATTGGTCGAATCGATGTTGGGAATCACATGAAACGTTTGAAAATCTGCCAATCCCAGCTCGTAATTGGCATCACTCACGTCAATGGGTGGGAAAAATTCTGCCGTCAAATTTTTATATTTTCCCGTCAATGTAATAGTGATTGATGATGTCAGCAATTTTGTCGATGATGACATTTTTTTTTTTAATTCTCGATGTTTCTCCGAAGAAACTCAACACACAATTGTCCACATATCTGTGTGTCATACGATTGATATTGATTATGATTGTACGTTATTCGAACTGACGAACCACCAAAATATTCGATCAATTCCGTGGGGGGTCGAAGATTCCCGAACGAATCGAAATATTTAATTGTATTATCGTGATGTTTGATATATGCAACCCAATGTGTGCCAGATCCTTCGCTATCATCAAGATTCACGATTCCACATTCTCTCTTTCGAATTTTTTTAGGTAAATCATCTCGCATGAATACTCCTCTGAAATTATTGATATCGCTGCATGCTCTAGCGAGTTGATGATTCGTCGTTCCACTACCACCACCACCACCACCACCACCACCACCACCACCACTACTTCGTCGCTGTCGCTGTTGACGACGTTGATCGTTAATTAATTTTTTCTTTTTTTTCTCGAGTTTTTTTTTTCGTCTTCCACCACCACCACCACCACCACCACCACCACCACGTTTGGTATGCGATGGTCTCAGATAGAGACCACGACCCTCCATTCTTCGATTGTGACGTTGTAATTCTTCCAATTGTTTTCGTGCAGATTTGGCTTTGTTCACAGCGGTCGCTACACCAGCGGCACCACCCACCAGCGAACCTAATGCACCCAATATTGGTAATATTGGTAGAAATCCCCCTCTCTTAGCGATGCGTAATTTTCTTCCTCCTCCTCTCTTTCTTCCTCCTCCTCCTCTTCTTCTTCTTCTTCTTCTTCTTCTTCTTCTTCTTCTTCTTCGATGTTGTTGTTGTTTATTACCAGCGCCACTCATACCCATTCCTATCCGCCGCTTCGCGCTCATCGTTGCCCACGTTGCGGTCGCCGCAGCTCGCTCACCGAGAGTCGCGTCACTTGCGGTTATTCGCTTCTTCGCTTCACTTGCCAATATCTTATCAGCTATGTGACGATGATAGAGATCCTTGTGTGCAGCATACGCTATGTCGTGCTCTCGACACGCGGAATCCAATGGATTAATACCACGATCACCGCGAGCTAATCTCTCATTCAAATGTGTACCCGGACCACAAAATTGATATCCCGGAATATGGAGTTCGAAAGGAAGAGCATTGATTGCACTATTCACTAATCCATAACCATTAAATTTTTTATTTTTTATTGTTCTCATTACTATTAATACGTCGTCGTTGCGTTACATACTGACATCCAATTATTTCGATACATTTCTTTTATTACTTCTTCTTCTTCTCTCTCCCCTCCCTCCCCCCTCTACATTATTTGTTTGTACATGTTATTAATCTATCATTATTATATCTTCTTCCTCCTCCTCCTCCTCCTCCTCTTCTTCTCCATCATTATCATTAATTTGTCGATTACGAAGAGAATAATGACCCCATGGCAATGTATTTACAAAATCGGAAGCCACACATCGTTTGTCGTCTCGGGGGTCCAGGGAGATTTTGTTTTCCACCATACTATACACCTTATGCAATTTTGATCTAATACATCTCTGCTCATTGAGCATCGATACTTGATTTTCTAAACAATTCAAATAATCTTGAAATATTATTTTGCGATTCACAACTCTGGACGAGACGCATGAAATGCATACATTGTAACTCCCCTACATAAGAAAATCTCCCGTGTGGCCCCGGTGACGTCACACCGCGAGAGCCCGGGAGACGCGGTCAGCCAGGCGAGATGCCGAGCAGCCGTCGGACAAGCCCGCGGAGAGCCAAGTGGCGCCATCCGACGGGATCGAGTGGCGGCTCGATCGATGCAGAAGCGACGCGCACGCGCAATAGCCAACAACACCCAGGATTCGGAAGCACAGCGGCGCTACCGAGCGGGCTTGCGGCGAAAGCACGCTCAAGATCGAAGAAAGGCGAAAGCGAGGGAAAATCGGCCTCGCTGATTGGACAGAAATGACGACACAACCGTTGCACACGGCACCAATCGAGCACGTTATTAGCTCGACGGATAACACCGGAAGATCGTCACTACTGTACCGACCCGGGATTGGAGGGTAGAGGCAGAACAAGGTTTCCGACCAATAGGAAAATTAATAATCGGGCGGCCGCACACAGACGCGAGCCCGCCAGAAATCTGCCAAACCGACGGAGTGGGAGTCCAGAAGCGGGGTATAAAAGAGCCTGTAATCGGCAGTCGATCATCAGTTCATCGGATCTACCTTACCAGCGGACAACTCTCAAGGAATAAAAGTGAAAAGTAAAAGTGAAAAGTAAAAGTGAAAAGTAAAAGTGAAAAGTAAAAGTGAAAAGTAAAAGTGAAAAGTAAAAGTGAAAAGTAAAAGTGAAAAGTAAAAGTGAAAAGTAAAAGTGAAAAGTAAAAGTGAAAAGTAAAAGTGAAAAGTAAAAGTGAAAAGTAAAAGTGAAAAGTAAAAGTGAAAAGTAAAAGTGAAAAGTAAAAGTTAAAAGTAAAAGTGAAAAGTAAAAGTGAAAAGTAAAAGTGAAAAGTAAAAGTGAAAAGTAAAAGTGAAAAGTAAAAGTGAAAAGTAAAAGTGAAAAGTAAAAGTGAAAAGTAAAAGTGAAAAGTAAAAGTGAAAAGTAAAAGTGAAAAGTAAAAGTGAAAAGTAAAAGTGAAAAGTAAAAGTGAAAAGTAAAAGTGAAAAGTAAAAGTGAAAAGTAAAAGTGAAAAGTAAAAGTGAAAAGTAAAAGTGAAAAGTAAAAGTGAAAAGTAAAAGTGAAAAGTAAAAGTGAAAAGTAAAAGTGAAAAGTAAAAGTGAAAAGTAAAAGTGAAAAGTAAAAGTGAAAAGTAAAAGTGAAAAGTAAAAGTGAAAAGTAAAAGTGAAAAGTAAAAGTGAAAAGTAAAAGTGAAAAGTAAAAGTGAAAAGTAAAAGTGAAAAGTAAAAGTGAAAAGTAAAAGTGAAAAGTAAAAGTGAAAAGTAAAAGTGAAAAGTAAAAGTGAAAAGTAAAAGTGAAAAGTAAAAGTGAAAAGTAAAAGTGAAAAGTAAAAGTGAAAAGTAAAAGTGAAAAGTAAAAGTGAAAAGTAAAAGTGAAAAGTAAAAGTGAAAAGTAAAAGTGAAAAGTAAAAGTGAAAAGTAAAAGTGAAAAGTAAAAGTGAAAAGTAAAAGTGAAAAGTAAAAGTGAAAAGTAAAAGTGAAAAGTAAAAGTGAAAAGTAAAAGTGAAAAGTAAAAGTGAAAAGTAAAAGTGAAAAGTAAAAGTGAAAAGTAAAAGTGAAAAGTAAAAGTGAAAAGTAAAAGTGAAAAGTAAAAGTGAAAAGTAAAAGTGAAAAGTAAAAGTGAAAAGTAAAAGTGAAAAGTAAAAGTGAAAAGTAAAAGTGAAAAGTAAAAGTGAAAAGTAAAAGTGAAAAGTAAAAGTGAAAAGTAAAAGTGAAAAGTAAAAGTGAAAAGTAAAAGTGAAAAGTAAAAGTGAAAAGTAAAAGTGAAAAGTAAAAGTGAAAAGTAAAAGTGAAAAGTAAAAGTGAAAAGTAAAAGTGAAAAGTAAAAGTGAAAAGTAAAAGTGAAAAGTAAAAGTGAAAAGTAAAAGTGAAAAGTAAAAGTGAAAAGTAAAAGTGAAAAGTAAAAGTGAAAAGTAAAAGTGAAAAGTAAAAGTGAAAAGTAAAAGTGAAAAGTAAAAGTGAAAAGTAAAAGTGAAAAGTAAAAGTGAAAAGTAAAAGTGAAAAGTAAAAGTGAAAAGTAAAAGTGAAAAGTAAAAGTGAAAAGTAAAAGTGAAAAGTAAAAGTGAAAAGTAAAAGTGAAAAGTAAAAGTGAAAAGTAAAAGTGAAAAGTAAAAGTGAAAAGTAAAAGTGAAAAGTAAAAGTGAAAAGTAAAAGTGAAAAGTAAAAGTGAAAAGTAAAAGTGAAAAGTAAAAGTGAAAAGTAAAAGTGAAAAGTAAAAGTGAAAAGTAAAAGTGAAAAGTAAAAGTGAAAAGTAAAAGTGAAAAGTAAAAGTGAAAAGTAAAAGTGAAAAGTAAAAGTGAAAAGTAAAAGTGAAAAGTAAAAGTGAAAAGTAAAAGTGAAAAGTAAAAGTGAAAAGTAAAAGTGAAAAGTAAAAGTGAAAAGTAAAAGTGAAAAGTAAAAGTGAAAAGTAAAAGTGAAAAGTAAAAGTGAAAAGTAAAAGTGAAAAGTAAAAGTGAAAAGTAAAAGTGAAAAGTAAAAGTGAAAAGTAAAAGTGAAAAGTAAAAGTGAAAAGTAAAAGTGAAAAGTAAAAGTGAAAAGTAAAAGTGAAAAGTAAAAGTGAAAAGTAAAAGTGAAAAGTAAAAGTGAAAAGTAAAAGTGAAAAGTAAAAGTGAAAAGTAAAAGTGAAAAGTAAAAGTGAAAAGTAAAAGTGAAAAGTAAAAGTGAAAAGTAAAAGTGAAAAGTAAAAGTGAAAAGTAAAAGTGAAAAGTAAAAGTGAAAAGTAAAAGTGAAAAGTAAAAGTGAAAAGTAAAAGTGAAAAGTAAAAGTGAAAAGTAAAAGTGAAAAGTAAAAGTGAAAAGTAAAAGTGAAAAGTAAAAGTGAAAAGTAAAAGTGAAAAGTAAAAGTGAAAAGTAAAAGTGAAAAGTAAAAGTGAAAAGTAAAAGTGAAAAGTAAAAGTGAAAAGTAAAAGTGAAAAGTAAAAGTGAAAAGTAAAAGTGAAAAGTAAAAGTGAAAAGTAAAAGTGAAAAGTAAAAGTGAAAAGTAAAAGTGAAAAGTAAAAGTGAAAAGTAAAAGTGAAAAGTAAAAGTGAAAAGTAAAAGTGAAAAGTAAAAGTGAAAAGTAAAAGTGAAAAGTAAAAGTGAAAAGTAAAAGTGAAAAGTAAAAGTGAAAAGTAAAAGTGAAAAGTAAAAGTGAAAAGTAAAAGTGAAAAGTAAAAGTGAAAAGTAAAAGTGAAAAGTAAAAGTGAAAAGTAAAAGTGAAAAGTAAAAGTGAAAAGTAAAAGTGAAAAGTAAAAGTGAAAAGTAAAAGTGAAAAGTAAAAGTGAAAAGTAAAAGTGAAAAGTAAAAGTGAAAAGTAAAAGTGAAAAGTAAAAGTGAAAAGTAAAAGTGAAAAGTAAAAGTGAAAAGTAAAAGTGAAAAGTAAAAGTGAAAAGTAAAAGTGAAAAGTAAAAGTGAAAAGTAAAAGTGAAAAGTAAAAGTGAAAAGTAAAAGTGAAAAGTAAAAGTGAAAAGTAAAAGTGAAAAGTAAAAGTGAAAAGTAAAAGTGAAAAGTAAAAGTGAAAAGTAAAAGTGAAAAGTAAAAGTGAAAAGTAAAAGTGAAAAGTAAAAGTGAAAAGTAAAAGTGAAAAGTAAAAGTGAAAAGTAAAAGTGAAAAGTAAAAGTGAAAAGTAAAAGTGAAAAGTAAAAGTGAAAAGTAAAAGTGAAAAGTAAAAGTGAAAAGTAAAAGTGAAAAGTAAAAGTGAAAAGTAAAAGTGAAAAGTAAAAGTGAAAAGTAAAAGTGAAAAGTAAAAGTGAAAAGTAAAAGTGAAAAGTAAAAGTGAAAAGTAAAAGTGAAAAGTAAAAGTGAAAAGTAAAAGTGAAAAGTAAAAGTGAAAAGTAAAAGTGAAAAGTAAAAGTGAAAAGTAAAAGTGAAAAGTAAAAGTGAAAAGTAAAAGTGAAAAGTAAAAGTGAAAAGTAAAAGTGAAAAGTAAAAGTGAAAAGTAAAAGTGAAAAGTAAAAGTGAAAAGTAAAAGTGAAAAGTAAAAGTGAAAAGTAAAAGTGAAAAGTAAAAGTGAAAAGTAAAAGTGAAAAGTAAAAGTGAAAAGTAAAAGTGAAAAGTAAAAGTGAAAAGTAAAAGTGAAAAGTAAAAGTGAAAAGTAAAAGTGAAAAGTAAAAGTGAAAAGTAAAAGTGAAAAGTAAAAGTGAAAAGTAAAAGTGAAAAGTAAAAGTGAAAAGTAAAAGTGAAAAGTAAAAGTGAAAAGTAAAAGTGAAATGTAAAAGTGAAAAGTAAAAGTGAAAAGTAAAAGTGAAAAGTAAAAGTGAAAAGTAAAAGTGAAAAGTAAAAGTGAAAAGTAAAAGTGAAAAGTAAAAGTGAAAAGTAAAAGTGAAAAGTAAAAGTGAAAAGTAGAATAGAGCGAAGATGGCGGCCGGGGCAGTAGACGGGAAAAGAATGTGCGGATAGAGAGTGAAATAGTGAGGGAAGCCGTGGATGGAAATAGAAAAAAGTACAGGGAGGAAGAAGGCAGAAGAAAGAGGAATGGAGGAAATAAAGAGGAAAAGTCAGGAAGTGTGAAAGTGAGGAAAAAAAAGAGTGAAAAGAAAAAGGAAGAAACGAGGTTAGGAAGGACAGGAGAGACGAGGGGAAGAAAGACGAGAGGAGAGGAGGGAAAGGCAGAAAGCAAGAAAGGCACGAGGCGACAGCGGAAAAAGGCGGAAAAAGACGAAGGAGGCCGAGTGGAGAGTGCGGAGCGGAAGGAGGAAGAAAGACGAGGAATGACGGAAAGCCCCGAGCCGAGAGAGCCGAGAGAGGTCGAGAGAGAAGGAATAGAAGGCGCGAAAGAAGACAGCGGCGAAGGAGAAGAGAGGAAAGGCCTAAGCCGAAGTTGGTGGGAACAGAGGGCGACCGAGCCGTGTCAGGCGAGGAAGCCCGGAGACGGACGAAGGCAGCGGGAGAAAGGACGGAGAGAGGGAGAGAAAGGCCCGAGCCGGAACCGGAGACAGCCGAGGGGAACCGAGTCGAGGAGCCGAGGAACCACGAGGACGGAGGCGAAGATCGGACGGACTCGAGGCGAGAATAAGGGCGGGAAAGGAGCCGAAGAGGAACGAGGAAAGCCGAGGAAGTCCGAGGGAGCACGAGGAACAGAGGAGCGCGGTGACCGAGCTGCTGAGCCCAGAAACACGTGGGACGGTAAACACGAGACCACGAGTGGACACAAGACAAAGGAAAGCAGAGAAACATGGAGGAGTTGACAAAGGCGGTGAAAGAAGTGGCAAAGGAGCTAAGAGGAATTAGGGAGGAGATGGTGGACTTGAAGAGTGAAATGAAAGGATTGAAAGTGTGGTGGGAAAGAAGTGACGAGAGAAGAGAAAGGCGTGGAAGAGAGAGAGGGAGATACGACAGTGAAAGTGATAGCGACGGAAGAACCGAGGGGGAAAGTAGCGCGAACACGGACAGCGGTCACGAATGGACAAGGAGAACGGAAGAAAGTGGTGAAGAGAGTGAACAGGAAACGGAGGTGAAAATGATCGGAGAAGCAGAAAATAAGCTGAGCGAAATGGTGGAAGACGAGGAGATGGGGGATAGAAAGAACGAGAAGGCGAAGGTCAAGCAGCAAGAGGAGGAGAAGGGAGTGAAGAGCTACACAGGATGGATAACGGCGGGGAGAAAGACAGAGGCGGAACGGGAAGAAAGAAGACGAGCTGCGGAGGAGACGATGAAGAAAGAGAGGTGGAGTGCGGAGCAGGAAGAAAGACAAAGAAGGAAGAAGAGAGTGATGATGAGAGGGGAGGCTGGACAGGGAGAAGTTGGATTAGAGCAAGTGAAGGAGGTAATCAGAGAAGGTCTGGGAAAGGACATAGAAGTGGAGAGGATAGTGAACAAGAGAGAGAGAGGAAAGGAGACGGAGATGGTGAGAAGGAGGAGAGAAATGGAGAGGCTGGGAATCGAGATAAAGGAAGACATGACATGGTGGGAGAGGAGGACGAGATACAAGATGATCGAGAGGGCGGCGGAGGAGCGAAGGAAAGGAAATCGAGCGAGAGTGGAAAACAGAAGACTGGTGATCGAAGGAAAAGGATGGAGATGGGACGAGTGGGAAGAGAAATGGTGCGAGGAGAAAGAAGAAGACGAGGGGGGAAAAGGAACGGGAAAAATTGTAAAGGAAGAGAGAGAAAGACGGGAGGTGTAAACAAGGAGTCAACCCAGATAGAAAAATGACGGCACGGAGACGGAGCGGTGGCGGTACTAATGGTAAGATTCCCGTTTGACGGCACGTTTTTCTATCTGGGAACCTTGTCAAAAAAAAAAAAACTTGTAACTCTAAGGAGAATCAATAAAAACATACATACATACATACAAAAGTGAAAAGTAAAAGTGAAAAGTAAAAGTGAAAAGTAAAAGTGAAAAGTAAAAGTGAAAAGTAAAAGTGAAAAGTAAAAGTGAAAAGTAAAAGTGAAAAGTAAAAGTGAAAAGTAAAAGTGAAAAGTAAAAGTGAAAAGTAAAAGTGAAAAGTAAAAGTGAAAAGTAAAAGTGAAAAGTAAAAGTGAAAAGTAAAAGTGAAAAGTAAAAGTGAAAAGTAAAAGTGAAAAGTAAAAGTGAAAAGTAAAAGTGAAAAGTAAAAGTGAAAAGTAAAAGTGAAAAGTAAAAGTGAAAAGTAAAAGTGAAAAGTAAAAGTGAAAAGTAAAAGTGAAAAGTAAAAGTGAAAAGTAAAAGTGAAAAGTAAAAGTGAAAAGTAAAAGTGAAAAGTAAAAGTGAAAAGTAAAAGTGAAAAGTAAAAGTGAAAAGTAAAAGTGAAAAGTAAAAGTGAAAAGTAAAAGTGAAAAGTAAAAGTGAAAAGTAAAAGTGAAAAGTAAAAGTGAAAAGTAAAAGTGAAAAGTAAAAGTGAAAAGTAAAAGTGAAAAGTAAAAGTGAAAAGTAAAAGTGAAAAGTAAAAGTGAAAAGTAAAAGTGAAAAGTAAAAGTGAAAAGTAAAAGTGAAAAGTAAAAGTGAAAAGTAAAAGTGAAAAGTAAAAGTGAAAAGTAAAAGTGAAAAGTAAAAGTGAAAAGTAAAAGTGAAAAGTAAAAGTGAAAAGTAAAAGTGAAAAGTAAAAGTGAAAAGTAAAAGTGAAAAGTAAAAGTGAAAAGTAAAAGTGAAAAGTAAAAGTGAAAAGTAAAAGTGAAAAGTAAAAGTGAAAAGTAAAAGTGAAAAGTAAAAGTGAAAAGTAAAAGTGAAAAGTAAAAGTGAAAAGTAAAAGTGAAAAGTAAAAGTGAAAAGTAAAAGTGAAAAGTAAAAGTGAAAAGTAAAAGTGAAAAGTAAAAGTGAAAAGTAAAAGTGAAAAGTAAAAGTGAAAAGTAAAAGTGAAAAGTAAAAGTGAAAAGTAAAAGTGAAAAGTAAAAGTGAAAAGTAAAAGTGAAAAGTAAAAGTGAAAAGTAAAAGTGAAAAGTAAAAGTGAAAAGTAAAAGTGAAAAGTAAAAGTGAAAAGTAAAAGTGAAAAGTAAAAGTGAAAAGTAAAAGTGAAAAGTAAAAGTGAAAAGTAAAAGTGAAAAGTAAAAGTGAAAAGTAAAAGTGAAAAGTAAAAGTGAAAAGTAAAAGTGAAAAGTAAAAGTGAAAAGTAAAAGTGAAAAGTAAAAGTGAAAAGTAAAAGTGAAAAGTAAAAGTGAAAAGTAAAAGTGAAAAGTAAAAGTGAAAAGTAAAAGTGAAAAGTAAAAGTGAAAAGTAAAAGTGAAAAGTAAAAGTGAAAAGTAAAAGTGAAAAGTAAAAGTGAAAAGTAAAAGTGAAAAGTAAAAGTGAAAAGTAAAAGTGAAAAGTAAAAGTGAAAAGTAAAAGTGAAAAGTAAAAGTGAAAAGTAAAAGTGAAAAGTAAAAGTGAAAAGTAAAAGTGAAATAAGTGAAATAGTCGTGAAACAGTGCCAAAAAGGACTTATAAATTTTGTGCTACTGTGGACTTATAAATTTTGTACCGTTTGGACTTATGAAATTTGTGCCGTTCGGACTTATAAAATTCGGTGCCGATTTGGACTTGTGAAACTCGTGCCGAAAAAGAACTTATAAATTTTCGTGCCGAGGACTTATAAAATTTGTGACACTTTGACTTGTGAAATCTTGTGGCAATTTGGACTTATGAAAATTATGCCGATTCGCACTTATAAATTTAGTGCAAGGTGAACTTATAAAATTAGTGCCGATTGGACTTATACATTTTTGTGGAAGTGAAGAATAACTGGTAAAGAAAAAACTGCGCCGAGCGAGACTGATAAACAATTGGTATTATTGAAGATGGTCAGGTGAAACTTGGTGCGAGCAATAATCTACAAAGTGTCAACCGGTGCAACGATCGGAACGAATCGGTAAAATGACCAAAGTGACTGGACAGAAAAGTCATAAGTGTCAAGGTGAAAAATAAAACACCACGGTCCCGAAAAAGTCACATCCAGGGGTTAATTCACTTCCCCTGAAGTCAACTACAACAACAGTTCAAGGTAAAAACATCCAATTGTTGAATTAACACCAATTGCAAATCGCGAGGTGAGCGAGCTTTCACCGTCGATCGCCGCGCCGTGACGTCAGAACGAGATAGCCGAGCACAGATAGTGCGGTCCACACGCGAATAAATCCTTTCGACGTAATATTCCGACTTCAAGAAATTAAATTATTCTAGATAAAGAGAAATAAGATCCGAGCATCAGAATAATCGTTTTTCACTAATGTTGTTATCAATGGACATAATATGTTGAACGATAATAAATTAAACAAGTCGATTCAAGGAATAGAAAGACTTGTAATCACATGAGAGCTTGTCATTTTATAAATAAAAATTATTATCGTTTCATATAAAAAAAAAAACGTCTCTGACACACCAACCCAGAATTCCTAGACACTCGAGTCCACGAATCCTTCCGTTTGAGTGCCCGTTCCTCTGAAGGAGGTGCGCAAATCCGGAAATTATTGTACGGAGACTTGCTCATGTTACAACATCTTCGATCGTAATCCAATGAATTCACTGATGATCGAGCCACTGTTCTCGTCCTTCATCAGGCCCAATACTTTTTTGTTCACTCTCGGCATATTATACACATTATTTTCCAAATAATCACTCGTGTCGAAACGTTGTATATCGCGTTTCATAATTTCATAAATATTAACGTTTCTAAATTCATAAATAAGACTATCGGTGTCGGTATATAAAATTTTACAGCGATCTCCAAGCATTGGTTTTATATAAGCATAATGAAAATCGTATAGATGTATTTTTGAAATATCCAATATTGACATTCCAACATACATTGGTTTGTTCATTTTGACTTCCAATCTCGACATGTGAATAGCTAAAAAATTCTCATTGAATACAACTCTACGATGGAAATTTGGTTTTTCAATCAATGATTTTGCACCGTATCGCCCACTCCATGACGAAACCAATTTTACATCGATATAATTGCGAACGTTCTCCATTGTTTTACCGAATAAAGCGTTGTTCATTAATTTTCGCAAATTTTTTTCAAACTCAGTAGTTGTCAACGCACGCAATCGAGTATTCAAATCGATGTATCCGCTAAGCCACATCGATTGATTGAATTTTAATATTCTATGAATCTTTGTCAGTCGTAAACCATGAAGCAGGCATTGTTGTAGTGCACGATAATGAACAACATAACGATACTTATTGTTGAGCGTGGCGAGAAGTTTTGAATGAGTGCGCTCTCCCGGCGGTTGCACACGTTCTGAACAAAATGGAAGATCCGCATGCAAATCGTGCACATTGTCTAGATATTCTAAATCAATCTACAAAATATATCCGATTGATCCATCGGCAGCTATCGATTCTACATGGAAATTGCTTATGTTTTTAACCCATTCAAAATTTTTATATGGCAATGCTTGCGACATCGCCCATCCATATAAATTATTAATATCGTAATACATTAGATAAATATCATCTCTTTGTTCATCGTACGCATCGCCGCTCATATACTTATTATTCGCTTTCGAATAACGATGTGAGCACTGACTTAGTCCACCGCGTACACCTCGCTCAACAAACATCATCATATCTATATGCGTCAATAATTCAAGTTCGACTTTGGTAAATTTTAACATTACATCCCACGCATAACCGGGCACGGTGAAGTAATAAGCGGGATCGAGACTGTAACTCGTTAGACAGTCGAGTCTGAATGTTTCGAAGACGTCGGCCAACAATAGCACATCCGTCTTTAGATACAAATCGCTGTATTCTCCGAGTGGTTAAACATCGAACATTCGCCAAATATTTTTCGCATGTTCATAATCTTCTCTCGAGATATTACAATCCTCTAATTTATTGTAAAAGTTCTCGTACACGGGTAAACTCGTCTCGTTTAATCTTTCCCATTCGCACACATAATCGTATGGGAATACACCTTTCCTCGTTAAAAGATTAAATTTTTCGTG
This sequence comes from Ichneumon xanthorius, assembly GCA_917499995.1. NCBI lineage: Eukaryota > Metazoa > Arthropoda > Insecta > Hymenoptera > Ichneumonidae > Ichneumon > Ichneumon xanthorius. The sequence continues at coordinate 310,773 of CAKJTD010000048.1, read as the reverse complement.
GCTCAGATAATTGAAATTATTGCGCGTAATTTTTATATCTTTCTTATCCAAAGTTGAGACCAATTTGCTCAAACCCATATTCAAAAATTTAAATGAATCAATAAATCTCAATTGGATTTTCAAACGATCATCGCGGCGGCGCGTCTTGACTGTCTTCGTGAAAGTTGTATATTTTTCGAGCATCGTGGCAATCACGCTCGTTTTCGATGATCCATCATCATCATTAAATTTTTCAACCACTTCTTGAATTAAAAAATGTGCATCATAATTTGTTAAATTATGAAAAATTATTGGAAGAAGATGCAAATCTTTGTAATTTAAATTACAACCGGCATGAGCTACACCTCTGAAACGTCCTGTCAAATGACAATGATCTCGAACCACCCGCGTAGAAAAGATTAGTATTGCCGAGATTCTCACCAAGAATCTCACTGAGAGTCAAGCATGAGCGCCGAACCAAGATTCTCTCCGAGATTCTTTCCGAGATTCTCAAAAAAAAAAAGTTCCGGGAATCCGTTGGAAATCTCTCCGAGATTCTTTCCGAGATTCTCCAAAAAAAAAAAGTTCCGGGAATCCGTTGGAAATCTCTCCGATATTCTTTCCGAGATTCTCAAAAAAAAAAAAACAAAGTTCCGGGAATCCGTTGGAAATCTCTCCGAGATTCTTTCCGAGATTCTCCAAAAAAAAAAGTTTCGGAAATCCGTTGGAAACCTCTCCGAGATTCTTTCCGAGATTCTCAAAAAAAAAAGTTCCGGGAATCCGTTGGAAATCTCTCCGAGATTCTTTCCGAGATTCTCCAAAAAAAAAAACAAAGTTCCGGGAATCCGTTGGAAATCTCTCCGAGATTCTTTCCGAGATTCTCAAAAAAAAAAAAGGTTCGGAAATCCGTTGGAAATCTCTCCGAGATTCTTTCCGAGATTCTTTAAAAAAAAGTTACGGGAAGAAAAAAGTTCCCCGAGAAAAACCGTATTGCAAGCGGTGTATAGACGCGCGATACTAGCTTGATCGCGCTTGCAACAAAGCAGCACTCAACGATGAAGTTACATCGAAATTTTATGACCCTATAAAGATATCTGCATGAGACTAAATTTCATCAAGTTATAACGACTGTGTTTTACATCGCACAAACTTCGCTCGGGGTATTTCACTTGAAAAATAAAATTCTACAAGCAATCTATTTTTCCCTCAATACCAGTGCATTAACACAGATTTGCCAGCGATGAAATTTGATGCAGTCGAGATAACTTCAGGGACACGAAATTTGCACTATGGTTCGGATAATAGAAATCCGGATAAAGCAACTCGCAGTTTGGTTAAATGGAGGTTCGGGTAATCGAGGTTCTACTGTAAGCGCAAAGCAATGAAACAGCTGGTTGCTTTTTCGCTAAAAGTTACTGGAAGGCAACCTCAAAGTAATCGTTCAGTGAAACTCAGATTGCCAAACTGCCTCAGTCGAAAACAACCGGAAGTAAACGGATCACAGATAAATGTTCAAGCTGTGCGACCGTCTCCCCCCCCCCCCCCCCCCCGATGCGACTCAGGACCGATCATAAGTATTATCAGCGAGGGGAATCGACGATTGCAACGACGATTGTCTCGGTATCAGTGCAAGGTTTGGATGATCTCTTGGCGAGGCGACTGTAGGTTTTTACTGTAGGATGCCAATTTATCATCCGCCTCATTAGCGTACGTCGGTAACCATGAGCTTGTAACTCCCCTACATAAATAAAATCTCCCGTGTGGCCCCGGTGACGTCACACCGCGAGAGCCCGGGAGACGCGGTCAGCCAGGCGAGATGCCGAGCAGCCGTCGGACAAGCCCGCGGAGAGTCAAGTGGCGCCATCCGACGGGATCGAGCGGCGGCTGGATAGATGCCGAAGCGACGCGCACGCGCAATAGCCAGCACAGCGGCGCTGCCGAACGGGCTTGCGGCGAAAGCACGGTCAAGGTCGGAGAAAGGCGAAAGCGAGGGAAAATCGGCCTCGCTGATTGGATGGAGATGACGACACTCCCTTTGCACACGGCACCGACCGAGCACACTATTTGCTCAGCGGATAAGACCGGATAATCGTCACTAACATACCGACCCGGGATTGGAGGGCAGAGAAGGAACAAGGCTTTTAGCCAATGAGAAAATTAATAATCGGGCGACCGCACGCAGACGCGAGTCCGCCAGAAATTTGCCAAACCGACGGAGTGGGAGTCCAAAATCGGGGTATAAAGGACGGCGATTTCGGCAGTTGATCATCAGAGAACGATCTACCTTATCATTGGCCAACTCCAAAGGAAAAAGTGAAAAGTGAATAAAAGTGAAATAAGTGAAATGAAAGTGAATTTGTGCAAAAAGGACTTATAAAATCTGTGCCGAAAAAGGACTTATAAATTTCCGTGCCAAGTGAACTTATAAATTGTGCACCGAAAAAGGAGTTATAAAATTGAGGACAATTTGGACTTATAAATCCGTGCCGATTTGAATTTGTGAAAATTGTGCTGGCCCGAACTTATAAAAATCGGGGACGATTTAGACTTATAAAATTTGTGACATTTCGACACATAACTTCTCGTGCTAAGTGACATATAATCAAGGTGTTAAGTCTGACTTGGACAATTGTGCCGAATGGGAACTTAGAACAGTACGAGTAAGCAAGACTGACTAAGACCCGCAGGTGACGTGAGCCGACGAAAGTGTCTATGGGAGCGAACCGGTAAAGTGACCAAAGTGACCGGCAGGAAAGCCGTAAACTCCACGGAAGAAATTTCCAACTTCCAGGACCGGAAAAAGGCACATCCAGGGGTTCGTTCACTCCCCTGGAAGGCTCCTATACCGACAAAACAAGGTAAAAAAGTTTTTGTCTCCAATTAACGCCAATTGCAAATCGCAAGGTGAGCGAGCTGTCACAGGCGATCGCCGTGCCGTGACGTCACCGCGAGACAGCCGAGCACAGCGGCCAGCTGGACTTCGCGTCGACCGAGAAGCTGCCCGCGCATGCGTGGTGCGGTTCACGCGAAATAAATAATTTTCGATTAAAGATATCTCCTTGAAGCCATAAAATAAGACGATAAATAGAGACAATAAGCGAAGGAGAAACCAGTGCTTGAACGAGATTGATATTCATTGTTCACTCTTTTCTTTCCGAAAGAACAACTTCTGTAATCGCTCCGAATATAGATATAGGCAGAGAATAACCCGAGTTAAGACAGGACCGAAAAAGGGTTAATGAAGATTGAAGCCTGTAACCTGACCAATAAAGCGTATTATTTAAACGGCAAAATCGTCTCTGACACACCGACCCATAATTCCTTCACGCTCGAGTCCACGAATCCGTCCGTTTGAGTGCCCTTCTCGCAGAAGGAGGCGCATAAATACGGAAATTATTGTACGAGGAATCAGCTCCTGTTACATTTGGCGCCCAACGTGGGGCTCGAGAAAAAGGAATTGGCTGTGTCAGAGCGGAATAAAATAAAATAGACATCACAAATTAAATTAAATTAAATTAAAACTAAATAAATAAATTTACAACTTGCGAATCGAAATGTCGGAAATATCGTTCGACCAGGAGAGACGCGAGCTCGAGCTCATGGAAAGTGTTGCGGAGAGGTCGCAACGGCTCCGAAATCGGCAGCGTTCGAAACGCACGCACACCACTTTACTTCACACGCACCACGCATCCCTACCCTATTCTCGCTCTCCTTCATCCACATCCATCCGCTCGCAAGCTACCGCTTTCTCCCACCACCTTCAGTTACCGAAATCGCTCTGTATAAGACGCAGGCATTTTAATAAAGCTATATCGTTATTGTTTTCATCTGGCTGTCTTCTTTCGTAACTCCTTAACTGACTCCTCTGGGTCCAGCCGGAATTCTACGCCACATTTTTGATCCTTCGAGCCGGATCTCGCGGTGCATCCCCGGGATAAATTACAGCATCTGTGAAAAGGATTTTTACGTGCAAGTGCTTCGCTCGCTGGCTGGACAATATACACTCTCTGGACTCGTTTATCTCTTCGCTCGTGTCGGTTAAGTCTCTGGAACGTTACATTCGACCACAGGGTTCGCGTTATCGCGACATTCGCAATTTTACCGGGTCTCTCACGTTATCCGAACGCGGATTCAGTCATCGCGACTCTCAACGGCTCTCTCGCGTCGCGCCGATCTCGGATTCGAACTTTTCGGTGGCAGCAACGGCCGCGGTCGGCCAAGGTGCTCTCCGCCGGGCTCGTGTTTACACCTCATCCCCCGGTCATTGAACCGCTGCCGGTTGAACGTGCGGCTGCCTAGCCGAGTTCTATCTGTACCGAGCCGCGCGCGTCATAATTCGGACAGCTATACGTCGCTCGCACGGAGTCTCGCGTTAGTGGCGCGCTCTCTCACTCATCGACAGCCATGGATGCCCTCGTCGAACGTCAACAACAGCTGAGCGCGCGGATCTTCAAGGCTCTCGACAATTGCAAGAAGCTGGCGAGAGACAAGGTCAACCGGGAGGTCATCGTTACTCGTATTGAAATGCTCGATACGACTTGGGAAAAATTCGAGGACGTCCATGCGCAGATCTCGCTCAAGAAGGACGACCCTCTGAAGGCTGAGCTCCTGGCCCTCTTCGAGCTGACGGAGGAGAAATACCTCGACAGCAAAGCCGAGATGCGGCGCGCTCTCGCTACCTTTCCGCCGGCTGAGGTTGTGGCTGCGCCCAGCAGTACAGGTGCCGCGTCCCACTCTCGTCAGCTTCCGAAGATCCAGCTTCCGCAATTTTCGGGTTCTTACGCGGATTGGCCGAACTTTCGCGACCTCTTCTCTTCACTCATCAGCGAGAATCGAGACGTTTCATACGTTGAGAAGCTACACTATTTAAAGACTAGTGTCTCCGGCGATGCCGCCGATCTGCTCCGGAACATTGCCACAACCGAGGAGAATTTTGTGCGAGCCTGGACAGTGCTACTCACTCGGTACGAGAACAAACGGTTGCTGACGAATTCACAACTCTCGGCGTTAGTCGCGTTGAAACCGCCACTCAGGAGTCGTCGTCTCAACTGCGAACGCTCTTCGCCGGAGTTACCGATGCGCTCGGGGCTCTAACGGCTCTCGGACGACCCGTCTCCCATTGGGATGACTGGGTTGTATTCACAACGGCGCAAAAGCTCGACTCGTCATCCCGGCGCGACTGGGAGAAGAGTATCGGTCTTAGCGTCGAGCCACCAACGTGGGAAGCTCTCAAGGCCTTCATCACCGGACGCATCTTGACGCTCGAGTCACTGGAGTCGTCGACGGGGAAGCCCAAGAACGCCGCTGGACCGTCGCGGCCTACTTCAGCTACCGTGAAGAGCCATCACGCCTCCGCTGGAACGTCTACCTGCGCGTGTTGCTCGGCTGACCATTTCGTGCTTCAATGTTCGCAGTTCCGCAGTAAGACACCGGAAGAGAGGCGCGAAATCGTCGTCTCAAAGCAGCTCTGCTACAACTGCCTTGGAGGTCACCGGGTCAACGCGTGCAGGTCGACAAAGCGCTGTCAGCTCTGCTCAGGACATCACCATACGATGCTTCACGGTGCCGGGAAGCCTGGAGAAGCCGCTCCTTCCGTCAACGTTGCTGCCACGGCTCCGAGCCGACCCACTGCAGGCTCTTCCCAAGCTCGGCTGGCGAGTGCTCTGGCTTGCAGTCTGCCTTCCGTTCGTGAAGAACGCACACTCGTCGTCCTGGCCACAGCCATCGTGAGTATCGCAGACAACGTGGGACGACTTGTCGAGACTCGAGCGCTGCTCGACCAAGGCTCCGAGGCATCGCTCGTCTCATGTAACCTCGTGCAACGCCTTCACTTGCCGCGGTTACCTACAACGGTGTCAGTCGTCGGGATTGGGAAGAAGTCCACGGAGGCATCGGGGAGAGTCGTCGCTCAAATTCACTCTCGACTTGACCTCGCTCGTTCGTACCGGGTGAATGCCTTGGTCATGGCAAATTTAACGGCTTATTCACCTTGTAAGAACGTGATCCGGCAGGCTTGGCCGCACATCGAGGGACAGCAGCTCGCAGATCCCTACTACGACAACGACAGCCCGATTGACATCGTCCTTGGCGCCGATATCTACGCCGAGGTTCTTCAGGACGGCATACGAAAGGGGCCTACCGGCTCACCGGTAGCCCAGAACACATCGCTGGGATGGATCCTCTCTGGAGCCGTGGAACGCTGCGGCTAGCTCACTCGCGCAACCCCCACCGCTACCTCTTCGTCTTTTCTTCGGGAGCCTTCGTACCGTCGGGAACTGCATACAACAGTTTCCGAATCTCTCTCTGGGTGACAACCGTCGGCAGCTACGCGGTCACGCCAAGGCGGGCGGCATCATCGCTCTCTTGGGTTCCTCACGGCGGGCGGCACCCAATCACGGAGGACTTTTCGTCGGACACGACGAGGCGGGCGGAATGTTGCGGAGAGGTCGCAACGGCTCCGAAATCGGCAGCGTTCGAAACGCACGCACACCACTTTACTTCACACGCACCACGCATCCCTACCCTATTCTCGCTCTCCTTCATCCACATCCATCCGCTCGCAAGCTACCGCTTTCTCCCACCACCTTCAGTTACCGAAATCGCTCTGTATAAGACGCACGCATTTTAATAAAGCTATATCGTTTTTGTTTTCATCTGGCCGTCTTCTTTCGTAACTCCTTAACTGACTCCTCTGGGTCCAGCCGGAATTCTACGCCACAGAAAGCGAAGAGGCGGTCCATAGGCGGGAGCGAGAGCGCCTCGAGATGCTGAGAGCACAGCAGGCCGCCGACCACGAGCAAGAGCGGGTCTCAGAGGTCGTTCTGGATGTAGAGACTCCAGACAACATAGAGGACTCACAAAGAGACAGCACGATCGATATGGACCACACCAATCGCTCTCTCGACTGGGAATCCACGACAGCGGATGAGCTGATCGGTAGGGGAAATATCCGGCAACAAGGGGAAATGAATCGGTTGTCGATCATTCCCCCAGCGAACGAGAAGAATACCAGTACGACCGATCGCGAAAAAGAAAAAAGGCGCGAGGAGTCCCAGAACCCCGGAGAAGTCTGTGATGACAGCAACCGAGCGATTCTGCAGGCGATTTTGCAGATGAAGACCGAACACCAAAAAGAGTTCGAAAAAATACACAGCACTCAGGTAAACCTGGAGTCGGCGTGTATTAAGCGAACTAGGGAATCGCAGCAAATGATGCTGACGGCGCTCTCGACAGCGGTAAGCGAGAGTGAGGCGGAAATGGATCACAAAATTGCGTCGATGCGAGAAGCGATCCGCGAAGAACAACAGCCTATAAATATTCACACTCGAGAGCAATTGGCGGCACATGACGTAACCGTCGTTAAATTAATAGATCGACTCGAGGGCGTCACGAAAGTCTCGAAAAGGGCCCTACAGACTGCAAAGGAGAACGCGAAGAGAATCCGGGAGTACGCGGCAATATCGAACCGAACCGCATCTCAATCGGCGCTCAGTACGACGATACTCGGAGGGTTAAACGCTAGTAAAGCCTACGTGGCCTCGAAAAGGTTACCGACGTTCAAGGGCGATGGCGTGGAACGGCCGATGCAGTACTTAAAAATGCTAAAGGACCATTTCAGCGCTATAGAGCCCGAGGGCGCGGAATTTCGGTGCATGATGGGCGAAGCCATGGTAGAGACAGCACGTGATTGGTGGCACCTCGTCGCACCGGAGGTGGAAAATATCGCCCAGTTCGAAGAAGCTTTTCGAGCACGATATTGGGGTCGCGAACTGCAGGACAAGGTGAAGCGGCACCTCGAGTACGGGACATATTTCGTCGATGGACAGCGCCTCACGAAGGCTGAATATGCGACCCGAGTAATCGGAAATGTTCGGGATCTAAGCGAGCGGATCGAAAATAGCGACGCAATCCGACGCCTTGCAAAACATTTCGACGAGAACTTAAGAACGGCGATTCTCGTGCGAAATGTCAACAAGGTAAGCGAGCTGATCGAACTGTTGGAGAGCAACGACCTCGGCGGAACGGTCAACGCGAGTCGCGGAAATGACCGGCAAGGCATCACTGGGTATTGTCCAAACCGAGGAAACGGTCGGGGAAATGGGGGAGGACCACGTCCTTGGCAACATCGAGGTGGCCAACAGGGCCCGTGGGCGAACGGTACCGCCGGTCAACCACCGGGCCCGCCCCAAATTTCCAATCCGTGGCAAGGACCACCGATCGCGCCGGCGACTCCGAATTTTTAGGTATGTACCGCCACCATTTTACCCGATGACACCGCCACAGGCACCGCTCGCGGGGATGCAGTCATCGCAAGGGGCGAATCTCAGCTCTCCGGGACCAAGCCAGGGAAACGGGTCAACGTTGCGTCCGTAAGGTCAGATGAGAAACCACGAGACGCAACGGCGGCGACTTGGGCAACGAAAAAGGAAGAGAAACGGAAAGAAGAACAGAAGAAGAGAGAAGAAAAGAAGAGAAAAGAAGCAGAGAAGAGAAGAGAAAAGAAGCAGAGAAGAGGAGAGAAGAAGAAAGGAAGAAAGAAGAAGAAAAAAAGAAAGAAGAAGAAAAGAAGAAAGAAGAGAAGAAATAGGAGGACAAGAAATTAATGGAAGAAAAAGACAAGAAAGCGGAAGAAAGAAAAAAGCGAAAGGACGAATTATGGCGAAAACGACAGGAGAAAAGAGAGAGAGAAAGAGAGGCGGCGAGAAACTTGAGGGAAGAAGCGACGAACTCCAAGGCAATGACAGCCCGAAATGTCGAATGGTCGGAAGAACGAGAAGGGCAACCGAAGGACAGGGGAGAGACGAATCCGAAGAAAGGAGAGAAGGAGCCCGGACAAGATCAGGAGAAGATCAGTGCCGTGGAGGGAAGGAGGACGGATGGTCAACCCCAATTCGAGCCCACATCGGTTTCGATGCCGACCACGACGAAGGACAAAATCGTCATCGCCAACGGACAAGGAGCAATTCCCAAGAGAATCGAAAAAAAGGTCCGAACGATTTTCGAAAGTCCGCAAGATTACCTCCTCGATATGCCACAGCCAGGAGAGGGCGTAATCTATGACGAAACACGACCGATGTGCCCGGAGGTACCGATTGGCCTCGAAGGGGCATTGGCCAGTGCGTTAGTCGATAGCGGAAGCGAGGTCTCCTGTATTTCTGAAGAATTTTACTCACAGAATTTGGAGGCCTTTCGAAATTGTCCGACCCTACCGGTGACGTCGATCAATGTCGTGGGAGCGTTCGGGGGAGGTTCAGGGAGGATCAAGCAGCAAGTGATGGCAACGGCGAAAGTATACGACTCAGAGGGAGACGTGACGCTGTTGGTGGTCCTGAAGCTGCAGAGATCCGTGCTCCTCGGTATCGACGGTATGGATAGACTCGGAGTTTATGTCGATACGCATAAAAAAGTGATTAAGGTGCGAGAGAAAATCGTCGGATACCTCGTGGGAGGATACTGGCAGATGGAGGAGAGCCAATGCAGTACACCCGAAGAGGACAAGAAAATGGGGGAGAGTAGAGCGATGCTCGCTCGAGCCGAAGGCACCTGTGAAGAAGAAGAACCGGAAGTCGAAGTCACGAGACACGTTATGAGCGGAGAAATACAAGATCCCGCCTCGGAATGTCTTCGGGAAGCAGAAGTCGACGAAAAGCTTCGAGAATGCGCCGACGTCGACATCGAGACTCAGCGAAACTTCAAAGAATTGGTCTATGAGTATCGAGACATATTTCGAAAACGACCTGGGCGGATGCAAGCATACGAGCATCGGCTCGTCCTGAAGGATGAAAAACCTTTCGTATCTCGCTCTTACCCTGTTCCAATGGCGTACAGAGGAAAGGTAACGGACGAAATTAATAAAATGCTCGCCCAAGGGGTTATTCAAAGGTCAACCAGTACCTATATTAACCCTTTGGTGACCGTTATCAAGACTAACGGGGACGTCAGGTTGTGTCTCGACGCACGGCTACTAAATGAGCATCTCGAAGGAGATTACGACTCGGCACTACCGACGGAAGAGATTTTTCAGAAATGCGGAGGCGCGAAGGTCATGTCGACCTTGGATCTGACCAGCAGCGTCTGGCAGATTCCGTTACATCCGGATTCGCGTAAATACACGGCATTTCGACATGAAAATAAATGTTATGAATTCACGGTTACGCCGTTCGGTCTAAAAACGAGTACCGCGGCGCTTTTTCGGGGACTGGACATCGTCCTTCGAAACACCGGAGATTTTATAGTAAATTTCGTGGACGATCTGCTAGTGGTGTCGGCAGATACTCGACAACACCTCCAACATCTCCGACAATTATTTTCGAGAATCCGCGAACATGGAATGACTCTAAAAATGGAAAAATCTAATTTCTTCAGAAATGAAGTGAACTTTCTCGGACACGTAGTAACGACAAAGGGGATACTGCCGCAGCCAGACAAGGTGAAATCGATTAAAGAATTTCCCCGTCCCCGAAACATAAAACAGCTGAGGGGCTTTCTCGGACTAGTAAATTTCTATACGAAATTTACGAGTAAACACGCTGAAGAAACTGTCCCCTTATTAGAGCTGTTGAAAAAGGGAACGAGCTGGAAATGGACAAATATCCACGAAACGGCATTCGGAAAGGTGAAACAGCTGTTTTGCGAGTCGGTGGTACTCGAGCATCCCGATGTCACAAAGCCATATACCTTGACGACAGACGCAAGTGACTATGCGCTTGGCGCGACATTGTCACAAACCGACGAAGATGGTGAAGTCGGAGTGATTTCATTTGCCAGTCGGACACTCAAAGGGGCCGAAGTTGGGTATACCACGTCGGAAAAGGAATTACTCGCTATCGTGTGGGCTCTTCAAAAATTTCAAAGTTATCTGAAGGGAGCAAAGATAACGATAATCACCGACCATAAAGCGCTGGTATTTCTGAAGACGTGCCGATTCACGAGTGACAGGCTATTGAGATGGGCGCTCTTGTTGCAAGGATATGATTTAACGGTAGAACATCGGCCGGGAAAATCTAATCAAGTCGCCGATACGCTAAGTCGACTCCGCGACCACACGTACGAGCCCGATGGAACAGCGCTCGGAAAAATCATAATCGCAGCGCTCGCGCAAAAACCTTCGAAGTCATTATCACAAAAAATGAGGACGATCGGTAGTCTACAGAGAAATCAAGAGGATTTGAACGCCGTTATTACTCTGTTAGAAGATGAAAAAGACACGGAGAACCATCCGAAAAATTACCGACTCAGCGAAGGAGTTCTGCAGAGAGCTGCGATGAAGACGGGACAATGGAAGGTGGCGTTGCCAGAGGAAATAAAAGAAATCCTTGTCGAGGAGTGCCACGTCATGTACGGACATGTCGGCGCCACAAAGGTATTTCAGATGTTAAACGAGGATTTCGCCTATCCTCGGTTTGCGAAAAGCATCCGGCGCCAGCTCGCCACCTGTGACACGTGCCAGCGAACAAAATGTGCGGTGCAAAATAGTTATGCGAATATGCAAACTATCGTACCCGAAGGGCCGGGAGATTTACTCTCCATCGATTTTTACGGTCCACTACCGATGTCAACCGGGGGAGTGCGCCACATTTTAGTAACGCTGGACGCATTCACGAAGTTCGTCACTTTGTATCCGATGCGAAAAGCGAACACCAAAACGGTAATAAAGAAGCTCAGCACGGACTATATTCCGAAGCACGGAAAACCGAAGGGAACCAATTCGATCACGGAACGCAGTTCACGGCCAAGGCGTGGAAAAAATGGTTGGAGGACGAGAAGATACAAGGAGTGTTTTCGTCGATTCGACACCCACAAGGAAATATCGTCGAACGAGTGAATCGAGAGCTCGGACGGTTTTTCCGCACCTTGCTAACCGATCGACATACAGCATGGGCGAGATGGGTGCCGATTATCCAAGATTGTATCAACGACTCGCCTCATGATACCACGGAATACACGCCGAGGGAACTGCAGACGAAGAAACCACCGCATCGTCCGTGGAAAAATTGAGTACCTGCGCTGAGGGAAAAAGCCGAGGAAATGGTCGACTACGCAAGAAAACTCGAACTCGTACAGCAGCGGATACTACGAAAAGGCAGGAGAAGAGCCGAGAAGTTCGACGAGTGCCACCGCATGACCACCTACGAGGAAGGCGATTTGGTTCTCGTGAAGGCATTGAACGTGTCGAATCAAAACGACCAAGTCGCCGCGAAGTTCATGCCTCTTTACGAAGGACCATATCGAATCGGAAGGTGCGTGGGACTCGCGACATATATTATCGAGGACCCAGTGACAAAGAAGTTACGCGGAAGATTCCACTCGAGCCTGATGAAACGCTATCATCAAAAGGCGAGTGCGAAGATCACCGAAAATGCCGAGAACATCGAAGAGCACGAGGAAGAAGTAGAACGACGATAGGAAACAGTCAGGGTAAAGAAAATAAATAACTAAGGATCAATTAAGAAAAGAATTAAGAAAGAATTAAAAGGATTAGGAGTAGAATAAGAATAGAACCAGAAAATGAACCAAGATAGAATTAAGAATAGGATTAAGAATAGAATTAAGAATGGGATTCAGGAGAGTACAATATAGAAATAAGAATAGAATTCGGAAGAGTATAGGTTAGAATTAAGAATAGAATAAGACAAGACTAGAATAGGAAAGCATTCAGAACAGAATAAAAAACAAGAAAAATAAGAATAATAATAAAAAAAAAGTAAAAATACAATTAAGAAAATAAAAAGAATAAGATAGAACTCAGAGATGATTAAGACATAATTAAGGAGAGTATAGGAAGAATTAAGAAGAGTACAAGTTAGATTTAAGCCGAGAATAAGATAGAGTTAAGAAGAGATTAAGAAAAGTATAGAAAAATCACTCGGATGAGTACAGGATAAAATGGGAAAATGAAGGACAAGAACAGAAAAGAATTAAGAGGAAGTAAGAAAAGAATTAAGAATAAAGCAAGAAAATCTAAATAGAATTAAGAGTAAGAAAATAAGAAAAAGAAGATAGAGTTAAAAATAGACTAAGAAACGATAAAGGAAATAGATCGGAAAAGAATTAAGACTAGAATAGGAAAAGCACTAAGAGTAGAGGAGAGAAATAATTCAAGAATGAATAAAATAAATAAAATAAGTAAAATTAAGAAGAAATAAAACGAAAAGAAAATTAAGCATCAGGGATAGTGTCGGGAATCCGTCACGACATTACGAAGATTAAGACATCGATTCCGGAATAGATCGCGAGAACAACAAAGAAAGCACACCGGTCCACAACACACGCCGAGACAGCGCGGCGCCAGGCCAAAGCATCGTGCCAGCTAACGACCGTACTCTCCCCGAGCGTGACCACGGACGGCGAAGGAGTCGAGCGCGGCGAGGTCCCTGAATCAAAACAAAGGATTAATTCTGGGAACAGAGAAGCTCGCCACGACCGACTCCCGAGCAAAGATGACTAGCCGAATTTCCAGAAATCGAAGCATTGTACAAGGAAACGACAATGATCTCGACGAAGGCATAATAATAACCATGCGGGATATACCAGGACGAACATCAATGTCTGGTATATCGAGATACGCGTCGACAACGCAAAGAAGGGGGGTAATAGGATCAAAATTTCACGGGTTATCGAGCAAATTTTATCACAAGCTCGATAGTATCAAAGTGACAGGCGAAAGCGAAAGGCGATAGACAAAGTGAAAGCGACAGGTGATAAAGGTTGAAGCGAAGAGCGAAAGGAGCAGAAAAGAACGAAAGGAGAAAAGAAGAGACGGAGAAACGGAAAAAGGAGTAACGAAGAGAAGATGTGAGGAAGAGAAAATAAAATCAGATAAAACAAAAGCGAATAAAATAAACTAGTATAAATTAAATTAAATAGGATAAATTAAATTAAATTGAAACAAAATAAGTTAGAATAAAATTAAACTAGAAGAAAATAAAATAAAATAAATTAAAATAAGGTAGACTAAAAGAAGACAAGCACAAAAAAAAAACAAAATATAAAAACCATTGAAAACCTCCCAACAGAAAAAAGAAAGGAAGAACGATGGCAACGTTCCGAAATTTTCCGGCACGGAATCTGGAGGGGAGCTACCGAGGAGTGGAAGTCCTCACCGTTTCGACCCCAAGCAGGATTTACATCCACTTGCCGGACCCAGAGGGCAAGAGGGCGCGACTCCTCGCGTACTACGCCAGTACGACTCCCGACCACCCGGAAGTACGGCCCGTACGAGAGGACGAAATCTACCCTGACGCTCCGGTCTACGTGAGCCACGTCCGGCGGTTCTACCGGGGGGTGGTAACCGGAGGACGGGACCAGGACGGTGACATCCCGGTCTGGCTGGGCGACTGGGCACTGGAGCTAAATGCCAGACCCGGGGAAATGTACACCGTCCCCTGGGAACATCGGAGCGTCGGGTTCCAGGCAATCGCCTGTGGCCTCCACGCCACCCGCCCCATGGGAAACGAGCCATGGTCACCCGCAGCGTGTCAATACGTTCGGGACCACATGGAGGACCAGTATTGGGACCTCCACGTCATAGATAAGGAGACGGAAACCGACACGGTCTGGGTGGCGTTGGAGGCACCCGGGAATGACGAGGAGCCAATCCGGGACCGCCTCATCAGAAGCGGACTGGGGCAATGGGGTCCTAACCCCAGACCATTCGACTGGGGAGAGGACGGCGGCCGGCTCTGCCTCCGACCAGAGAGAGTCGAGGAGGAGGGCGAGAACGAGGAGATGGACATGGAGGTGGAGGACGACGAGAATGATCAAAACTACGACGAATGGGAGGAATGGGAGGACGAGTATCACAGCGACGAAGGATACGGCAGCGACGACAGGACGGACGACGACGATGAAGAAGAAGGGATGGACATCGATTAAAAAAAAAAAAAAAAAAAAAAAAAAACACAAAAACACAAAAACAAGAACAAACAAATGTACATATAAAAATAAAGAAAAAGGACTACAGTTAAGCGGCATTTCGTTATTTACGATGTATAAAAAGAGACACCTCACAGGAGGCAAACAAAAAAAAAACGAAAAAAAATTTCGGAAAGATAGAAATTAAAATCGAAATAAAGATAAAATAAAAATAAATAAAGAGAAAATAGAAATAAAAGAAAGAAACAAAATCAAAGAAAATAGAACATGACTGTTGGGACCCGAGACGAGTCCCAACAGTAATGTGGGGGAGGATGTAACTCCCCTACATAAATAAAATCTCCCGTGTGGCCCCGGTGACGTCACACCGCGAGAGCACGGGAGACGCGGTCAGCCAGGCGAGATGCCGAGCAGCCGTCGGACAAGCCCGCGGAGAGCCAAGTGGCGCCATCCGACGGGATCGAGCGGCGGCTGGATCGATGCCGAAGCGACGCGCACGCGCAATAGCCAGCACAGCGGCGCTGCCGAACGGGCTTGCGGCGAAAGCACGGTCAAGGTCGGAGAAAGGCGAAAGCGAGGGAAAATCGGCCTCGCTGATTGGATGGAGATGACGACACTCCCTTTGCACACGGCACCGACCGAGCACACTATTTGCTCAGCGGATAAGACCGGATAATCGTCACTAACATACCGACTCGGGATTGGAGGGCAGAGAAGGAACAAGGCTTTTAGCCAATGAGAAAATTAATAATCGGGCGACCGCACGCAGACGCGAGTCCGCCAGAAATCTGCCAAACCGACGGAGTGGGAGTCCAAAATCGGGGTATACAGGACGGCGATTTCGGCAGTCGATCATCAGAGAACGATCTACCTTATCATCGGCCAACTCCAAAGGAAAAAGTGAAAAGTGAATAAAAGTGAAATAAGTGAAATGAAAGTGAATTTGTGCAAAAAGGACTTATAAAATCTGTGCCGATTTGGACTTATAAAATTGGTGAACATTGGACTTATATACTTTCATGCAGAGTGAACTTATAAAATTCGTGCCGAAAAAGGACTTATAAATTTCCGTGCCAAGTGAACTTATAAATTGTGCACCGAAAAAGGAGTTATAAAATTGAGGACAATTTGGACTTATAAATCCGTGCCGATTTGAATTTGTGAAAATTGTGCTGGCCCGAACTTATAAAAATCGGGGACGATTTAGACTTATAAAATTTGTGACATTTCGACACATAACTTCTCGTGCTAAGTGACATATAATCAAGGTGTTAAGTCTGATTTGGACAATTGTGCCGAATGGGAACTTAGAACAGTACGAGTAAGCAAGACTGACTAAGACCCGCAGGTGACGTGAGCCGACGAAAGTGTCTATGGGAGCGAACCGGTAAAGTGACCAAAGTGACCGGCAGGAAAGCCGTAAACTCCACGGAAGAAATTTCCAACTTCCAGGACCGGAAAAAGGTACATCCAGGGGTTCGTTCACTCCCCTGGAAGGCTCCTATACCGACAAAACAAGGTAAAAAAGTTTTTGTCTCCAATTAACGCCAATTGCAAATCGCAAGGTGAGCGAGCTGTCACAGGCGATCGCCGTGCCGTGACGTCACCGCGAGACAGCCGAGCACAGCGGCCAGCTGGACTTCGCGTCGACCGAGAAGCTGCCCGCGCATGCGTGGTGCGGTTCACGCGAAATAAATAATTTTCGATTAAAGATATCTCCTTGAAGCCATAAAATAAGACGATAAATAGAGACAATAAGCGAAGGAGAAACCAGTGCTTGAACGAGATTGATATTCATTGTTCACTCTTTTCTTTCCGAAAGAACAACTTCTGTAATCGCTCCGAATATAGATATAGGCAGAGAATAACCCGAGTTAAGACAGGACCGAAAAAGGGTTAATGAAGATTGAAGCCTGTAACCTGACCAATAAAGCGTATTATTTAAACGGCAAAATCGTCTCTGACACACCGACCCATAATTCCTTCACGCTCGAGTCCACGAATCCGTCCGTTTGAGTGCCCTTCTCGCAGAAGGAGGCGCATAAATACGGAAATTATTGTACGAGGAATCAGCTCCTGTTACAAGCTCTATGATGGTAAAACAGACTTTTGGGCAAATGAGACGTCGGGTGAATGGACCTCGGGCAATAGATGTTTCGGTATTTTAAGCCGTCGGGATTATGACGAGTCGGCAAAATAATATTTCGGAATTTTGAACATTCGGTATTCTAGTCATTTGGGAGATTACAATTTCGGGCAAATGCTACATCGGATTATGAGATTTAGCACAAGTGACGGCGAGCCGGCTCCTCGTGCAATCCGATTTGCGACCTGTGGGTGGTCCACGGCAAAGACATCCCGCTCAGCGAATTTCCTACCCGCCGGCTATTCTGCGAAAACTTTTCAGAGAGAATAGCACGACATTCGGTGATAGCAGCGACAATGCTAAGTCCCTCGATGACGATTCAAGAAATTACAACATTGTCCTTCGCCATGTAGCTCGCCGATAAAACTCCCGTTATCTGCTATGCACTAAACCGGGACGAGTTTTGAGTGGACTAACACTAACAACTTTCCAGAGGACGTTGAGACTCGCCGTATGGAAATCGTCGGGGGCAATTTATCGATAAATTCGGAATTAGATTTAATAGCATGTGCAATACCGCGGTCGGTAATAAAAACTGTAATCAACTTTTCTCACAGGTTCTCGTATGTACGCTCAAAAGAAAAGTCTCATGGGAAACGGATATCATCTTGGCTTCCGATAAAACTTTTCTTTTGACCTTACTTTCCAGATTCCGTGAGAAAAGTTGATTGCAGTTTTTATTACCGACCGCGGTATTGCACATGCTATTAAATCTAATTCCGAATTTATCGATAAATTGCCCCCGACGATTTCCATACGGCGAGTCTCAACGTCCTCTGGAAAGTTGTTCGTGTTAGTCCACTCAAAACTCGTCCCGGTTTAGTGCATAGCAGATAACGGGAGTTTTATCGGCGAGCTACATGGCGAAGGACAATGTTGTAATTTCTTGAATCGTCATCGAGGGACTTAGCATTGTCGCTGCTATCACCGAATGTCGTGCCCTTCTCTCTGAAAAGTTTTCGCAGATCCGGCATCGTGATCCGGCGAAACAATAGCCGGCGGGTAGGAAGTTCGCTCAGCGGGATGCCTTTGCCGTGGACCACCCACAGGTCGCAAATCGGATTGCACGAGGAGCCGGCTTGCCGTCACTCGTGCTAAATCTCATAATCCGATGTAGCATTTGCCCGAAATTGTAATCTCCCAAATGACTAGAATACGGAATGTTCAAAATTCCGAAATATTATTTTGCCGACTCGTCATAATCCCGACGGCTTAAAATACCGAAACATGTATTGCCCGAGGTCCATTCACCCGACGTCTCATTTGCCCAAAAGTCTGTTTTACCATCATAGAGCTCATGGTTACCGACGTACGCTACAGAGGCGGATGATAAATTGGCATCCTACAATAAAAACCTACAGTCGCCTCGCCAAGAGATCATCCAAACCTTGCACTGATACCGAGACTCAATCGTCGATTCCCCTCGCTGATAATACTTATGATCGGTCCTGAGTCGCATCGGGGGGGGGGGGGGGGGGGGACGGTCGCACAGCTTGAACATTTATCTGTGATCCGTTTACTTCCGGTTGTTTTCGACTGAGGCAATTTGGCAATCTGAGTTTCACTGAATGATTACTTTGAGGTTGCCTACCAGTAACTTTTAGCGAAAAAGCAACCAGCTGTTTCATTACTTTGCGCTTACAGTAGAACCTCGATTACCCGAACCTCCATTTAACCAAACTGCGAGTTGCTTTATCCGAATTTCTATTATCCGAACCATAGTGCAAATTTCGTGTCCCTGAAGTTATCTCGACTGCATCAAATTTCATCGCTGGCAAATCTGTGTCAATGCACTGGTATTGAGGGAAAAATAGATTGCTTGTAGAATTTTATTTTTCAAGTGAAATACCCCGAGCGAAGTTTGTGCGATGTAAAACACAGTCGTTATAACTTGATGAAATTTAGTCTCATGCAGGTATCTTTATAGGGTCATAAAATTTCGATGTAACTTCATCGTTGAGTGCTGCTTTGTTGCAAGCGCGATCAAGCTAGTATCGCGCGTCTATACACCGCTTGCAATACGGTTTTTCTCGGGGAACTTTTTTCTTCCCGTAACTTTTTTTAAAGAATCTCGGAGAGCTTTCCAACGGATTTCCGAAACTTTTTTTTTTTTGAGAATCTCGGAAAGAATCTCGGAGAGATTTCCAACGGATTCCCGGAACTTTGTTTTTTTTTTTGGAGAATCTCGGAAAGAATCTCGGAGAGATTTCCAACGGATTCCCGGAACTTTGCTTTTTTTTGGAGAATCTCGGAAAGAATCTCGGAGAGATTTCCAACGGATTCCCGGAACTTTTTTTTTTTTTGAGAATCTCGGAAAGAATCTCGGAGAGATTTCCAACGGATTCCCGAAACTTTTTTTTTTTTTTTGAGAATCTCGGAAAGAATCTCGGAGAGATTTCCAACGGATTCCCGGAACTTTTTTTTTTTTTTGGAGAATCTCGGAAAGAATCTCGGAGAGATTTCCAACGGATTCCCGGAACTTTTTTTTTTTTTGAGAATCTCGGAAAGAATCTCGGAGAGAATCTTGGTTCGGCGCTCATGCTTGACTCTCAGTGAGATTCTCGGTGAGATTCTCGGCGAGATTCTTGCCGAGAATCTCGGCAATACCAATCTTTTCTACGCGGGCATCGTTTGATTCGAGGTGATCGTCTTTTCACAGATGTGACAGAGAGGATTGGTAGTGGTGATGGTGGTTATATTACCTCCGATTCGTTCATTCATCACCATCTCCAAGGGATTCCCATAACGTTCACCAATAATTTCAATGATCTTTCTCAATTCTTGCACAAACCAGTCGGCACAATTATCGCCCCGATATGCGTTATATCTGCACAATTCTCGATCGAAATTACAATGAAAATAATAGCCAACGCTGTATGGCTCATGTTTTTGATACGCATACGATTTTGCGGTCGGATCGGTGTTATCAATGTTTTTCAAGAGGCACTCGAAATCAGCGTAGACAATAAAAGGAAGTGGTTTCTTTATGTTGTAATTCTTAAATTTCATCCATCTCTCATCGTTGTCGGGCGGATTCGTCGGCGGCAGAGTGATCCTGCAGTCGTTCATCTCGACGCAATCGATTCGATGATCCTTCAATTTTTTTTCCGTTATAAAATAATGTAGACATCTGAAAAAGAAAAACAATAATCGATTAATGATTATGTAAAATAAAATAATTTATTTTACAAATATATTACCTATCACAAATGTGTATTCGATGACTGTGACGATTGATCTGCGACGACACAAGTCTTGAGAGATTCTTTATCTATGCGTAATGCCAATTACCAATGTTCTTAGCATCCTCGTACAGTAACAAATTTATATGTTTATTGTAGATATTGTACACATTACTCAATCGTAGAGGTACGATATTGAGTATTTTATCCTCGTCGTCGTCGTCGTTGTCATCGACGTTGTTGTTGTTGTTGTTGTTGTTGTGCTTCAAAATATATACATTGATTGACATTTTGTTATTTCGTTCGAAAATCGAAATTTGCGATATCGTCATTGGAAATATGATTTTGTCCAGATTCAATGCATTCTTATAATCTGGATATGATCTCCATCTTTCTGCATTTTTTTTCGTTGGATACAGTGCGGCCATTGTTGACCATGCGAAACACATATTATCGTTCGATCTCACACTGATCACAGCTCGTTTATGCTCAATCTGTTTCGGAAGTTTTGCACAATGTGTCGCTCCACTCATTAATCCGCATCTATTAATATTCACTATCAAATTAATTATCGATGACAAGGCCCAACCGCTGTCACGTTCTTGAAATTCTTCCATAGCCGTTAAGATTCGTTTAGTCACGTCGTTCTCGTACCAATCTTATAAATCGCTCGTAGGAAGAATTATCTTGTTCGGTGTTCCGAAGTTCTTCATTTCCGTTAATTCCACGAGTTGTTGTTCGTCGTCGTCGTCGTCGTCGTTGTCATCGTCGTCGTCGTTGGACATATGAGTGATTGTAAATTCAGCATTTAATACAATGTTCACTTTTATACAATCGTGTTTCTCTATATTTTGTCGAATATTTTCCAAGACCAAATATTTGGCATCGTATAAAAATTGTTGTGGTTCAATATGTTGAACATTCACTATCATACCGGTAACGATGCGAGTCTGAAAAGCTGTTTCGATAATTTCCCATTCGAGGAAGGATCTTGCAGCAGCAGCGTCAGCAGTAATCACATCGTCGTCATCGTCATGATCGTCATTTCTCGATGTCGATGGAAGATTCATGCCTTGTCCATGCCACACATCGAGCCTCGTTCTCACCCTCAATGATTTGAGTCTGATTATCAATGCTGTCGTTCGTTGTTTGTATGCAACATTCATAACATCGTTGTATGTTTGCATATGATTTGTTAACATTGAAACGATTTCATCACATTTCTTTAGCCATCTCTGTCGCGACAACGCATTATCAACATTTTTTAATTGTTCCTTTAAATTTTTTTCGATAATTTGAGCACGATTACACATATCTTTTACAATATCCTATTCCTCCTGCTCCTCCTCCTCCTCTTCTCCCTCATCGTTAAAAGTGTATCGCTCCATTTTTTTTTGTTTTATTTTTTTTTAAATCTCATCTCGTTATTCCGCACAAATAATCGAAGAAAATCATCTAATCGTTGAGCCAATTCTACAGTTTCTTTGTAAAAATTTGATGAAGTATTCACAAATTTTAGATAAATAAATATCAAATGAATAAGTTCTTTGCACTGCGTCGAACAACGTTAACAGTCCGCTCGATCCTCCACAATTTGCAGATCTCGCGACAACTTTTGAACAGCGCGGATTGTGAGTATATATACCACTTCGCGGGTCACACGAGGTTCGGGCATTTTTTTTTAACGCTGATACGTGACCGCAATGTATCGCAAGCACAAGTCTCTAACGATGGCGATACTCTAGAAAAAGTGTTACGTTTTTATACTCGACATATCCCTGCGCGTCCGTCCACCGCCCGTCGTCGCCGCCGCCCGTAGCCAGCCAGGAATAATCCCTTCCAATTTATTTTCTCTCTCTCTCCCTCTCCCTCTCTCCCTCTCTCCCTCTCTCCCTCTCTCCCTCTCTCCCTCTCTCCCTCTCTCCCTCTCTCCCTCTCTCTCTCTCTCTCTCTCTCTCTCTCTCTCTCGCTCTCTCTCTCTCTCTCTCTCTCTCTCTCTCTCTCTCTCAATACTCCCATATCGTTTTTATATGTTGACGTAATTCAGCTAGAGTATTAAAACCATTTTTATATTTCTCCGTTTTTTCCTTTTTATCTATATCATAATTTACTATCGACGAAAGAACTCTAATGGAACTTGGCTTATTTTTATCATAAAAAGACATTAATTTATTTGAGAGTTCTCGCAATTTTTTGATCGCATCCTCCATTGGACACTGGATTCCAAATATTGATAAATCAAATTTTCCAGATTTTGTTACTTTTTCACTGAATTCATCATACTCTTGATACATATCGTCATATATTATATACAATCGGCCATTGTTATACTTGAAGAATGTATAATTCGAGGTGTGTAACACACCGATACCCGAGAAAGCACCCGTTAAAATATGATATTTATGGGGGCGAAAGTGACACGAGTCCAATTCGATCGCGTAAGGACCGTCAGTGAAGACATAGATTCTTCCATTGTGCGTCGAGACAGCTGTTTTGACTCCGTTGTATACAAAATCCTCACCGAACATTTGTTGATAAGTTTCGGGCCATCCGTCCAAGACTTTTAGATTTGTACGATCGAATACATAGACTAAATTATCAACATAGATAGCGATATCACCTGATGGATGTTCATATATGGCAGATATCGATGTATAATTTTCCGGTAAAAAAGTGAGAACACTTCGCATCAATCGCGGTTTCTCATATTTTTGTCCCCAGAAGACATATCCATTGGCCACGCCCATTTCCCATAGATAACATACAATCGCTTTCGAGTGATGAAACATTTTAATTTCGATGGTTTTATCTGACAGATATCTTCGGTTGGTGGTGATTCGTTAGGGGGAGAAGATACTGGTGGTCGTCGTGGTGATGATGGTGTTGGTGTCGTCACTTCGGTTGTCGGTTGACGATATCGAACTTTTTTCGTCCTAGATGTCGTTGGTTTTTTCTCTTTATACAATTCTTGGATACCATTCAAATCATCTTGATCGAAAGGATATTCACTGGTATTGGTGTGTGACCGATAAATAGGAAACATCAATGCATTTGCAACATTAGTATGATGAAAACCTAATACATGACCAACTTCATGCAACAATACCCAATATAAACTATATTTATCCTCATCTAGATTATCAGTCAATGATGAATCCCACTCGTAATTCAAAGATATGTGAATCTCCTTTGTCGAATCAATAAACGTTGGTAAAAATCCATGACCCAATTCTTTTTCCTCGAATGGCGAATGACACAATGTTGCATTATTATGTACATAATAATGATTTCGATTTTTAAATGAAATAATTATATCGGCATTTCTATCCACAACTCTGGTAAACGTTAAACCCGATACTCGAGACCATTGATCGAAGACTTTCATTGCGGTACGATATTGTTCATCGCTTGCGGCATAAAAATACCATGTGAGATCTTTCTTTGCCCATCGATACGCCGTTAATTTAAAATTTATACCAGTGTCGACGAAACCACACAGCGGCTGTTCCATGAAATTCAACGTTGCATCGTTCAGTCCCCCAGAAGTTGGTAAACCATAATACTCTTGAAATATTCTCAAAGCCTCGTTCGTCTTTTCCTCGCCGATAGATGCGATATCACCACCACCGCTGTCTTTGTCTTCTTCGTCAATCTTCAACAACTGGTATTTCTGCAGATACTCAAGTGATTCGATAGGTAACGGTAATGTGTTTACTCGCAACACAAATGTCGCGACGAAAGCGACTATCGGAAATGATCGCATCATCACAACAATGAACTTTTCAAAACTTTTTTCAATTAATTCTTCTCTCTCTTTCACGGTGGTCGGTCGGTAGGTAGGTCGTCCGTCGTCCGTCCGCCGCCGCTGCCACTACCACACAACAACCAACCAACCCCTACAATCTTTTTTTTTTTACTATCGTCCGTCCTCCCTCCTCCTCCTCCCACATCCTCCTCGTCGGTCGTCATCTAGTCTCCACGTGCATGACCCCCGTTACACCCACCCACCCACTTCGCAGTTGTCGTCGCTCGTTTAACCCACACTGAATGAATTGTCGCGCGCCGCGCTTGGAATGGATACAATGATATATGATTAATTTTTTTATATTTTTATCATATCAAATATAAAGACAAAGCACTACTACTGATACTACTAACATTAAATTTTGTATGCGATAATTATTCATATTCATATACGATTATTATTACTAATATTATCGTTATAATTTTTTTTATGTTATACAATATATTTTGAGTATGTATGTATGTATGTATGTATTATATTGAGAATGAATTATTCATTCGTGTATTCTTCGCCGCCCGCCGCCATCATCCATTTCTCTCTGAAAAAAGAAAAATAAATAATTTAAAACTTAAAATAAAAAACAAATAAAATATGAACAATGAAAAAAAAAATCAATTACTTTTTTTCTTCTTCTTCTTTCATGTAGAAGATTGGAACAGCTGTGTTGCTGCAGTTGAAGATTTCTTTGTTGAAGCACCACCGCTGCCGCCGCCACTGCCGCCGCCGCCGCCACGCTCTTGACGAAGTTGCGTGCGTGAGATTACTGACGGTGGTGCTGGTGGCAATGGTATTGATGACACTTTTTGACTCGATCCTCCTCCTCCTCCTCCTCCTCCACTTTTCGTCATCGATTTCAATGATATCGACGACGATGATTGTTTAGGTATGAATTTTGTACGCTTTTTTGGTGGCGTTTCCTCTACCAATTCACAATCGTCATCAAGTATTTGTGAGCCATCCTCCAAAAAAAATTCATCGTCCACATCATCCTGTTCTTCCTGTTGCTGTATTGCCAAAGCGATCGCTGACGCCTCATCCTCGTCCTTCTTTCTATTCTCCTCCTCCTCGTTGAATTTTCGTTTTTCATTGGCTTCTTTCTTCGTGAGAAAACAGCAGCCATGTGTCGGCTCACCCAAGTACATAATCTCCAAATTATTTTGTTCGATCATCCTGACAGTGTCATTGAAGGTTGTTTGATCACTTGCGAGTGATTTAGCGAAACGATCGGGTAGAAATACCGAACAATCGTCATTCAACTCGACGACAATCGATTCTCCGCACACTTTCGAATATGTATTTCTTATTTTGGTAACTCTGTTTGATTTTCGGCAAAAATGTTTTATTCGCCAACGAACCGTATTCGTTCAATTTAGCTAATGTATTTGAAAACATGATTGTCCGAGAGAGAGAGAGAGAGAGAGAGAGAGAGATCAATCAATTATATCTTGTACAGTAGAATTCGCCCTCGGCCGCGGAAGGAGACGGACGTGTTTATGTCGAGCTCCGCCGGCGAGCGAAACGAGGCACGCTATACCCAGGCGAAGTGTAGTCGAGTTAACGCGATCGCGATCTTCGTAAAACTTCTTAAATAAAACGTTACGGATAAGATTTTATTAATTCAGGGATAAAGCCGTTTACGTGAATCAAATAAAAATGGTTTCGTTAAGTGACATGAAAGAGCTGCTTGCAGAACAGAACAAAGAACTGAAAAACGATCTCAAAAGTGAAATGTCGCAAGAGATTCAGAGTGTGATTCAATCAACAATCAAGGCTGAACTGGCCTCCGTTCTCCCGGTTGTTCACCAAAACACGACAAGGATTGAAGCTCTTGAAAAGGAAAACAGCGAGTTGAAATTGGAACTACAACAACAGGCGAGTAAAATCGACCGCATGTGGAAGAAAAATAACATCATTATCGCTGGCCTGCCTGAAAGCGACGCTGAGAATACACAGTCCCAGAAAAAGGCGATTAAAACTCTTTTTGAGGAAAAATTACTGATCGAATATTCCGACGACATGATCCAGTACACAAAAAGACTGGGCCAACAGTCAACAAGGAAACCGAGACCGCTGCTGGTTATCCTAAATTCAAGCCAGCTGAAGGCCAAGGCCTTCTCGAAGCGCACACTGTTAAAGGGAACCAACATATATTTAAACGAAGATCTCGACCGGGCGACGAGAGATGTAAACAAACACCTCTGGCCGCTCGTGAAACAGCTGAGGCAGTATAACTATAAACCTCACATATACGGAAACACTATAAAGGCGAGCGGAAAAACATATACTCTGGAACAAGCGCGCGAACTGGTAGCAAGCCTAATTGCCGCGAAACAGCTCTCGGAGCGCAATCTTCGAGACTCTCGAAACCAAGGGGGGTCGTTGACCGGCCTAAGCGCGACAGTTACCGAAACAACAATACCATCTCAGCTGTCGACGCGTAAGGAGTCGCTTGGCACGCCGAAATCCGCTCGCCTTAACTCACCAGCCGGAAAAAGAAAAGCGGTTCAAGCAAGTACCGGGGACATGGACCAGTTTGTCAAGAGAATTTTGATAACACCGAACGAGGGAACCGATTCACAAGGCACTGGTGCGGGGGTCGGCGACCAAAGCAACGCAACAGGAAACGTTGTTTGACAACGAAATACCTCCCAGAACGGCCCGCGGTCACCACTCCAGCGGCATGAAGAAGAATACATCGCAGATGGCAACACGTTTACAGGCAGGCGAAAAATAAAAATATGCACTTGGAACATTAACGGTGTTAAGAATATGTATCAACTGAATCGCATAGAAGCTAAGTCGCTAACTGAGCACGATATTATTTGTCTTGTTGAAACTTGGGTTACGTCAGAAACAATAATATTGCCTGCTTATCTGGAAGATTTTAAATATTTTACAACTGTTGCCACGCGTGATAAAAGCAGGGGGCGCGCGAGCGGAGGCATTCTGGTTTTAACGAAAGAACACACCGTAACCGAAGCTAGAATAATAGACGAATCGAATCTTTGGCTATGTGTAAAGGTGAAAATTGGCAAAGTACATTTTATTATTTGCGTTATATACTGGCCGCCTAAAGCCGACAATGAATTGCATTGACAGTCTGTCAGACCTTTTACTCTCGCTGGGCGAAGTTAGGCACGGAGATAGTAAACTTATTGTAGTCGGAGATTTTAATGCAAGAGTGGGGGGTCTGAACAGTCTCGATAGCGAGATATTTAGCAGCTCGGCGCTTTACGGCTACAGGCAAACGATCGACAACACGGTTAATAAAAGAGGTAGGATGTTAACGGAGTTAATGGAAATACACGGCTTTATTTTGTGCAACGGCAGATCGGAATCAGACTCACCAGCGAGTTACACGAACATCTCAACCATTGGTAGTAGCACGATTGACTTAATCTGGGTAGACATGTTCCTGGTAGATGAAGTGCTGGATTTTTATATATCAAACCATAGTGTATGCTCAGATCACTCTCTATGCACGTTAGAATTGCAAGGAAAGGGAATAGATACAGATAGGTTAGAGGAAGCAGTACCCTGCAGTTGCTTCGAAACAACGAGCTTTTCATGGTCGCAAGATAATGCGGAAGCTTTTGTAGCAGGTTTAATGAACTCACCGTTGTTATATATTAATTCAGAGGATGTTGAAATTTTGTTTACTAATTTTAAAGAAGCGTGCCTTACTGCAGCCCAAGCCGCAGGTATGCACAAAGCCAGGAAAATAACACCAGGAGACAACTTACCGAAAAATGAAAATGTATGGTTCAACCAGGAATGTAGGCAAGCGAAGGCGGACATGAGAAGAGCATACAGGCGTTATACGACCGATAGAACAGCGGTCATAATGTTAGAAAATTATATCCAGCTAAGAAGCGTCTATCGGCGAACCAAAAAACAAACAAAAATACTACACTCGAGAGAATCTTTAGATAAGCTCGCGCAGCCAGCGCGCAGTAGAGAATTCTGGCTAGAGATCAAATTGTACGGAGGGAGGAAATTTGTACGAAACCTCGTTAGTCTAGAACATTGGTCGCAATTCTTTCGCGACATCTTTCCACCGAGATTGCCGTGCGAAATAGCCTTCTCTCGGGAGATTGACCCGGTACTGGACACTCCATTTACGCTCGAGGAACTCAATAGCTGCGTTAAAAAATGTAAAGGTGGTAAAGCGCCAGGCCTCGACGGTATTACGAACGACGTCTTAAAAAATCTACCAGCGGAATGGACGCACTATCTTTTACACATGTTGAATATTGTTCTGGAACGTGAGGTTGTACCACAAGCCTGGACAATCGCAGACCTTCGCTTACTGTACAAAAAAGGCGATAAAGCTGACCCATTAAATTATAGAGGGATCGCCCTGCTAAGTTCACCTGGCAAACTTTGTACAGCATTGATAGCCAAACGATTGTCGACATGGGCAGATGGCCGGGCGATCATCCCTGAAGAACAAGCGGGCTTTAGATCAGAGCGAGGCTGTGAGGACCACATTTTCACTCTCTCTTCAATAATAAACATTATCCTAAGCACAAAGAGGAAAAATGTTCTGGCGATATTCGTGGATTTCAAAAGAGCATTCGATTCGGTCGACCATACAAAATTACTCACTAAGCTTCACTTGTTAGGAATCAGCGGAAAAATTTTACGAATCTTAAAAAACGTTTATGAGAACGCGAAATTTATCATCAAAGAGGGCCCGAACACAACAGAGCCAATTGACATCACGCAAGGAGTCATGCAGGGAGACAGTTTGAGCCCGTTGCTGTTCAGCTTGTTCATTTCTGACATAGTAGATTTTTTTGCGGAAAGGGGCAATAAGGGGTTACCTCTATCTGCTAACAAAGAAGTCTCGCTGCTCATGTTCGCGGATGACATAGTTTTACTATGCAATTCGTGGCATGATGCGCGTAAAAAGCTGAACACATTAAAAGAATACTGCGACATCAATGGCCTCGAGCTGAACCCCTCCAAGACAAAAGTCCTCCCCTTTAAGAAAGCAGGCCGTTTGAAACCGCTGCCTCCGTTGCTCTGGGACGGTGAAGCCCTCGAGGTCGTAAACTCGTACACTTATTTAGGAGTCCTGTTTACCTCATCAGGCAAATTTAGGCAAACAGCGGAGTCGTTTATTGAACGTGGTCTCACGGCCGCGGCAAAGATACGCGAAATTCTCGTTAAAAGTAAAGCTGACTCGATAGAAACCAGAATCGCGCTGCTAAACAGCAGCATAAAATCAACCACTCTCTACAGCGCAGAAATTTGGGGACTCCGGTACCTCGATCTAGTAGAGAAAGTCCAAACGTCGTTCTTCAAAGCGCTTTACTACCTACCTAGGAATACACCGAACCATTTTATCTGGCAAGAATTCGGAGTGACGCCGTTAAGTTGCGATATTTTTAATAGGACCATTTCATGGTGGCAGAAAATTCTCGCGATGAGTGATGATAGGCTCCCCAAACAATGTTTTAACGTACTATGCGCTCTTGACCGTATTGACAGGCGGGACGTCAGCAGAAACTGGGCGTCTCAAGTACGTCAATTACTCACTTCAATTGGAGAATTGTCGCTCTGGGAACGCCAATATGCAGACCCGGTTAGCATTAACAGAGAAAGAAATAATCTAGCGGCAAAATATAAAAATAATTGCATATGTAAAAACATCGAAAGAGTACTGAACTCAGCTTACAATCCCTTGTACCGCAAGATTAGTTTGTTACAAGGTCGCGAAGAGTACCTTAGTTGGAGATTGTCAATAGCCAAATCAAGAATTCTAGCACAGCTCCGTTTAAGTAGCAAAAACAGATGTAAACTATCGCTCAAAGGTTGTACCTATACTCTAGAAGCAAATTCTATATGTACGCTCTGCAATCTATTCCAACCGGATGATCTAAGTCACTTTATGCTACATTGCCCCATCTTCTCACCCTACAGGAGCCACTACCTAACTAAATATTTGGCAAATGTATATGGCGAGGATGAGGATAAAATCTCGGAACTACTCATTGTTAGCGATATAAATAAATTAAACGATATTTATATGTTTGTTGTAAAATCGTTGGCGCTCAGAGCATTTATTGTAAACGAATAGTGTAACACTTATAATGTAAGCATTTGTTTTAGGCAATTGAAGTTTAAGTAAAATCTAGTGGGTAGCACCCAATACTGAATTATTTAGGATTAAGTTAAACAATGTAATATGTGTATCCGGTATTCAGCACCTATGCCGATCGACGAAACTCCATTTGTACAGACACAATGTCTTTCACAAATAAACCATATCTATCTATCTATCTATCTATCTATCTTGTACAGTAGAATGTGAAACGCGGCGCGCGACGTGTTGTAGTGATGATAATGATGACGACGTTGAGTGAGAGCGTGCGTACTTTCCAACTGTCTGTCACAAATTAACAATAAAATTATTTACAACTGAGATTTTATTGTTTTACCTTCAGGGAAAAAAAGGGGCGGCGAGGAAGGAAGTGAAGGAGGAGGAAAAGATAAGAACGAACGAGCGCGATCGACCTCTAACAAATCTCCTTGTTAATTGATTGTAATTAACGTGTCATGGTCAACAAAACAAGGAAGAAGGAAGTGTGCGGTAGATGAGAGCAATTAATAGCGGCAGGCGGCGCGGCGCCAGTGAAATTCTTGCAAAAAAAAAAATAAAAAAATAATGTGTTATAATGCAAGCGTGATGCACTATCGCTGCTGTGACACCCTAAAAAATAATAAAAACGCATACTACTACTGCATGAGTGATAAACCATGACGACATTGTCAGTTACGGTGAATGTATGGGAAAAAAGAAAGAGATAAAAACATTGTGAAGAAAAATAAATGATAAGTGAGAGAGAGACCGATCGCACTGACCGAGACCCACTGACCGACCGACCGACGAATGACATAACAAACAACACTACACTACCTCTTTGTTTTTTTTGTTTTTTTTTACACTGCTGCCTACTCTGCTTGCTTGCTTGCCTCCTCCTACATCATCCGTCGGTCGCCGCCCACGCCGCGCCCGCCTATCTACCACCGCCCCTGACTTCGTTCGCTCACTCATTCGCGCGCACGACCCTATCTACAACATAATCCACTCGCGCGTACCGCCTGCCCACTACCAACACCACCACCACCCACCCCCTCTTCTTATACAAAGCGCTAATCGATAACAACATTTTAAAATCAAACATCTCATTGATGCATTAAGGTGGGTAATGCATATTTTTTAATTAAAATTATATATGTATTATATGATAATGAAATAATTTTATTACTTACAGAAATAAACCAACAACCATTCGAGATATTATAATATTAATAAGGATAAAAATGATGATGGTAACTGATATGATGTGGAAGAAGATGTATATCATTTTGAGTAATAGTTATACAATCGATGTGCCTTACGAATGGTTGAATTATAATGTTGACGATATGAACAAAATTTTTAAAATTGTTGAACAAATAATTCTCGAGAGATACAATGATATATGGGGTGCAAAAATTGTAATGATGTGCGGTGTTTATCGATTCGTGACAACTAATAAAATAATCAGAGACTATGGCCACTCTAATGATTATGATATAGCGATTCGACAAAATCAGGAGATAGCTGCAACGTTGCCAACCTCACGACTGCAACCGATCGAAGGACCGACGATTCGTCGGCGACTGCGTTGGTTGTCATCAATAATTATAAGAAATCTGCGGGCAAATCAACAATGATAAATATTATTGTATCACATATCAATAAAAAAATATTTGAATGTGAGAATATATGAAAATGTGTATTGTTTCTTTATTTATAAATAGTGAAATAAACCTTCGCATCTCGTTAGTCGTAATAACAAAGTCATCATCATCATCATGCGATTTGTGAAACAACCAACGTCGATCAGAGTGACGTATGATGGGGGGAGAGAAGAAATGTTTGAGAAGAAAAAAAAACGTCGACACGGCGCTCTGTTACCGAACACTATACGATCGATCGTGTGCGGTCCATCGAATTGCGGCAAAACTAATAAATGGTGAAAAAAGTTAAGACAAGTACATTTACACCCCAAAACACTATAAATGAAAAAACCCTATAAATGAAAAACACTATAAATGAAAAAACACTATAAATGAAAAAATACTATAAATGAAAGCACTATAAATGAAAAACACTATAAATGAAAAAACACTATAAATAAAAACACTATAAATTAAAAAACACTATAAATGAAAAAAACACTATAAATGAAAAAAACACTATAAATGAAAAAAACACTATAAATTATCCAATAAGCTTTATGTACATAGATGTTCCTACTTTGCAAAAAGTAGACAAATAATCGCTCTTCACATGTATTGCCAAGTACATTGAAAAAAAAATTAAATCAAATTTACAAAAATTAAATAAAATTAAAAAATTAAATAAAATTAAAAAATTAAATAAAATTAAAAAATTAAATTAAATTAAAAAATTAAATTAAATTAAAAAATTAAATTAAATTAAAAAATTAAATTTAATAAAAAATTAGATAAAAAAAAATTAAATTAAAAAAAATTCAAATTAAAAAAATAATAAAAAAAACTTGTCCGGCCGTAGCGTTTATCGAGTTCATGCAACATACGTCATCTCCGGCCGGACAAGTTTTTTTTATTATTTTTTTAATTTGAATTTTTTTTAATTTAATTTTTTTTTATTTAATTTTTTATTAAATTTAATTTTTTAATTTAATTTAATTTTTTAATTTAATTTAATTTTTTAATTTAATTTAATTTTTTAATTTAATTTAATTTTTTAATTTTATTTAATTTTTTAATTTTATTTAATTTTTTAATTTTATTTAATTTTTGTAAATTTGATTTAATTTTTTTTTCAATGTACTTGGCAATACATGTGAAGAGCGATTATTTGTCTACTTTTTGCAAAGTAGGAACATCTATGTACATAAAGCTTATTGGATAATTTATAGTGTTTTTTTCATTTATAGTGTTTTTTTCATTTATAGTGTTTTTTTCATTTATAGTGTTTTTTTCATTTATAGTGTTTTTTTCATTTATAGTGTTTTTTAATTTATAGTGTTTTTATTTATAGTGTTTTTTCATTTATAGTGTTTTTCATTTATAGTGCTTTCATTTATAGTATTTTTTCATTTATAGTGTTTTTTCATTTATAGTGTTTTCCATTTATAGTGTTTTTTCATTTATAGTGTTTTTCATTTATAGGGTTTTTTCATTTATAGTGTTTTGGGGTGTAAATGTACTTGTCTTAACTTTTTTCACCATTTATGGTGTTTTTGTTTTTTATTTGTCAACTTTTTGCAAAGCAGGAATGATTTTATCTGAAAGAAACTGGCCTCAAGTTTTTTATATATCATGAACGATATTTTTGGGAGTTCCAAATACACAGTGAATCCTTCAATGCGTTTGTTATTTTATTAAAAAAAGTCCTGGAGAAAAAGGGATTCAAAATATTTTAAGGCTATGTTGATCTTTAGCCCCATCTTAAGGTGTAATGAAGCCCTCCTCCTTTCTCATCCGGGCTTGGGACCGGCAACGGCGGAGTTTCATATATTACAAACCTTGCTTTAATTTTTCTTACATTTCGGCGAACTTTGTACCGTATCATTGATGATATGGGATACATTTTTTGATATGTCTATGACGTATATCGTTATACATTTATCACTTTTTTATTTGTTCCAAGAAAAACATATAACTGTCTTTTGCATTTCTGGGCCAATTTTTTTGTTCAGTTTTCGTATCATTGGCACAAATCCAACTAGATGTGCCATATCTGAGCATGCTAGTATAATAACCATTATCTACGGTTAAACCGTGATGAAATAGCGCACTTTTAACTTTGTACTTACTACCACAAATTATAATGGTGCTTGTGGGAACAGATTTGATACTACAATTTTTCTCCCTACGTAGCTTTGAAGTTTTTGTATCGACAGTCATCAGAACAAGTTGTAGAATCAATACTTGTTTTGTATTCGATACTGAAGTATTCATAATCATGTTAGTCTCGCTGCAGTGACTACACTGTCCCTTAATATTGTGCCATTGGGATAAATGACTGTCCATTATCTCTTGTAAAGTTAAAGATTTTTTTGCCACCGGGATAGTAAGTAATAGAACATTATTAGGTTGCTCTTTTGCTGTGGTATAATCACATGCTTTACAACGGATTTTTATAATTAATTTATTTTCAACGTTGTTTTTTACTATTTCGAATTTTGCGCATAGGGCGTTTAAAAATTCTGGCGCATCGTGTTGTTTGTTTTCAATAAACGGCCCACCCAAGTGGTTTCTCACGTCTAGTGTCTTTAAATCTTTTTTCCCGTCAATATATGCACGTACGAGATTCGCTAGCGCGTCGTCTTCTTCGGGTTTGCTCTCTAAAAGTTTTGCTCTGATAACTTGGCAATTACAAATGCATTGCATAATGGCATTAGCATAACTCGATATACCATCTGTATTTTGCAGTCCATGAACTTGCCAGGATTTGTTTTCGGGTATACCATTATTTGATTGTTGACAATCAGTTATATGCTTAGGTAATGCCCAGATTACATCTGCAACTTTTTTTCCGCGTTCTTTAGAAACTGCCATTTGCGCAAGGTCTGGGCGATACTGTTTTCTCAAACGATTATATTCAATCACAGACGATTCACTGGCTTTAATCGAATGAGGATCATAATTAATCAAATGTAATCCATCGAGAGAAGTTACACGTGAAAGAGCAACGTATATCTGCCCGCAACTAAATATTGAATTTCCAGCATCGATTACAGCATTATTCAAACTTAATCCTTGACTCTTATGTATTGTAATGCCATAACTCAGACACAAAGGAAATTGTTTGCGAATAACGTATACTTTGTCCATTAATTGGAACTTGACGCTGACTCTTTCGAGTTCATATTGTGCTCCCGTCGTTGTACAGATTTTTACCTTTTCAACATCATCAGTATCGATGGCTTGAGTAACAGAAACAACGGTACCAATAGTTCCGTTAACAAGGCCAATCGTGACATCAATATTTCGTCTGACCATGACTTTCGCTCCTATTTTAATGTTTATAACTTGAGCTAAACCAGCCGTATATGAAGTGGCCGCATCATCACGAGCTAAGATTTCTGATACTTTCTTTTTATTATAACGGGGGCATTCTACGCTATCTTGAGCAGTCAATTTTATTTCCACCGCGGATATACGGTTAATCATGACTTCATTAAGAACATCACATAAATGACAAGTGGGCAGTAAACAAACTGTATCAAGAGGCAACTTATCAATATAGTCACACAATTCTTGTATTCTATCAGTGAATTCGACGGACTTAAAATTGATTTTTCTAGACTCCAGAACTTCGTTATCTGCGGTAGTTGTAAATCCTAAACGAACACGTGAGAGGATTTCCCGATATGAACTGTCATTTCGCTGACGCATATTAATAGTTAGTTCATCGTAACTGAATAATGCAGCCCAAATATCGCAACTTCCCAATGAGTCCAACAATTTGTCTGCCTTGGATGTAGCAAGTTTAATGAATGCTGGTTCTTCTCGCACCGGTGGTAACTGAAGCAAATCGCCGAACAGCAAAACGTGTTTTTATTTCCAAACCAACCGTCATCAATGTTTGAAGTATTAAAAATTTCGGTCAATCTAAGATGTATATATAGCAGAGTGATGTTGGAGATCATCGACACCTCGTCAATAACGATTAAAGTCACGTTCTTTAAATTTTCACGAATTACTTTCAAAACAGCATCAGAGAGTGATTTGTATCGTGGTGTCTGGCCATGTTCAACTGGCAACTGGAATAGCCTATGCACTGTTAAACCGTTGATGCCGAACGCTG
Organism: Ichneumon xanthorius; assembly: GCA_917499995.1. NCBI lineage: Eukaryota > Metazoa > Arthropoda > Insecta > Hymenoptera > Ichneumonidae > Ichneumon > Ichneumon xanthorius. The sequence continues at coordinate 274,927 of CAKJTD010000048.1, read as the reverse complement.
CTATACCTGTGGGTGCGGTTATAGCTGTATCTTTACCAATATTCTTTTTTATCCAACATTTAATCGTCTTTATCAAGAAACTTTTACCCGTCCCGCCTTCTCCGCTGACATATAATCTTAAAGTGTCATCTTCGGAATGAACAGCACTGGTGACCTTATCGAAAATACGTTTTTGATCGGCATTCAATTCCGATATCATCTGAGTAACATTGGTCATTTCATCATCTTTATCTCCGATGTCTTTGAAGTCCTTCATAGCATCGTCAGCTTCAATAGGTTCACAACCTAACGGTATTCCGTTCACGTCACAATCATTGGCATCTTCATTCTTTTCTTGCATTGCATTTTCAGCTAACTCCTTTTCAACCAACTTCTTAGCTTGATTCAAGTTTTCCTTAATTTCGCTCAACCGTTCGTGATACTTCATCGCTTCCGTTAATTGTAATTCTATTGAAGCAAATGATTCGGCGTAAGTTTCACGTCCATTTTTCAGTTCATCCACGTCTCTCCATGGTTGAAATAGGAATAGCAGTGCGAAGAAATATTTTTCAGGTTGCGTGTTAACATCATTTCTGTAATGATTGACCAGATAAGGTCTTTGTCGCCGTTTTAAAAATTGTTGGTTACTCAACTCATAATGTTCTACCTGATGCTTTGGTTTAATAGCAACAATGTCATACCATTTAGCGAAATCATACAAACAGGTGTTGTGCAATTCTACAGGTCTCGTCGGATAATAGTTGTCCGTGAAATTGGGACAGAAAATATCGGTTGACTCTCCATCCATAGCTTGAATTACTTTATGAGGCTTTACTTTTCTACTTCTAATAATATTAACGTCTACCCATCTAATAGTAGTCGACGGATCAGTGCCATATAACGAAAGTCCTAAGAGAGTATCGGCAGCTTCTGGAGCACCGCATTCTCGGTTGCACAACATGCGTAACGCAATATTCCAAAGACGACTCGTCAACGATTTCGTAGAGTTGATCTGTTCAAAAGTTTCGCATACATAGCTCTTCTCAGCTTTTGAAATATATTTAGTGCAGTACCAATTTAACAATGCGGATTTTTCACCAACAAATTGAATATCCATATTACCCTCCCAAGCCGTGAGAAGGGCAGGGTTGTAATCGTTGATAGATTTTTCTTCTTGAGACCGTGGCAGATCGTATAATCGGCTTTTCGACTTCAATTGCCTTCTACCTACCACAGCAGTTGTAACATCCCTTATGACCAGAGTATCGGTCATTGGACGAGGGAAACCGAAGCGGCAAGTGCGAAAAGTACGACTTTTAACTTTTTTTGTGCGCATACAATAATTATTATGATTGTGAGTCTGGTGCGTACTGACGCGACGGTATAATATCGGTGACACAGCTTTCACCGGCATTCTACATGTAACATATTTTAATATAAAATTAGCAATTTCTTCAGGCGGAGATTCTCCAAGTACTGGTGCATCTTTTATCCATATCAGCATATGAAAGTGCTGCGTACCTCTTGTCTGATATTCACGTCTCCAAAAATAATGTGTTACTTCACCAATAATGTTAGACTTCGAACACATAAGAGCCAACATTGCACCAAATTTGTTATCTATAAATCTAGATACAGATATAGGGTCCGCAGCAATTAACGCATTGGCAGACTTATGTGCAATCGAAGGATTTATTTCACGAAGATATTCTACTAAGTCTGACCATAAATATTCACTGGGGCTCAACGTGATAAACCATGTTGCCGGCCCATAATGATAAATCATACAATTCAGATCACATCTCGGTTTGCGCCAAAACTGTTCAGTATTTCGCAATCGTCCAAATATCGTGTTGAGATTTCCTTCCAATTCTCCTTGTGCCAACTGTTCTAAGTAACCAGCTGCATTATACCGTTCTCTTGGATTGGTCACATGCATTTTGTGATAAATCCCACTGCTTAACTGACGTATGTTGCTATCATTTAACGCGAAGAATAAATATTGCTGATTCAACCTGAATTGCGAATACTTGGACATTAATCTAGACTTGATAAATTCGAAATCAGTAAGCCGCACCGTTCTGTTTTCGCGTTGCCCATTGATACCATATGGGAACAGATCTGGATAACATTTCAAGTCTAAATATTTATAATAGTAAGCCAACGCGACATCTTGAATCTTTAACATTTGATAAAGCTCGGTAGCCGTTTTATTTTCTTTAGCGGAATACATTGGGTGTATAGTGAATTGTTCATAGTACTCGCTTGATTCTGACATTTGCGTTAAGAATGCTCCGCGCACGTTTCCAGCTTTTTTTACCATATCATTATCCGTATTGACATTTTCATCGATTATATTTTTCCTTTCACTTTCATTTTCGTCCTGGTTGTTTTCACCATCGTTTTCCTCCTGGACTTGGAACTCTACATCCGGAAACTTTTCATTCAACAACAAATCAGATGAATCGGGTATTTTTATTTCAGAATAAAGTGGATTATTTTCTTTGAGCCATATCAATGCGTCAAAAACTTTTTTTATATCTACCAAGTTTTCCCAAACAATTTTCGCCTTTGTAGGTATTCCTCGCACAAGGATGTACAGTTCATGTTTAAGATTAAGGGGCTCAGTTGATGGGCAAATCTTTCTAACTTTTCCTTCCATTGGCAACGGTAAATGAAACGTTCTTCCTATGACTTTATTGTTCATTTGCCTGTGTGGCTGATTTTTTCGTGCTACTGTACCCATTTTTTGAACTGTTTGAAATGCTTTCGCTCTTTGTATCAACAATCTTTCGTAGTCGTTTAAGTCTAATATTTCCTTGGGCACTTCTCTTACGACAAGTTGATTTAAAAGACATGTCGGTGGTAATTTGTTTGATCGAAATTTATCAAGGCAATAATGACAAATATACTCAGGATCAATACGCTCTTTCCGAATGTGTCTCATTAAATCTCGCCAATATATCGACGTTAAGGAAGTTTTTAAATTCTCGAGTTTTATAACGTCCTTACGAAAGCTGAGCTTTTCGCATGAAACGCAAACATAACGGGGTGCGTCCATTGAGCATTTTGTAAACAATTTGAATGCCGCAGAATGGGTAGATAAAATAACGTTCTCGTTCAATTCAATTTCAGTTGTAACTTCAAAAGAGTTGGCATTTTCTTGAGCTTGGAGAGCAATATCACGCAATATGTCTACATTTATGCTATTTAAAGCTTCATCTAAGCAATTTAACTTTTTAAGTGACAATTGTACTTTATAAAACAGTCTTCTCATAACTCGAACTTTTATAAAATGTGGTGATAAAATTTGAACTGATAAGAATAAAGATCTACATTTTTCAGGGGTCATGTAACATGTTAGGCTGTGTCCCAGCTTATTATTATCCTGTTGTCGAACCGTGCATGAGTGAATCATAGAAAATATTTTTGAAACATTTCTAATAGAGCAGGTCATTACTTTTTGAAGAAAATGATAATAACGGTCTATTACTACATCATCTAGCTCTCTACAAAGAGAGGAACAATTCCAGGACTTTTTTTGGGCCTGTCCATTTATTACAGGTAAAATACTCATCGCTTGACCATGGCTATTCATAACAATAACAACAGCATTTGAAAACTGTAGTGGCTGTTTGTATACGGCTTCTACAAAATATCCCTCCGATGATGCTGTATGCTTTCTTATATGACCACATAGGACAGATATCTTCTCATCAATTTTAGGATTTATACATGCGGATAGCTGTGTTAGACAAACTTCAGCCTTTTCTTTAATACGTTCCAACGCAGTTTTGATACCATAAATGTATTTTTCTCTCGTATAATAACACCATTTTATTATCCACTCTGCTTCCATTCGACTTTTGACTGCTGTTGCGTTAAGTTGTGTAGCAACTCGTGTTACGTAATACTCTTTTAATAACAAAATGTTTGTTTTTGTATATGTATTCCGGATACTATTATACTTCTGAGCAATTTTATTTGACGTATTTGCTTTTCGTCGAGCTGTGATGGAAGCCTTATGAGCTGCCCAATATTTTTTATTCTCTGCTGCTTTTTTTGATTTTCGTTCCTCCTTAAACTGATGATATTTATTGCGCTTTGCACACCGGATATCGGCAATATTTAAAGCATAGTTTTTTCGCTTCCAAACTCTTCTATTCTCTTCACGAGTTAGCATTTGTTTCTTTTTTTTTAAAGCCGAAAATATACTTTCTTCATCGTTAATATATAAATCGCTCAATTTTCTTTTTCGTAGATTCTTTTCAATTCCGTACTTTTCACGTCTTGCTTTATTTATACGATCTTTTCGTATATTCCATTTTAATCTTTCGCGTTCTTTTAGTATTTGCAATTTAGTAGCAGTATTTTGACTGCTTTGCATACTGTTACTATTCACACTGCTTTGCATATTATTTGTATGGCTCGAAAGAGTATAGGTATTTATATCAATGATGTGACTACTAGATACAGATAGTCCAGCATAATTCTCGATTTGTCTATTTTTTACATTATTTATATTACTTTTCTCGTTAACCAATTTGAATTCATCAATTTTGGAATTGTCTAATTGAGAATTATTCGCAAAATTTTGGCTGATCGGTTTCTCAACGTTCAGATGTACAAGAATTTCATAATCATGATTTATCCGATCCTTTAAGCATTGATCGGTAGTATCCATATTCTTATTATTCTCATTAACATCATTTCCAGTTGAATTGATGTGTCGATTACAACTTGGCACTTGCGTAGAATCTGGCTTTAAAATGCAATTTATGAAACTCGGAGTAATATTCGATTTTATACAAGTTTTTTTACGATATATATTTTCTTCTGTTGCAGCTTTATTTGCGCGTCGAGCTTGATTTACCTTATGTTTTCGAGCAGCCCATTTCAATTTATAGCGTTCCTTTAATTCATGCAATTTAGAAATGACATTTGTTTTACCTTTCATATTGTCGGAACTGCTTTGAGTGTCACTCGTTAAATTATCGAAACTGCTTTGAATATCATTTATTAAACTCGAAGTGGAAGTAATTTCTGTACCAATTACATTACTGGATACAGTCGCTGCAGCATGGTTCACGCATTGGGAACTGTTTACCTTATTTGTACAGGTAACAACTTCCGATTGTTGAAGCACAACAGGTTTATATTCTGTACACGCATTAGAGTATTGATCAATAATATGTATTTTCTTAACAATATCATTTTTTTTTATAGCCTCATTATTTATATGGTCGTTACAACGCGACTCTTGCGTTAAATTTGATGATTTTGCAACGGATTTCGCATAGGTATGGTCATGAATATTAAAACACTTCCTTGCTTGTAATTTCATTTCTTTTTTCGTGCGATTCGAATTTTTGTCGTCATTTTGAACCTTCTCATCAAACGATATGGATGGTAAGGGAGTGCAATCGGGCACTATCAAAATTCGATTTCGTTTGTCATGCAAAACAATCGGCATTTTCTTTGTGGATATTTTTGGCAAAATAGTTTCAGTTTGATCCGCTTTTCTATCAAGGCCATCATTTTTGTTTATCTTTTGGGCCGATACCGATGCTGCCTGATCGAAAGTTGGCGACTGGATTTTTCGTGCATTCCTGTCAATTTTATCAATCGTCTTCGAAGGAATCGTTGAAACTTTTTTGCCATTAACTGCGTTAATTGACCTTGATTTGCCTCTGTTCTGTGTGCATTCACTGTCCACAGAATGAATGTGTCGAACAGAGTCAGGTATTCTTTGTGTGTTGTCTTTCTTACATGGAGGTTTCGATCTCTCCAACTTAGGATATACCGCTTTTGACAACCCAGATTTAAGATTAGAAGGTTTCTGCGTTTGAAATGTAACCGAACTTGGGAAATGCTCTATAATATTCGATTCAAATACTTTTAGTAAATGTTTGCGCATTTCACAGGGTGAGTAGGTTACATTTTCGGGATTTTCGCCATACAATACTGAAATTGCAAAGGCAATGGAGAACACTCCACAGTCGTTACTATTAGTCTGCTGCTGGACTCGTCGAAATTCGATGTTTTGCGACGGGTAAAACGGAAACAATCTTTTTAGAAACACTTCGTGATGCCGATGCAGTTTGTTCTTATTGAAGGAATCATAAACGTACACCTTCTTTGTGTCGTAATAACAACAAACCCAATGACCTCCTTCGTTTGTACGCATATTTTCACAACTGTGAAGGATTTGGATATGTTTGGTATCTGGCGAGACTGCTCGAATTTGATCTGGAAACTGTATTTTCCACACAGACTCCATTTTGAACGCGGGGTTAGCAATTTTTAACATCTGTCCAAATGCCTCCATATGATCATCGCGTAACCACCTGCCATAGAAAATGATTTCGGAAAGAGTCATCGCCGCCTCCCCTGGTATCTCCGACAAAGGTCTGATGATGGTCCTCATGTTGAGAATAGATTTATGCGTTGGACTCTTAATTCGATTTAAAATTTGGTAAATGTATCACCGTTAATCGTTTATTATAGAGGCGGAATTATACACTACAGTATAAAAATGTTATTTGTTATTTTTATTTACTTTATTTAACAAAGAATTCAAGTATTTATAACAGTATTACAATAAATATTAATACAATACTACAATTATTAAATATTAATGTATAATTCTACAATTGTATCAATAGGAGCAGCTTTATGAACTTATTTCTGCTACATATTACATCATCAAAATGCTTTTTGTAGTATCCGAAAATTCAATAATTCAGTAATAAACTGTAAGGTGCGAGATGCACCTTGGCACAGAGCTGATCCAATGCAGCTTTGTTCTAAATTGACACGATACAGCTTTGGACAATACTAAGCCAATGCAGTTTCGGCCACAGCTGAATCAATGTAGCTTTGTTTAAAGTTAATACTATTTGAACAATATAAGTAGTAAGGGGTGCACTATGGAGACCCCCCACTCCCATCCCCACTCCTATCCCCACTCCTCGGGCCCGGTCAGACCGCGCCCGGTCGGACCGCGCCCGGAGGTGCGTGTGATAGAGAGGGGGGACGGGAGCGTGTGCGGAAGTCACCACAGTGTACCCCGGAAGAAATAAAAATTTTATTTAATTTATTTTTTTTATTTATTTATATTTGTAATTATGATTTATAATATTTTTATATTTATATTTTTAATGTTCTTCGCTGCTCCCGTGCGCGTTGAAGTTGTAAAACCTGTAAAACAAAAAAATTATTATCATATTATTATCATAACAAAAAATTATTATTATATAACCTACCGTCTATCTAGTGGGCTGGTCTTCATTTTCACCTCGATGCACCCAGCGACGGTCATCGAAGACAGGGACGCGGAGCGGCTCCTGCCCATCCCGCTCCCACATGACGTGTTCAGTGGTGACAGCCGGCGACTGCACGCTGACATAATCAGCGTAGCGCAGCCGCCGGCGACGTCGATGCGTCCTCTCCTCCTCCTCTCCCGCGTATCTCACGCGTTCTGAAAAATAAATAAAATAAATAAAATAAATAAAATAAATAAAATAAATAAAATAAATAAAATAAATAAAATAAATAAAATAAATAAAATAAATAAAATAAATAAAATAAATAAAATAAATAAAATAAATAAAATAAATAAAATAAATAAAATAAATAAAATAAATAAAATAAATAAAATAAATAAAATAAATAAAATAAATAAAATAAATAAAATAAATAAAATAAATAAAATAAATAAAATAAATAAAATAAATAAAATAAATAAAATAAATAAAATAAATAAAATAAATAAAATAAATAAAATAAATAAAATAAATAAAATAAATAAAGTACTAAAGGTGGGTTCGAACCGCGGACGTCTGGTCACTAGGCTCGACCGCTACCGCGTATACCACGGGTGGTGCTGCTTGAAAAGCGTGACACGAACGCGATACTAGCAACGTATATTACGCTTTATAAAATAAAATAAATAAAATAAATTCAAGCCGCGCTCGGGTCACGCTTTTCAAGTGCTGCTTGAAAAGCGTGACACGAACGCGATACTAGCAACGTATATTACGCTTTATAAAATAAAATAAATAAAATAAATTCAAGCCGCGCTCGTGTCACGCTTTTCAAGCAGCACCACCCGTGGTAGACGCAGTAGCGGTCAGTGACCAGACGTCCGCGGTTCGAACCCACCTTTAGTACTTTTTTACCATTTTTTCTTTTTACCATTTAAAATAATGCTAAAATAAAAATGATTAAATAACAGTAAAATAAAAATGGTAAAAAAATTTAAAAAAAAAAATAAGTACTAAAGATGGGTTCGAACCGCGCACGTCTGGTCGCTAGGCTCGACCGCTACTGCGTATACCACGGGTGGTGCTGCTTGAAAAGCGTGACACGAACGAGATACTAGCAACGTATATGCTTAATAAATAAAATAAATAAAATAAATAAAATAAATAAAATAAATAAAATAAATAAAATAAATAAAATAAATAAAATAAATAAAATAAATAAAATAAATAAAATAAATAAAATAAATAAAATAAATAAAACTTACGGATATTGTTCCGTGCCGGACGTGGACGCCGTTCCTCCTCGGGCTCCTGCTCCAAAGGCCCCGAAAGGGGTACGGCCGATACATCCTCGTTCGGTGCACTATTATAACACATTTTTTAAATTTTTTTATAAGATTTTTTAAAAAGATTTTTACGAAGCGATGTGTCGCCGGCACGTTCCCGCTGTGTACTGACGGCCGCTCTTATGAGATCATAGCCGCCGCCCAGTCTCGTGCTGATGCTGCAAAATCTGGAGGCTGTCACAGATATGCACACACACACGCACTGGGTGTTTCACGGCCGAGGTTTTGCAGTATACTGACGGCTGCACGCGGGAGATCGCAGCCGCCGCCCAGTCTCGTACAGAATCAACAAAATCTCGAGAACTGTCGCAGGCACGTGCACACACACACACATGAGCGTATCTGTCGCCGCTGTACAGTCGCTACAATTATTTTTATTTTAGCGCAGGCACGTACACACACAAGCGTATCTGTCATTGCTGTACAGACGCTACAATTATTTTTATTTATTTTATTTATTTTATTTATTTTATTTATTTTATTTATTTTATTTATTTTATTTATTTTATTTATTTTATTTATTTTATTTATTTTATTTATTTTATTTATTTTATTTATTTTATTTATTTTATTTATTTTATTTATTTTATTTATTTTATTTATTTTATTTATTTTATTTATTTTATTTATTTTATTTATTTTATTTATTTTATTTATTTTATTTATTTTATTATCCCGCACTCCTGTTTCACAGCGATTTAATAAGATCGCTTAATAACACTCAAAATCGCTAAGATACGATGGCGGGCACCGCTCTCTTCCAGATCTTCGTTTTCCGATCAGAGAGTCGCCTGTTTTTTGTTCGGCTGTTGCTGGCTTACGACCAGGGGGGTGCCTCATATATCGTATTCGGTGTACAAACCACATGTCCTAGCAAACAGGAGTAATCGGTAGAAACACCATTCGATCCGGAGGTGGCGGCAGAAAATCAGCCTTTTGGAGACGGCACCGCTGCGTCTCCAATTTGATAGCCGATAAATGGTGACCGGGGGTATGCGTCACGTCTTTCTCCTTCTCTCGAGGGTCTTGTTCCTCTTCTGCTATTTCCAGCTCTTCCTTCACGATGCTCAGATCAATTCCGTACTCCATTTTTGTTTAACACTTCACTTAACTTCTTTGACTTCTATAACTGGGACGGTCTCAAGACGAACTGAATATTAAAGACATGCTCGCGAGGAAGATCCGTCTAATTGTCGAGCGTCAGCACTATTGTAGGCGTTCCTCGAGGCCCATGGTCAGGCGCGTGGTCGACGAAAAAAATTATTATTTTAACTTCACTTACAATATTTAATAGAATTATAAATGAACTATTATTTTAACTTCACTTGAAATATTTAATATACGGAAATTAAATAACGATGAGTTGCTCGTTGTATTGCATACTGTGAGCGTGGCGGCACGCGCCACAGAGTCGCACGCCGCGAGTCTGTCAATGTATCATCAGCAATATTCCAGGTGTTCTCCAGACTCACTGCCGAACGTGATGGAATGCATGTCGTGTTGACCAGGAACGAATTCGGAGAACAGAATGATGCAATTTTATCGGTCGTGAAATAAAGATGATTTAGGCTAAATAAATGTTTCGTTTTAATTTAGTACAATATTTTTCAGTTTAATTCGCTGATTCTCCGAGCGAAATATACGCGAGAAATTGCATCTACTCTCACGTGATTGATGTTTTGTTCCGTCTATAATTTATCACTGAAGATTTTTTTCATCGGCAACGTCAAAGAATTTTTTCACGCGGCAGAAATTTTTCTTATCGAACGCCCAAGAATATTTTTCATCGAATGTCAGTTTTTCGATTTTTTAATAACCGAACACTTTTCCGATTTTTCATCACCGACAATTTTCTCATTAGAGGATTCGTTTTCATCGACGAACGTTATCTCATCAAAGAATTTTTTTCATCAAAGATTTTTTCTCATTAAGGTATTTTTCTCATCATAGAGTTTCTCTCATCAAAGAATTTTTCTCATCAAAGAATTTTTCTCGTCAAAGAATTTTTCTCATCAAAGAATTTTTCTCATCAAAGAATTTTTCTCATCAAAGAATTTTTCTCATCAAAGAATTTTTCTCATCAAAGAATTTTTCTCATCAAAGAATTTTTCTCATCAAAGAATTTTTCTCATCAAAGAATTTTTCTCATCAAAGAATTTTTCTCATCAAAGAATTTTTCTCATCAAAGAATTTTTCTCATCAAAGAATTTTTCTCATCAAAGAATTTTTCTCATCAAAGAATTTTTCTCATCAAAGAATTTTTCTCATCAACGAATTTAAAGAATTTTTCTCATCAAAGAATTTTTCTCATCAAAGAATTTTTCTCATCAAAGAATTTTTCTCATCAAAGAATTTTTCTCATCAAAGAATTTTTCTCATCAAAGAATTTTTCTCATCAAAGAATTTTTCTCATCAAAGAATTTTTCTCATCAAAGAATTTTTCTCATCAAAGAATTTTTCTCATCAAAGAATTTTTCTCATCAAAGAATTTTTCTCATCAAAGAATTTTTCTCATCAAAGAATTTTTCTCATCAAAGAATTTTTCTCATCAAAGAATTTTTCTCATCAAAGAATTTTTCTCATCAAAGAATTTTTCTCATCAAAGAATTTTTCTCATCAAAGAATTTTTCTCATCAAAGAATTTTTCTCATCAAAGAATTTTTCTCATCAAAGAATTTTTCTCATCAAAGAATTTTTCTCATCAAAGAATTTTTCTCATCAAAGAATTTTACTCATCAAAGAATTTTACTCATCAAAGAACTTTTCTCATCAAAGAATTTTTCTCATCAAAGAATTTTTCTCATCAAAGAATTTTTCTCATCAAAGAATTTTTCTCATCAAAGAATTTTTCTCATCAAAGAATTTTTCTCATCAAAGAATTTTTCTCATCAAAGAATTTTACTCATCAAAGAATTTTACTCATCAAAGAACTTTTCTCATCAAAGAATTTTTCTCATCAAAGAATTTTTCTCATCAAAGAATTTTTCTCATCAAAGAATTTTTCTCATCAAAGAATTTTTCTCATCAAAGAATTTTTCTCATCAAAGAATTTTTCTCATCAAAGAATTTTTCTCATCAAAGAATTTTTCTCATCAAAGAATTTTTCTCATCAAAGAATTTTTCTCATCAAAGAATTTTTCTCATCAAAGAATTTTTCTCGTCAAAGAATTTTTCTCGTCAACGTATTTTTCTCAGAAACCATTTTTCTAGTTAAAGAATTTTTCTCATCAAACCATTTTTCTCAGAAACCATTTTTCTAGTTAAAGAATTTTTCTCATCAAAGAATTTTTCTCATCAAACCATTTTTCTCATCAAAGAATTTTTCTCATCAAGCTATTTTTCTCATCAAAGAATTTTTCTCATCAAGCTATTTTTCTCATCAAGCTATTTGTCTCATCAAGCTATTTTTCTCATCAAGCTATTTTTCTCATCAAACTATTTTTCTCATCAAACTATTTTTCTCACCAAACTATTTTTCTCATCAAACTATTTTTCTCATCAAACTATTTTTCTCACCAAACTATTTTTCTCATCAAACTATTTTTCTCATCAAACTATTTTTCTCATCAAACTATTTTTCTCATCAAACTATTTTTCTCATTAAACTATTTTTCTCATCAAACTATTTTTCTCATCAAACTATTTTTCTCATCAAACTATTTTTCTCATCAAACTATTTTTCTCATCAAACTATTTTTCTCATCAAACTATTTTTCTCATCAAACTATTTTTCTCATCAAACTATTTTTCTCATCAAACTATTTTTCTCATCAAACTATTTTTCTCATCAAACTATTTTTCTCATCAAACTATATTTCTCATCAAACTATTTTTCTCATCAAACTATTTTTCTCATCAAACTATTTTTCTCATCAAACTATTTTTCTCATCAAACTATTTTTCTCATCAAACTATTTTTCTCACCAAACTATTTTTCTCATCAAACTATTTTTCTCGTCAAACTATTTTTCTCATCAAACTATTTTTCTCATCAAACTATTTTTCTCATCAAACTATTTTTCTCATCAAACTATTTTTCTCATCAAACTATTTTTCTCATTAAACTATTTTTCTCATCAAACTATTTTTCTCATCAAACTATTTTTCTCATCAAACTATTTTTCTCATCAAACTATTTTTCTCATCAAACTATTTTTCTCATCAAACTATTTTTCTCATCAAACTATTGTTCTCATCAACCTATTTTTCTCATCAAACTATTTTTCTCATCAAACTATTTTTCTCATCAAACTATTTTTCTCATCAAACTATTTTTCTCATCAAACTATTTTTCTCATCAAACTATTTTTCTCATCAAACTATTTTTCTCATCAAACTATTTTTCTCATCAAACTATTTTTCTCATCAAACTATTTTTCTCATCAAACTATTTTTCTCATCAAACTATTTTTCTCATCAAACTATTTTTCTCATCAAACTATTTTTCTCATCAAACTATTTTTCTCATCAAACTATTTTTCTCATCAAACTATTTTTCTCATCAAACTATTTTTCTCATCAAACTATTTTTCTCATCAAACTATTTTTCTCATCAAACTATTTTTCTCATCAAACTATTTTTCTCATCGTTCGTTTGTTTGTTTTGCATAGAATAATCTTTTGGATAGAATAATTTTTTGGATAGAATAATTTTTTGGATAGAATAATTTTTTGGATAGAATAATTTTTTGGATAGAATAATTTTTTGGATAGAATAATTTTTTGGATAGAATAATTTTTTGGATAGAATAATTTTTTGGATAGAATAATTTTTTGGATAGAATAATTTTTTGGATAGAATAATTTTTTGGATAGAATAATTTTTTGGACAGAATAATTTTTGGATAGAATAATTTTTTGGATAGAATAATTTTTTGGATAGAATAATTTTTTGCATAGAATTATTTTTGCATCAAAGAATTTTTTGACACTTTTATTAAGGTAGTTATCGCGCGATAACGATTTTCATACGGAATTGTTAAAACTTTACGAATTTGTTATTCAATGCGTCATGAAAACATGTAAATTAAAAAAAAATGATTGACCATCTAGAACGCAAGTTTTTGGGATTTTCGAAAAAGTCCTTATGCACGGCGTTTCCTATCTATCGTGCAAATTTGATTACTTTCTCAATCACCGTAAATAATTCCTTCTTACCATTTCAATAATTTTTTGTACATTAGTTGGATGTTTAACGATCCTTCTCGAAAAATTGTAAGGCAATTCACCATCTAGTTACGGAGATAAAAAATAGTAAAGATTGTTTTATATTGCTCCTGACGCTGGTACGACGCGCAGCAGTGGGCAGCCCCTCGCCGCGCACACCTTGCGACCTATCCCCTCCACACGAATTTCCCCCTATCGCGCGATAACTACCTTAAGCACTTTATGCATCCGATCGGACATAGCTAGGTTGGCCGAGCGGTCTAAGGCGCTAGACTTAAGTTCTGGTTCCCGTATGGGAGCGTGGGTTCGAACCCCACACCTGGCATATTTTTTTGCAACACCGACCGACCTGTCCTGAAATTCATAAAAATTCAATCCACACCTCGTCCCGACGTGGGCCTGTCCTCGTAACGGATGGTGACCATCCGTGTACACGTGTGTCTTCGCAAATGTCACTGATTTACCCTCGATCAATAGCCCGTCGTTCGTTCATTCGTTCGTTCGTTCGTTCGTTCGTTCGTTCGTTCGTTCGTTCGTTCGTTCGTTCGGACGAACGGACGAACGGACGAACGGACGAACGGACGAACGGACGAACGGACGAACGGACGAACGGACGAACGGACGAACGGACGAACGGACGAACGGACGAACGGACGAACGGACGAACGGACGAACGGACGAACGGACGAACGGACGAACGGACGAACGGACGAACGGACGAACGGACGAACGGACGAACGGACGAACGGACGAACGGACGAACGGACGAACGGACGAACGGACGAACGGACGAACGGACGAACGGACGAACGGACGAACGGACGAACGGACGAACGGACGAACGGACGAACGGACGAACGGACGAACGGACGAACGGACGAACGGACGAACGGACGAACGGACGAACGGACGAACGGACGAACGGACGAACGGACGAACGGACGAACGGACGAACGGACGAACGGACGAACGGACGAACGGACGAACGGACGAACGGACGAACGGACGAACGGACGAACGGACGAACGGACGAACGGACGAACGGACGAACGGACGAACGGACGAACGGACGAACGGACGAACGGACGAACGGACGAACGGACGAACGGACGAACGGACGAACGGACGAACGGACGAACGGACGAACGGACGAACGGACGAACGGACGAACGGACGAACGGACGAACGGACGAACGGACGAACGGACGAACGGACGAACGGACGAACGGACGAACGGACGAACGGACGAACGGACGAACGGACGAACGGACGAACGGACGAACGGACGAACGGACGAACGGACGAACGGACGAACGGACGAACGGACGAACGGACGAACGGACGAACGGACGAACGGACGAACGGACGAACGGACGAACGGACGAACGGACGAACGGACGAACGGACGAACGGACGAACGGACGAACGGACGAACGGACGAACGGACGAACGGACGAACGGACGAACGGACGAACGGACGAACGGACGAACGGACGAACGGACGAACGGACGAACGGACGAACGGACGAACGGACGAACGGACGAACGGACGAACGGACGAACGGACGAACGGACGAACGGACGAACGGACGAACGGACGAACGGACGAACGGACGAACGGACGAACGGACGAACGGACGAACGGACGAACGGACGAACGGACGAACGGACGAACGGACGAACGGACGAACGGACGAACGGACGAACGGACGAACGGACGAACGGACGAACGGACGAACGGACGAACGGACGAACGGACGAACGGACGAACGGACGAACGGACGAACGGACGAACGGACGAACGGACGAACGGACGAACGGACGAACGGACGAACGGACGAACGGACGAACGGACGAACGGACGAACGGACGAACGGACGAACGGACGAACGGACGAACGGACGAACGGACGAACGGACGAACGGACGAACGGACGAACGGACGAACGGACGAACGGACGAACGGACGAACGGACGAACGGACGAACGGACGAACGGACGAACGGACGAACGGACGAACGGACGAACGGACGAACGGACGAACGGACGAACGGACGAACGGACGAACGGACGAACGGACGAACGGACGAACGGACGAACGGACGAACGGACGAACGGACGAACGGACGAACGGACGAACGGACGAACGGACGAACGGACGAACGGACGAACGGACGAACGGACGAACGGACGAACGGACGAACGGACGAACGGACGAACGGACGAACGGACGAACGGACGAACGGACGAACGGACGAACGGACGAACGGACGAACGGACGAACGGACGAACGGACGAACGGACGAACGGACGAACGGACGAACGGACGAACGGACGAACGGACGAACGGACGAACGGACGAACGGACGAACGGACGAACGGACGAACGGACGAACGGACGAACGGACGAACGGACGAACGGACGAACGGACGAACGGACGAACGGACGAACGGACGAACGGACGAACGGACGAACGGACGAACGGACGAACGGACGAACGGACGAACGGACGAACGGACGAACGGACGAACGGACGAACGGACGAACGGACGAACGGACGAACGGACGAACGGACGAACGGACGAACGGACGAACGGACGAACGGACGAACGGACGAACGGACGAACGGACGAACGGACGAACGGACGAACGGACGAACGGACGAACGGACGAACGGACGAACGGACGAACGGACGAACGGACGAACGGACGAACGGACGAACGGACGAACGGACGAACGGACGAACGGACGAACGGACGAACGGACGAACGGACGAACGGACGAACGGACGAACGGACGAACGGACGAACGGACGAACGGACGAACGGACGAACGGACGAACGGACGAACGGACGAACGGACGAACGGACGAACGGACGAACGGACGAACGGACGAACGGACGAACGGACGAACGGACGAACGGACGAACGGACGAACGGACGAACGGACGAACGGACGAACGGACGAACGGACGAACGGACGAACGGACGAACGGACGAACGGACGAACGGACGAACGGACGAACGGACGAACGGACGAACGGACGAACGGACGAACGGACGAACGTACGAACGGACGAACGGACGAACGGACGAACGGACGAACGGACGAACGGACGAACGGACGAACGGACGAACGGACGAACGGACGAACGGACGAACGGACGAACGGACGAACGGACGAACGGACGAACGGACGAACGGACGAACGGACGAACGGACGAACGGACGAACGGACGAACGGACGAACGGACGAACGGACGAACGGACGAACGGACGAACGGACGAACGGACGAACGGACGAACGGACGAACGGACGAACGGACGAACGGACGAACGGACGAACGGACGAACGGACGAACGGACGAACGGACGAACGGACGAACGGACGAACGGACGAACGGACGAACGGACGAACGGACGAACGGACGAACGGACGAACGGACGAACGGACGAACGGACGAACGGACGAACGGACGAACGGACGAACGGACGAACGGACGAACGGACGAACGGACGAACGGACGAACGGACGAACGGACGAACGGACGAACGGACGAACGGACGAACGGACGAACGGACGAACGGACGAACGGACGAACGGACGAACGGACGAACGGACGAACGGACGAACGGACGAACGGACGAACGGACGAACGGACGAACGGACGAACGGACGAACGGACGAACGGACGAACGGACGAACGGACGAACGGACGAACGGACGAACGGACGAACGGACGAACGGACGAACGGACGAACGGACGAACGGACGAACGGACGAACGGACGAACGGACGAACGGACGAACGGACGAACGGACGAACGGACGAACGGACGAACGGACGAACGGACGAACGGACGAACGGACGAACGGACGAACGGACGAACGGACGAACGGACGAACGGACGAACGGACGAACGGACGAACGGACGAACGGACGAACGGACGAACGGACGAACGGACGAACGGACGAACGGACGAACGGACGAACGGACGAACGGACGAACGGACGAACGGACGAACGGACGAACGGACGAACGGACGAACGGACGAACGGACGAACGGACGAACGGACGAACGGACGAACGGACGAACGGACGAACGGACGAACGGACGAACGGACGAACGGACGAACGGACGAACGGACGAACGGACGAACGGACGAACGGACGAACGGACGAACGGACGAACGGACGAACGGACGAACGGACGAACGGACGAACGGACGAACGGACGAACGGACGAACGGACGAACGGACGAACGGACGAACGGACGAACGGACGAACGGACGAACGGACGAACGGACGAACGGACGAACGGACGAACGGACGAACGGACGAACGGACGAACGGACGAACGGACGAACGGACGAACGGACGAACGGACGAACGGACGAACGGACGAACGGACGAACGGACGAACGGACGAACGGACGAACGGACGAACGGACGAACGGACGAACGGACGAACGGACGAACGGACGAACGGACGAACGGACGAACGGACGAACGGACGAACGGACGAACGGACGAACGGACGAACGGACGAACGGACGAACGGACGAACGGACGAACGGACGAACGGACGAACGGACGAACGGACGAACGGACGAACGGACGAACGGACGAACGGACGAACGGACGAACGGACGAACGGACGAACGGACGAACGGACGAACGGACGAACGGACGAACGGACGAACGGACGAACGGACGAACGGACGAACGGACGAACGGACGAACGGACGAAGGGACGAACGGACGAACGGACGAACGGACGAACGGACGAACGGACGAACGGACGAACGGACGAACGGACGAACGGACGAACGGACGAACGGACGAACGGACGAACGGACGAACGGACGAACGGACGAACGGACGAACGGACGAACGGACGAACGGACGAACGGACGAACGGACGAACGGACGAACGGACGAACGGACGAACGGACGAACGGACGAACGGACGAACGGACGAACGGACGAACGGACGAACGGACGAACGGACGAACGGACGAACGGACGAACGGACGAACGGACGAACGGACGAACGGACGAACGGACGAACGGACGAACGGACGAACGGACGAACGGACGAACGGACGAACGGACGAACGGACGAACGGACGAACGGACGAACGGACGAACGGACGAACGGACGAACGGACGAACGGACGAACGGACGAACGGACGAACGGACGAACGGACGAACGGACGAACGGACGAACGGACGAACGGACGAACGGACGAACGGACGAACGGACGAACGGACGAACGGACGAACGGACGAACGGACGAACGGACGAACGGACGAACGGACGAACGGACGAATGGACGAACGGACGAACGGACGAACGGACGAACGGACGAACGGACGAACGGACGAACGGACGAACGGACGAACGGACGAACGGACGAACGGACGAACGGACGAACGGACGAACGGACGAACGGACGAACGGACGAACGGACGAACGGACGAACGGACGAACGGACGAACGGACGAACGGACGAACGGACGAACGGACGAACGGACGAACGGACGAACGGACGAACGGACGAACGGACGAACGGACGAACGGACGAACGGACGAACGGACGAACGGACGAACGGACGAACGGACGAACGGACGAACGGACGAACGGACGAACGGACGAACGGACGAACGGACGAACGGACGAACGGACGACCGGACGAACGGACGAACGGACGAACGGACGAACGGACGAACGGACGAACGGACGAACGGACGAACGGACGAACGGACGAACGGACGAACGGACGAACGGACGAACGGACGAACGGACGAACGGACGAACGGACGAACGGACGAACGGACGAACGGACGAACGGACGAACGGACGAACGGACGAACGGACGAACGGACGAACGGACGAACGGACGAACGGACGAACGGACGAACGGACGAACGGACGAACGGACGAACGGACGAACGGACGAACGGACGAACGGACGAACGGACGAACGGACGAACGGACGAACGGACGAACGGACGAACGGACGAACGGACGAACGGACGAACGGACGAACGGACGAACGGACGAACGGACGAACGGACGAACGGACGAACGGACGAACGGACGAACGGACGAACGGACGAACGGACGAACGGACGAACGGACGAACGGACGAACGGACGAACGGACGAACGGACGAACGGACGAACGGACGAACGGACGAACGGACGAACGGACGAACGGACGAACGGACGAACGGACGAACGGACGAACGGACGAACGGACGAACGGACGAACGGACGAACGGACGAACGGACGAACGGACGAACGGACGAACGGACGAACGGACGAACGGACGAACGGACGAACGGACGAACGGACGAACGGACGAACGGACGAACGGACGAACGGACGAACGGACGAACGGACGAACGGACGAACGGACGAACGGACGAACGGACGAACGGACGAACGGACGAACGGACGAACGGACGAACGGACGAACGGACGAACGGACGAACGGACGAACGGACGAACGGACGAACGGACGAACGGACGAACGGACGAACGGACGAACGGACGAACGGACGAACGGACGAACGGACGAACGGACGAACGGACGAACGGACGAACGGACGAACGGACGAACGGACGAACGGACGAACGGACGAACGGACGAACGGACGAACGGACGAACGGACGAACGGACGAACGGACGAACGGACGAACGGACGAACGGACGAACGGACGAACGGACGAACGGACGAACGGACGAACGGACGAACGGACGAACGGACGAACGGACGAACGGACGAACGGACGAACGGACGAACGGACGAACGGACGAACGGACGAACGGACGAACGGACGAACGGACGAACGGACGAACGGACGAACGGACGAACGGACGAACGGACGAACGGACGAACGGACGAACGGACGAACGGACGAACGGACGAACGGACGAACGGACGAACGGACGAACGGACGAACGGACGAACGGACGAACGGACGAACGGACGAACGGACGAACGGACGAACGGACGAACGGACGAACGGACGAACGGACGAACGGACGAACGGACGAACGGACGAACGGACGAACGGACGAACGGACGAACGGACGAACGGACGAACGGACGAACGGACGAACGGACGAACGGACGAACGGACGAACGGACGAACGGACGAACGGACGAACGGACGAACGGACGAACGGACGAACGGACGAACGGACGAACGGACGAACGGACGAACGGACGAACGGACGAACGGACGAACGGACGAACGGACGAACGGACGAACGGACGAACGGACGAACGGACGAACGGACGAACGGACGAACGGACGAACGGACGAACGGACGAACGGACGAACGGACGAACGGACGAACGGACGAACGGACGAACGGACGAACGGACGAACGGACGAACGGACGAACGGACGAACGGACGAACGGACGAACGGACGAACGGACGAACGGACGAACGGACGAACGGACGAACGGACGAACGGACGAACGGACGAACGGACGAACGGACGAACGGACGAACGGACGAACGGACGAACGGACGAACGGACGAACGGACGAACGGACGAACGGACGAACGGACGAACGGACGAACGGACGAACGGACGAACGGACGAACGGACGAACGGACGAACGGACGAACGGACGAACGGACGAACGGACGAACGGACGAACGGACGAACGGACGAACGGACGAACGGACGAACGGACGAACGGACGAACGGACGAACGGACGAACGGACGAACGGACGAACGGACGAACGGACGAACGGACGAACGGACGAACGGACGAACGGACGAACGGACGAACGGACGAACGGACGAACGGACGAACGGACGAACGGACGAACGGACGAACGGACGAACGGACGAACGGACGAACGGACGAACGGACGAACGGACGAACGGACGAACGGACGAACGGACGAACGGACGAACGGACGAACGGACGAACGGACGAACGGACGAACGGACGAACGGACGAACGGACGAACGGACGAACGGACGAACGGACGAACGGACGAACGGACGAACGGACGAACGGACGAACGGACGAACGGACGAACGGACGAACGGACGAACGGACGAACGGACGAACGGACGAACGGACGAACGGACGAACGGACGAACGGACGAACGGACGAACGGACGAACGGACGAACGGACGAACGGACGAACGGACGAACGGACGAACGGACGAACGGACGAACGGACGAACGGACGAACGGACGAACGGACGAACGGACGAACGGACGAACGGACGAACGGACGAACGGACGAACGGACGAACGGACGAACGGACGAACGGACGAACGGACGAACGGACGAACGGACGAACGGACGAACGGACGAACGGACGAACGGACGAACGGACGAACGGACGAACGGACGAACGGACGAACGGACGAACGGACGAACGGACGAACGGACGAACGGACGAACGGACGAACGGACGAACGGACGAACGGACGAACGGACGAACGGACGAACGGACGAACGGACGAACGGACGAACGGACGAACGGACGAACGGACGAACGGACGAACGGACGAACGGACGAACGGACGAACGGACGAACGGACGAACGGACGAACGGACGAACGGACGAACGGACGAACGGACGAACGGACGAACGGACGAACGGACGAACGGACGAACGGACGAACGGACGAACGGACGAACGGACGAACGGACGAACGGACGAACGGACGAACGGACGAACGGACGAACGGACGAACGGACGAACGGACGAACGGACGAACGGACGAACGGACGAACGGACGAACGGACGAACGGACGAACGGACGAACGGACGAACGGACGAACGGACGAACGGACGAACGGACGAACGGACGAACGGACGAACGGACGAACGGACGAACGGACGAACGGACGAACGGACGAACGGACGAACGGACGAACGGACGAACGGACGAACGGACGAACGGACGAACGGACGAACGGACGAACGGACGAACGGACGAACGGACGAACGGACGAACGGACGAACGGACGAACGGACGAACGGACGAACGGACGAACGGACGAACGGACGAACGGACGAACGGACGAACGGACGAACGGACGAACGGACGAACGGACGAACGGACGAACGGACGAACGGACGAACGGACGAACGGACGAACGGACGAACGGACGAACGGACGAACGGACGAACGGACGAACGGACGAACGGACGAACGGACGAACGGACGAACGGACGAACGGACGAACGGACGAACGGACGAACGGACGAACGGACGAACGGACGAACGGACGAACGGACGAACGGACGAACGGACGAACGGACGAACGGACGAACGGACGAACGGACGAACGGACGAACGGACGAACGGACGAACGGACGAACGGACGAACGGACGAACGGACGAACGGACGAACGGACGAACGGACGAACGGACGAACGGACGAACGGACGAACGGACGAACGGACGAACGGACGAACGGACGAACGGACGAACGGACGAACGGACGAACGGACGAACGGACGAACGGACGAACGGACGAACGGACGAACGGACGAACGGACGAACGGACGAACGGACGAACGGACGAACGGACGAACGGACGAACGGACGAACGGACGAACGGACGAACGGACGAACGGACGAACGGACGAACGGACGAACGGACGAACGGACGAACGGACGAACGGACGAACGGACGAACGGACGAACGGACGAACGGACGAACGGACGAACGGACGAACGGACGAACGGACGAACGGACGAACGGACGAACGGACGAACGGACGAACGGACGAACGGACGAACGGACGAACGGACGAACGGACGAACGGACGAACGGACGAACGGACGAACGGACGAACGGACGAACGGACGAACGGACGAACGGACGAACGGACGAACGGACGAACGGACGAACGGACGAACGGACGAACGGACGAACGGACGAACGGACGAACGGACGAACGGACGAACGGACGAACGGACGAACGGACGAACGGACGAACGGACGAACGGACGAACGGACGAACGGACGAACGGACGAACGGACGAACGGACGAACGGACGAACGGACGAACGGACGAACGGACGAACGGACGAACGGACGAACGGACGAACGGACGAACGGACGAACGGACGAACGGACGAACGGACGAGCGGACGAGCGGACGAGCGGACGAGCGGACGAGCGGACGAGCGGACGAGCGGACGAGCGGACGAGCGGACGAGCGGACGAGCGGACGAGCGGACGAGCGGACGAGCGGACGAGCGGACGAGCGGACGAGCGGACGAGCGGACGAGCGGACGAGCGGACGAGCGGACGAGCGGACGAGCGGACGAGCGGACGAGCGGACGAGCGGACGAGCGGACGAGCGGACGAGCGGACGAGCGGACGAGCGGACGAGCGGACGAGCGGACGAGCGGACGAGCGGACGAGCGGACGAGCGGACGAGCGGACGAGCGGACGAGCGGACGAGCGGACGAGCGGACGAGCGGACGAGCGGACGAGCGGACGAGCGGACGAGCGGACGAGCGGACGAGCGGACGAGCGGACGAGCGGACGAGCGGACGAGCGGACGAGCGGACGAGCGGACGAGCGGACGAGCGGACGAGCGGACGAGCGGACGAGCGGACGAGCGGACGAGCGGACGAGCGGACGAGCGGACGAGCGGACGAGCGGACGAGCGGACGAGCGGACGAGCGGACGAGCGGACGAGCGGACGAGCGGACGAGCGGACGAGCGGACGAGCGGACGAGCGGACGAGCGGACGAGCGGACGAGCGGACGAGCGGACGAGCGGACGAGCGGACGAGCGGACGAGCGGACGAGCGGACGAGCGGACGAGCGGACGAGCGGACGAGCGGACGAGCGGACGAGCGGACGAGCGGACGAGCGGACGAGCGGACGAGCGGACGAGCGGACGAGCGGACGAGCGGACGAGCGGACGAGCGGACGAGCGGACGAGCGGACGAGCGGACGAGCGGACGAGCGGACGAGCGGACGAGCGGACGAGCGGACGAGCGGACGAGCGGACGAGCGGACGAGCGGACGAGCGGACGAGCGGACGAGCGGACGAGCGGACGAGCGGACGAGCGGACGAGCGGACGAGCGGACGAGCGGACGAGCGGACGAGCGGACGAGCGGACGAGCGGACGAGCGGACGAGCGGACGAGCGGACGAGCGGACGAGCGGACGAGCGGACGAGCGGACGAGCGGACGAGCGGACGAGCGGACGAGCGGACGAGCGGACGAGCGGACGAGCGGACGAGCGGACGAGCGGACGAGCGGACGAGCGGACGAGCGGACGAGCGGACGAGCGGACGAGCGGACGAGCGGACGAGCGGACGAGCGGACGAGCGGACGAGCGGACGAGCGGACGAGCGGACGAGCGGACGAGCGGACGAGCGGACGAGCGGACGAGCGGACGAGCGGACGAGCGGACGAGCGGACGAGCGGACGAGCGGACGAGCGGACGAGCGGACGAGCGGACGAGCGGACGAGCGGACGAGCGGACGAGCGGACGAGCGGACGAGCGGACGAGCGGACGAGCGGACGAGCGGACGAGCGGACGAGCGGACGAGCGGACGAGCGGACGAGCGGACGAGCGGACGAGCGGACGAGCGGACGAGCGGACGAGCGGACGAGCGGACGAGCGGACGAGCGGACGAGCGGACGAGCGGACGAGCGGACGAGCGGACGAGCGGACGAGCGGACGAGCGGACGAGCGGACGAGCGGACGAGCGGACGAGCGGACGAGCGGACGAGCGGACGAGCGGACGAGCGGACGAGCGGACGAGCGGACGAGCGGACGAGCGGACGAGCGGACGAGCGGACGAGCGGACGAGCGGACGAGCGGACGAGCGGACGAGCGGACGAGCGGACGAGCGGACGAGCGGACGAGCGGACGAGCGGACGAGCGGACGAGCGGACGAGCGGACGAGCGGACGAGCGGACGAGCGGACGAGCGGACGAGCGGACGAGCGGACGAGCGGACGAGCGGACGAGCGGACGAGCGGACGAGCGGACGAGCGGACGAGCGGACGAGCGGACGAGCGGACGAGCGGACGAGCGGACGAGCGGACGAGCGGACGAGCGGACGAGCGGACGAGCGGACGAGCGGACGAGCGGACGAGCGGACGAGCGGACGAGCGGACGAGCGGACGAGCGGACGAGCGGACGAGCGGACGAGCGGACGAGCGGACGAGCGGACGAGCGGACGAGCGGACGAGCGGACGAGCGGACGAGCGGACGAGCGGACGAGCGGACGAGCGGACGAGCGGACGAGCGGACGAGCGGACGAGCGGACGAGCGGACGAGCGGACGAGCGGACGAGCGGACGAGCGGACGAGCGGACGAGCGGACGAGCGGACGAGCGGACGAGCGGACGAGCGGACGAGCGGACGAGCGGACGAGCGGACGAGCGGACGAGCGGACGAGCGGACGAGCGGACGAGCGGACGAGCGGACGAGCGGACGAGCGGACGAGCGGACGAGCGGACGAGCGGACGAGCGGACGAGCGGACGAGCGGACGAGCGGACGAGCGGACGAGCGGACGAGCGGACGAGCGGACGAGCGGACGAGCGGACGAGCGGACGAGCGGACGAGCGGACGAGCGGACGAGCGGACGAGCGGACGAGCGGACGAGCGGACGAGCGGACGAGCGGACGAGCGGACGAGCGGACGAGCGGACGAGCGGACGAGCGGACGAGCGGACGAGCGGACGAGCGGACGAGCGGACGAGCGGACGAGCGGACGAGCGGACGAGCGGACGAGCGGACGAGCGGACGAGCGGACGAGCGGACGAGCGGACGAGCGGACGAGCGGACGAGCGGACGAGCGGACGAGCGGACGAGCGGACGAGCGGACGAGCGGACGAGCGGACGAGCGGACGAGCGGACGAGCGGACGAGCGGACGAGCGGACGAGCGGACGAGCGGACGAGCGGACGAGCGGACGAGCGGACGAGCGGACGAGCGGACGAGCGGACGAGCGGACGAGCGGACGAGCGGACGAGCGGACGAGCGGACGAGCGGACGAGCGGACGAGCGGACGAGCGGACGAGCGGACGAGCGGACGAGCGGACGAGCGGACGAGCGGACGAGCGGACGAGCGGACGAGCGGACGAGCGGACGAGCGGACGAGCGGACGAGCGGACGAGCGGACGAGCGGACGAGCGGACGAGCGGACGAGCGGACGAGCGGACGAGCGGACGAGCGGACGAGCGGACGAGCGGACGAGCGGACGAGCGGACGAGCGGACGAGCGGACGAGCGGACGAGCGGACGAGCGGACGAGCGGACGAGCGGACGAGCGGACGAGCGGACGAGCGGACGAGCGGACGAGCGGACGAGCGGACGAGCGGACGAGCGGACGAGCGGACGAGCGGACGAGCGGACGAGCGGACGAGCGGACGAGCGGACGAGCGGACGAGCGGACGAGCGGACGAGCGGACGAGCGGACGAGCGGACGAGCGGACGAGCGGACGAGCGGACGAGCGGACGAGCGGACGAGCGGACGAGCGGACGAGCGGACGAGCGGACGAGCGGACGAGCGGACGAGCGGACGAGCGGACGAGCGGACGAGCGGACGAGCGGACGAGCGGACGAGCGGACGAGCGGACGAGCGGACGAGCGGACGAGCGGACGAGCGGACGAGCGGACGAGCGGACGAGCGGACGAGCGGACGAGCGGACGAGCGGACGAGCGGACGAGCGGACGAGCGGACGAGCGGACGAGCGGACGAGCGGACGAGCGGACGAGCGGACGAGCGGACGAGCGGACGAGCGGACGAGCGGACGAGCGGACGAGCGGACGAGCGGACGAGCGGACGAGCGGACGAGCGGACGAGCGGACGAGCGGACGAGCGGACGAGCGGACGAGCGGACGAGCGGACGAGCGGACGAGCGGACGAGCGGACGAGCGGACGAGCGGACGAGCGGACGAGCGGACGAGCGGACGAGCGGACGAGCGGACGAGCGGACGAGCGGACGAGCGGACGAGCGGACGAGCGGACGAGCGGACGAGCGGACGAACGAACGAACGAAAGAACGAAAGAACGGCTATTTATCGAGGGTAAATCAGTGACATTTGCGAAGACACACGTGCGCATGGATGGTCACCATCCGTTACGAGGACAGGCCCACGTCGGGACGAAGTGTGCATTGACGTCGGTACGAAGTGTGGATTGAATTTTTATGAATTTCAGGACAGGTCGGTCGTTGTTGCAAAAAAATATGCCAGGTGTGGGGTTCGAACCCACGCTCCCATACGGGAACCAGAACTTAAGTCTGGCGCCAACCTAGCTAGCTATGTCCGATCGGATGCATAAAGTGCTTAAGGTAGTTATCGCCCGATAGGGGGGGAATAGGGGGATAGGTGTGGAGGGGATAGGTCGCATGGTGTGCGCGGCGGGGGGCTGCCCACTGCTGCGCGTCGTACCAGCGTCAGGAGCAATATAAAACAATCTTTACTATTTTTATCTCCGTAACTAGATGTTGAATTGCCGTACAATTTTTCGAGAAGGATCGTTAAACATCCAACTAATGTACAAAAATTATTGAAATCGTAAGAAGGAATTATTTACGGTGATTGAGAAAGTAATCAAATTTGCACGATAGATAGGAGACGCCGTGCATAAGGACTTTTTCGAAAATCGCAAAAACTTGCGTTCTAGATGGTCAAGAATTTTTTAAAAATTTACATGTTTTCATGAAGCATTGAATAAAAGTGGCAAAAAATTCTTTGATGCAAAAAATTCTTTGATGCAAAAAATTCTTTGATGCAAAAAATTCTTTGATGCAAAAAATTCTTTGATGCAAAAAATTCTTTGATGCAAAAAATTCTTTGATGCAAAAAATTCTTTGATGCAAAAAATTCTTTGATGCAAAAAATTCTTTGATGCAAAAAATTCTTTGATGCAAAAAATTCTTTGATGCAAAAAATTCTTTGATACAAAAAATTCTTTGATACAAAAAATTCTTTGATGCAAAAAATTCTTTGATGCAAAAATTCTTTGATGCAAAAAATTCTTTGATGCAAAAAATTCTTTGATGCAAAAAATTCTTTGATGCAAAAAATTCTTTGATGCAAAAAATTCTTTGATGCAAAAAATTCTTTGATGCAAAAAATTCTTTGATGCAAAAAATTCTTTGATGCAAAAAATTCTTTGATGCAAAAAATTCTTTGATGCAAAAAATTCTTTGATGCAAAAAATTCTTTGATGCAAAAAATTCTTTGATGCAAAAAATTCTTTGATGCAAAAAATTCTTTGATGCAAAAAATTCTTTGATGCAAAAAATTCTTTGATGCAAAAAATTCTTTGATGCAAAAAATTCTTTGATGCAAAAAATTCTTTGATGCAAAAAATTCTTTGATGCAAAAAATTCTTTGATGCAAAAAATTCTTTGATGCAAAAAATTCTTTGATGCAAAAAATTCTTTGATGCAAAAAATTCTTTGATGCAAAAAATTCTTTGATGCAAAAAATTCTTTGATGCAAAAAATTCTTTGATGCAAAAAATTCTTTGATGCAAAAAATTCTTTGATGCAAAAAATTCTTTGATGCAAAAAATTCTTTGATGCAAAAAATTCTTTGATGCAAAAAATTCTTTGATGCAAAAAATTCTTTGATGCAAAAAATTCTTTGATGCAAAAAATTCTTTGATGCAAAAAATTCTTTGATGCAAAAATTCTTTGATGCAAAAAATTCTTTGATGCAAAAAATTCTTTGATGAGAAAAATTCTTTGATGAGAAAAATGGTTCGATGAGAAAAATGGTTCGATGAGAAAAATTCTTTGATGAGAAAAATTCTTTGATGAGAAAAATTCTTTGATGAGAAAAATTCTTTGATGAGAAAAATTCTTTGATGAGAGAAACTCTATTATGAAAAAAATACCTTAATGAGAAAAAATCTTTGATGAAAAAAATTCTTTGATGAGATAACGTTCGTCGATGAAAACGAATCCTCTAATGAGAAAATTGTCGGTGATGAAAAATCGGAAAAGTGTTCGGTTATTAAAAAATCGAAAAACTGACATTCGATGAAAAAAATTCTTGGGCGTTCGATAAGAAAAATTTCTGCCACGTGAAAAAATTCTTTGACGTTGCCGATGAAAAAAATCTTCAGTGATAAATTATAGACGGAACAAAACATCAATCACGTAAGAGTAGATACAATTTCTCGCGTATATTGTACTAAATTAAAATGAAACATTTATTTAACCTAAATGATATTTATTTCACGACCGATAAAATTGCATCATTCTGTTCTCCGAATTCGTTCATGGTCAATGCGACATGCATTCCACCACGTTCGGCAGTGAGCCTGGAGAACACCTGGAATATTGCTGACGATGCATTGACAGACTCGCGGCGTGCGACTCTGAGGCGCGTGCCGCCGCGCTCACAGCATGCATGTCCCCGTGCGTTCAGGGGGGAGTGAGCGGCTCGCGCTCAGGGCACGTGCCGCGGAGCTCGCTCCATACAATACAACGAGCGACTCATCGTTATTTAATTTCCGTATATTAAATATTTCATGTGAGGTTAAAATAATAGTTCGTTTAAAATTCTATTAAATATTGTAAGTGAAGTTGAAATAATAATTTTTTTCATCGACCACGCCGGACCTCGAGGAACACCTGCAATAGTGCTGACGGTGCATTCGCAGATCTACGCTCGGCAATTAGACGGATCTTCCTCGCGAGCATGTATTTAATATTCAGTTCGTCTTGAGACGTCGTACCATGTGTTTCGTCGCGTTTATTTTTATAATTTTATAACGAACCATGGATGTGCGAATATTCACGACGACCCATATGAATAAGTGCGTCGTATGTGAATGGTCAACGCGAGTGTGCAACAGTTGGGAGCGATGCTTGGAGGAGAGCATTTTTGAAGAACAGCCTGCAGTGCTGCGCTGCCCTCTGTGTAGCGTTATACTTCGCAGCAGTGATTATCCGCGACATACGGGAGGCTGCATGGTGCAGTATACACGACGGCTGCGTCAACTTGTTCGTGCTGCGGGCTTTGTATAAAAATAAAATAAAAATAAAATAAAAATAAAATAAAAATAAAATAAAAATAAAATAAAAATAAAATAAAAATAAAATAAAAATAAAATAAAAATAAAATAAAAATAAAATAAAAATAAAATAAAAATAAAATAAAAATAAAATAAAAATAAAATAAAAATAAAATAAAAATAAAATAAAAATAAAATAAAAATAAAATAAAAATAAAATAAAAATAAAATAAAAATAAAATAAAAATAAAATAAAAATAAAATAAAAATAAAATAAAAATAAAATAAAAATAAAATAAAAATAAAATAAAAATAAAATAAAAATAAAATAAAAATAAAATAAAAATAAAATAAAAATAAAATAAAAATAAAATAAAAATAAAATAAAAATAAAATAAAAATAAAATAAAAATAAAATAAAAATAAAATAAAAATAAAATAAAAATAAAATAAAAATAAAATAAAAATAAAATAAAAATAAAATAAAAATAATATAAAAATAAAATAAAAATAAAATAAAAATAAAATAAAAATAAAATAAAAATAAAATAAAAATAAAATAATTGTAGGCCGTGGCAACAGCGGTGACGGGTGCGTGTGTGTGTGCATATCTGTGACAGCCTCCAGATTTTGCAGCATCAGCACGAGACTGGGCGGCGGCTATGATCTCATAAGAGCGGCCGTCAGTACACAGCGGGAACGTGCCGGCGACACATCGCTTCGTAAAAATCTTTTTAAAAAATCTTATAAAAAAATTAAAAAAATGTGTTATAATAGTGCACCGAACGAGGATGTATCGGCCGTACCCCTTTCGGGGCCTTTGGAGCAGGAGCCCGAGGAGGAACGGCGTCCACGTCCGGCACGGAACAATATCCGTAAGTTTTATTTATTTTATTTATTTTATTTATTTTATTTATTTTATTTATTTTATTTATTTTATTTATTTTATTTATTTTATTTATTTTATTTATTTTATTTATTTTATTTATTTTATTTATTTTATTTATTTTATTTATTTTATTTATTTTATTTATTTTATTTATTTTATTTATTTTATTTATTTTATTTATTTTATTTATTTTATTTATTAAGCATATACGTTGCTAGTATCTCGTTCGTGTCACGCTTTTCAAGCAGCACCACCCGTGGTATACGCGGTAGCGGTCGAGCCTAGTGACCAGACGTCCGCGGTTCGAACCCATCTTTAGTACTTATTTTTGTTTTTTTAATTTTTTTACCATTTTTATTTTACTGTTATTTAATCATTTTTATTTTAGCATTATTTTAAATGGTAAAAAGAAAAAATGGTAAAAAAGTACTAAAGGTGGGTTCGAACCGCGGACGTCTGGTCACTGACCGCTACTGCGTCTACCACGGGTGGTGCTGCTTGAAAAGCGTGACACGAGCGCGGCTTGAATTTATTTTATTTATTTTATTTTATAAAGCGTAATATACGTTGCTAGTATCGCGTTCGTGTCACGCTTTTCAAGCAGCACCACCCGTGGTATACGCGGTAGCGGTCGAGCCTAGTGACCAGACGTCCGCGGTTCGAACCCACCTTTAGTACTTTTTAATTTTTATTTATTTTATTTATTTTATTTATTTTATTTATTTTATTTATTTTATTTATTTTATTTATTTTATTTATTTTATTTATTTTATTTATTTTATTTATTTTATTTATTTTATTTATTTTATTTATTTTATTTATTTTATTTATTTTATTTATTTTATTTATTTTATTTATTTTATTTATTTTATTTATTTTATTTATTTTATTTATTTTATTTATTTTATTTATTTTATTTATTTTATTTATTTTATTTATTTTATTTATTTTATTTATTTTATTTATTTTATTTATTTTATTTATTTTATTTATTTTATTTATTTTATTTATTTTATTTATTTTATTTATTTTATTTATTTTATTTATTTTATTTATTTTATTTATTTTATTTATTTTATTTATTTTATTTATTTTATTTATTTTATTTATTTTATTTATTTTATTTATTTTATTTATTTTATTTATTTTATTTATTTTATTTATTTTATTTATTTTTCAGAACGCGTGAGATACGCGGGAGAGGAGGAGGAGAGGACGCATCGACGTCGCCGGCGGCTGCGCTACGCTGATTATGTCAGCGTGCAGTCGCCGGCTGTCACCACTGAACACGTCATGTGGGAGCGGGATGGGCAGGAGCCGCTCCGCGTCCCTGTCTTCGATGACCGTCGCTGGGTGCATCGAGGTGAAAATGAAGACCAGCCCACTAGATAGACGGTAGGTTATATAATAATAATTTTTTGTTATGATAATAATATGATAATAATTTTTTTGTTTTACAGGTTTTACAACTTCAACGCGCACGGGAGCAGCGAAGAACATTAAAAATATAAATATAAAAATATTATAAATCATAATTACAAATATAAATAAATTAAAAAAATAAATTAAATAAAATTTTTATTTCTTCCGGGGTGCACTGTGGTGACTTCCGCACACGCTCCCGTCCCCCCTCTCTATCACACGCACCTCCGGGCGCGGTCCGACCGGGCGCGGTCCGACCGGGCCCGAGGAGTGGGGATAGGAGCGGGGATGGGAGTGGGGGGTCTCCATAGTGCACCCCTTACTACTAATATACCGTCACACAGAACTAAGACGATGCAATGTCGCAAGGAGCTAAAACATTACGGATTCGTAGAAAACTATTAGGATATGGAGCTAAAATGATTCAGCTTAAAATCAAGCTAAAATGATTCGGGTTCGCACTGAGCGAAGACAATTCAGCTTTGTATCCAGCGGGGGAATTTTTAACTTCGCAAATCGAGCTGTGACGATTCAGGTTTCTCATAATCTTGTGCGTGACAGCTCTATAATCAGCTGAGTCTATAAAACTTGTCGATGCAATGCTATGTTGCAACTTATAAAAAGCTGAGACGTTGCAACTTTTAGACAAGCTGAGGCAATTTTCAGCTTCGTACTAAACAGAGATAAGGCAGCTTCGCACTGTGCTGTGAACGATTCACCTTCGCACTGCGATGTGGGTGATTCTCCTTTGCACTGCGCTGTGGATAATTCACCTTCGCACTGCGCTGTGAATAATTGACCTTCGCACTGCGCTGTGGATAATTCACCTTCGCACTGCGCTGTGGATCACCTTCGCACTGCGCTGTGGATGATTCACCTTTGCTGCGCTGTGGTCGATTCACCTTTGCACTGAGCTGAGACAATTTAAATGTTTAATAATCATAAACGTTGCAGCGCAGACTGAGCTGGATCAATGCAGCGCAGACTGAGCTGGATCGATGCAGCGCAAACTGAGCTGGATCAATGAAATTTTTTCTATACCAGTACGTTGCAGCTTTGTATAAAGCTGGATAATATACTAGTACGTTGCAGCTTTGTATAAAGCTGGATAATATACTAGTACGTTGCAGCTTTGTAAAAAGCTGGATAATATACCAGTACGTTGCAGCTTTGTAAAAAGCTGGATCGATGGAGCGGGGTAAAAAAAAAGTTGTACACCTTTATGATGTAGTATTTACTGAGAACTAAGGCTTTTAAAGAAATAAATTCTTAGAATCTCCGAATAGAGGTTAGAAGTCCTTTTTTGAACGGTTGATAAAAAGCGACTGTTCGAAAAGGGTATTAAAACCACCAGTGAAGATGGTAAGAATTCCGAAATTCCTTTAATTATTCGTTTCACCACAAGTCGGCAGTTGTAACGATAACGAATGATTATAGCAATGTAGGTATACTACGATGCGATTTCGCCGAGAGAGAAGTGACCACCATTACCGACAGTTCAAATGCGATGTCCGCACACTAAACATGAGATTGTAGGAAAAATTTAAGGCAATTTGTATTGTATTTGTCATCACTGATCACAAAACTACAACTCATCTCATTTTACTCTTGGCGTGATATTTGAAATTCAGAAATTCGTGACAGGCGTAAAAAAATTCATTCAAAATAAAATCTAATAGCGCCAATAGATTTCGGACAAATTCAATATCAATGGTCTTTCATCATAGTGTTGTATTCGTATCGATTTATACAAAGAAACAGAAAAAATTAAAAATGGACAACGAGACTGAAATTGAAAGTTTATTTGCTGCTTCATTCAAAGTATCAAGTAAAAATAAAAATTAGAATCTGTCATAAGTCGTAGGATGAGAAACTGCAACGTAGCCATCGTAGCCCTCATCTTGAGAATAGATTGGTCCATTGCTGTTGCTCGGACGCCTTCGGTTGAGGTTGTGGCTACAAAATGTAATGAGATGCTATGTATATAGAAACTGGTTAATTTCATAATATAATTATTTATTTATTATACTCACTTGTATTGACGCTGCTTCAACACACGATTATAGGATCCTGGTTTTATATTTTCCAAAGCTAGTTGCCCCTCGTTGCTAGACGACGAATCAGCATCACACTGCTCGATCAATGCTTTCTTCACCTCCGCTTGGATGAGATGTTTATACTTTCTTTTAATTTCCTCTTCATTTGCCTTCTTTTCCCTCTCCTCTCTTACACGCTCATCTATAATTTTTTGCACCATATTTCTTTCGTCTTCATCTTCTATCTGTATGATCTTTCGGATTTTCCTTTTCGTTCCACCGATCTCTTCACTCTTGCTGTCGCGATGGCGTGATTCTTGTACTTCTAGCTCGATTAATTTCTTTTCAATCTCGATAGCTATCCGTTTCTTTAACATTTCGTCGATCTGCTGTGGAATTTCCTGACGAAAGTTCGATTCCCATTTCTTAAATTTTTTCTCTTGGCTAACCAATTTCTGCTTCATTTTTGTGATGGATGCGACTGTTGCCTGCAATTCTGCGTCGATATTCTTGTTTCTTTTTTTTCAGCATTCCGGTCGTTATCTTCGATTTTTTTCTTTTCTTGTGATGAATCCGAACCCTTTTCTAAATCTCCTAACGAATTGTCTGTAAATAAAAAACACATTAATATGCACATTCATTACGTTAAAAAACTGTTATATATAATTTTTCAATAGTTACCTGACATCTCGTTCGCGTTTCGTTCACACAGAGATAGTACTGAGGTTAGTACTGCTTGGTACCAGTGAAAAAATAATACCTACGAGGTGATTTTTTTTCGATGACAAACAATTTCGATGATACGAACAATATGGCGTACGTTTCACAGTCATTCACACGTGTTCACACTGTTGAAATCTTCCCCATAGGGATAGGAAAAAAAAAAAGTGGTGTTCACAAATATGCACGAAACGACCACGGTAAAAATTAAGAATAGTGGCTTTCCAGGCGGACTTCAAAATGATTGTAATCACTTGTATGGTCCTACGATTCGTCCGTTCTGTCAGATCGGAATACTATCCGACGGAACGCACCAATAGCAGTGTCGAAATAAGTGATGGGATCATTTTGACAAGCGACCTGGATAGCGCCTAACGCCAGCACATACAAGCTGATCAAGCGTCATTTTACCGACATTATAAAAGTGACGGTAACAACGATTGCGATTGGTTACCATCTATTGAGGCGAATCATCCGTTGAGGTTCACTCTCGTTAATCAATCGTCAATCACGTTACTGTGATGGCCAAATGGGAAAAGGCGCTTGCGTCAACCTAAAGCCATCCCCCCCCCCCGAAGAAGAAGAAGAAGAAGTCAATCACGTGTTCGGATGTACACGTGCGGTTTTATATCTCTTTTTGTTTATTACCGGCATCAAAAAAATTCGGGACCCGCAGAGTTACGTCGAAGTTTTTAAAAAATTGAGAACATAAAATCTGAAGAACGTCGCAGTTTTTTAAATTGTTAACATCGGTTTGTCATTCATTGACGAAATGTCAGGTAAAACAAAAAGTACCCATAAAATTATCGATGCGTTTTTACTATATATTTGATTTAATGATTTTAATTCTTTACAGAATCAGGTAACAAAGATTTACCAAATAATCAAGAGCAGCTTTATAATCAGAAGACAATTCAACTGGCAGAACAGCAAAAAATTTACGAAGAGGTTAGACTAGCAGTGGAAACACAACGACGCGACTACCTCGAACGCGAGATTAAATTGCGAGAGATGGTTGCCGAAATTATCGCTAATAACGTCGAGGAACGTATTCAAAGTGAGGAAACCAAAAAAGCCATTGAGTTACAAGCAATAAAGCAGCTGGCATTAAAAAAAAAAAAAATAGAACACAAAGATGTGTCGAATGACGAAGTAAGCTACGCAATTGACAAGTCGGAGGAAAAACATTTCTACAAAACGTACATGCCATTGATCCGAGAGGAAGTCAACAAAGCCGTCAACAGGCAAGGTGATGCATACACAGTGACTACAAGGGAACGTCAACCTAAACAACCGGGGCGAACGCGAGGTGGAATATATAAAGAGGAACGTGATGAGTAGTAAGTTT
The DNA here is from genome assembly GCA_917499995.1 of Ichneumon xanthorius. Classification (NCBI taxonomy): domain Eukaryota; kingdom Metazoa; phylum Arthropoda; class Insecta; order Hymenoptera; family Ichneumonidae; genus Ichneumon; species Ichneumon xanthorius. The sequence continues at coordinate 237,735 of CAKJTD010000048.1, read as the reverse complement.
ATTGTTTTTGACTTACACTTTTAGAAATAATAAAAGTTAACTCTTTTTAATACTATTATTTTACTTTTTTTTAGCTATCGATACAGCGGAAGAGGTTCTAGAGGCCAGCGAGGGTACAGACGCGCCCATCCTGGTTCACGCTACCGTTCCTTCGATTACCCACCCCTTGGTAGAGATTATTATTATTAGGAACCAAGAACTAATAATAACTATAACTATTAATTAACCTAAAAGCTTTAAAAAAAAATCGAGTCAAGTAATATTTATATACGTCAAAATATAATAAATTATTTTATTTAATACAGTACAGATATCTCTACCAAGTGTTAACTCCATCTTAACTCTATGTTATTAATCTATGTTGTTATATATATAATAATATAATAATAATAACATGGCAAGAAACAGTACGATAAAATAAAGTATTTATAAAATTTCTAAAAATGTTTGGCCCGTTTTTTCAATTTTTTTCAGTGGCGTTTTCGTCTAATTTTTTTTTTATTTTATTTATCTTTATATAACAGATGTTTTGACTCGTGCGAATATATCGTGTCGCTTCGTGAGTTGCCCTGATATATATATATCTTAATTAACAAATACGTGTCGGCATATATATAACCTCGCTTTTCTTAAGCAGCGATGATTAGTAGTTTTTTTTCTTCTCCATCCTCCAGTAGATTTCACGAACGAGAAACGTTAACATAACCTCATCATCATAGGGTGTTTTATAGAGAGTGTGCGACGACGTAGGGTGTGCGATGAGATGACGTAATAGGGTGTGCGAAAAATTTGAGTCCGACCACTGACTGAGCACATTAACGAAAAAAAAGAAAAGAAAAATCGAGCGTTATTACATGCTTTCACTAACAGTCTTTATTTTGGTCGCAATTGTTAGAAAAAAAATAAACAAATATATTTTACATTGCAGCAACAAATGTTAATGCAAATTTGATCCGAGATTAAATAAAAAATTCCTGGGGATGCCTGAAAATCGGGTTCCGTCGCGTAAAAGAGTCTTGGCGCGTCTCGCTCTGTTTGACCGACGGTCGAAATGTACTTGTCTCGAGACGCTACCGCGTCTCTTAATTTGCTTGTGAGCCTGATCGAGAGTTCGAACGGTGTGCGATTCGAGAATGTGTACGTCTATTCGAAATCATTGCAGCAAGCAAAATATCAATATCTTGAAAATATTTTAAAACCACTCAGCAAAGATATTGGATATTATACATTTTCGAATAACAGTGAAGTGATTCCACCCGATGAAGCTATGCCTAATTCAATCTTCATTTTTGATGATGTAGCATGCGACAAACAAAATACGATAAGAGAATATTTCGCTATGGGTAGACACTTCGACATCGATAGTTTTTACTTGTGTCAGACATATGCAAAAATTCCAAAACATTTGATTCGTGACAATGCCAATTTCATCATCATTTTTAAACAAGATGCTATGAATCTACGACACATATTCGACGATCATGTAAACACTGATATGCATTATGAGGACTTTACGGAACTGTGCTCCGCCTGTTGGAAACAGCCTTATGGATTTCTTGTAATCGATAAAGATAGTGAAATATGGTGAAACGTTTCGCGAATTCCGAGCCTGGCTAATATTTAGAGAGATGCCACGAGCGAGAATTTTGCGAAACTTAAGGAAGTCTTTGCCTATATGCCGTTTTGGAGCAAGACGGAAATTAGGGAAATGGTTCGGACTCGACTTATTACGTACTGGAGGCGAGGATTGAGATAGCGAGAATCGCTTCTCAGTACGTGATAAAAAAAATATGTTAGGAAAGATTAGAATAAATTAGTTCTTTAGTTTTATTTCGAGGTTGCCTCAGGGAGAAACTTTGTCTCTCAGGCGGTTCGCGCCACACGAGAGATTTGACCCTTCATCATCGGCAATCACGAGGATCAATGTAATTGAAGTGACTCTCGTGAAGCGAGAGTGAGAAAAAAAAAAAAAAAAGGAAGTGAGTTTAATGGACAGGAAAATGTTTAGGGGTCAATCGGAGGTCGGGAAGGAAGTTAAGGCTTCTGAGCTTACCCTGACCTCACACCGGTCAGGTGACCGGGAAGTTAAGGCGTTGAGACGAGTAGCAGAAGGCTCTTCGTCTTATGAAAGAAAAAAAAATCAAATTGTTTCCCGAGAAATGAAAAGCGTGGCGTGTCGGCGTTCCTCTCGGCTATCCGAGAGCAAAGTCGACGCACGTCCACTCCTTCTCGCTCGTCGCTCGCTCGCGAATCGAACTTGTTCGGCGGTCGGTACCAATTAAGTGACGCTGTATGAGGTGGAACGTGAGGCGCGCGAGCTTGAACGAAAGAACGAGTTTCGAGAAGGTTGACGCGGCAACAAGCGCAAAAGAAAAAGAATAATAATAATAAAAAAATTAGACTGCGATCGGATCGGATACCGATGCGTCGATTTAACCCCTGGCTAATCCAAGGCAGATCTATCGCACGCTCGATACTCGTGGCGTGCTCCTCCGATCGACACGCGGAGTGCTTTGTATCGGGGAGGCTATACCGCGAGTATAAAAAAAAAAATATAAAAAAAATTAACGCGAGGCCAATTTCCTCTGCTGCCGAGGAGCTTGAAATTGGCTTTGCGGTGGGTCTTATCGACGATGGACGAAGCGACTTCGTTCGATCGTCTTCACACGATCGCGGAGGATCGATGCCAGAAAGTACCGGCTAGACAACTTGATAAAAATTTTATGAGAGATTCTTAGGGCTCACGTGGCGCTGCCCTAAGGAGCTTAACACTCAATTTGCTTTTAGAAATAAACGGTGAGCGATTTGATAGTGAACGCTTCCTCGAAAATAAATACCCGGTTATCGAGTGCAAGAATACGGGAGCAAATAACCATGAGAACTTGTGATCGCGTACGGCACGCGGTGTTGGTGAGCGCTGATGTGATAATGCTCACGCGTTTAATTATTAGCCTCGTAACGCCAGTTTTTGAGGTGACGGGTGACTCGAACCGAACTCGATGAGTGCTTTCTTGTGAAATCGTTTTCACGTTCGCGAGTAAAGGATAGTGATTGACTCGCACGTTAAACTAATTTATATCCCCGCGACGTTCCACCTTTCAATAAACTTCCGAGTGTCTCGAACAATTAAATGCTAGTCTCACTTGACAATAAAACATCCACACTCAGTTGTGTGGGGAATATTGTTAAGTGAGTGCCCTAACTAACGTGGACGCGAGCTAAGGACTTCGGCCTTAAGAATAGTAACGAGCGGAGCCCGGATCGTATGTAGGTGCTGACTGGAGTAGACTACGCGTTCAAAAGATGTCGAGGAGCGCTCCGCACGCACTTTTATTGTCCGTGTCGTTCTTGGTCTCGCGAGAGGGGAAGCTTACTCCCGGAATGTCGTAGTTTCAGCTCTGGTGGGATGGCCAGAAGATCGAGTGGGGCCCTTGCCCAAGTCGCGGCGGTGTTCGATTATTATCTGTCGCGAGATGATGAGATCGTCTGAAGATGGGCAGGCGGGCGTTGACCGATCGTCACCAGATTGTCCACACCATGACCGGGAGGGCGTTGTTCCGCCCGTTGTCGGCGACACCCACCTTCCCACAGGTGTAAAAATGGGACGTTCGCGCGCCTTCCTTTAAATTGCACGCCCATGCTATCGCCTTCTCGATGGCCCGCGAAGAGGGCTGTCCCACTTGCGACGGCTCTGGTTTGAGGATCCGTTACAATGCCCTTCCAAGGGGTTGAATATTTGTGGGTGAACGCGAATATTCAACTCCTTTGCTTAGTGGGTGGTGATAGCAAGCCTTTCCGTCAATTGTTCAGCGTCCTGTCTTCTTTTTGGAGCCCTTCTCGTGGACTAGCCTCCGGCGCTCGTCCCGCGCATACTGGAGTTAAGTTCCACTTCCGAGTCATGGCTTCTTCGGTGATCGGGTCGCACTGGGGAGTGCTCCCACGATTGGCGAAACGACGGTACACCTCGTCTCCGACGAGTTTTATTCCCTCGGGCCCTTTGATAGCTCGCAGTCCCGAGCGTCGCGGAATTTTTTCAGGGGGTTCTTCGGGCGCCGGCGCCGTACGAGGCGGGACGAATCGGAGGCGAATTTTGGTGGCACAGCCGGGAATGAATTCCAGAGGTGCGTCTTCGGAGAGTCCCATGGCCGAGCGCTGACGTTTCTCGTCCTCCCGTAGATAATCGAAAAATTGTCCTTCGACCTTCGTGTCCTTCTCGGGTCTTTCACGCTTCGGTTTCAGGTGGCGGTTTCCTCCCTTCCCTTTGACGAACCGTTTCGGGTCTCCTAGTTTGTAAGCGATTCCCTCATGGCTGTCTCCCGTGACGATTTGAGTTGCTTTGTCGCACGACATTCTCGTAACACTGTTATCACTGTACTGGTGAAATTTTCTCGCCGTTGACCAGCATGCGCGGCGAGAGCGTATTAATCGGTTTTGTCACCGTTCCATTCAACACGTCTAATCCTTTGTTGTCACTGGGATCGAGGTATGGGCGAAGATCTCGCGCATGAAACATTCCCCTTTCCTTTTCCAGCTCCGGATATTTCAAAACATAAGAAGTGTTGTTGATCTTTCTTTTGACGATATAGGGTCCCTCGTAGAGAGGCAAGAATTTCGAGATTATTTTGACCGATGGATTGGAAACATTGAGGGCCCTGGCTAGTACGAGATCTCCTTCCGCGAATTCCGAGAGTTTGTGCGAGTCGTTGTACTTTCGCGCCTGCCGGCTTCGAGTCCGACGCATATTTTCTCGTGCACTCATGATTAACGTCTCGTGAGTCAAGGGAGGGCCCTTCCGGTTGTCAAGTAGGTCTTGCCAAGGGCGATCGGTTTTTTTTCCCGTGTGGAGCTCTAAGGGCGTATAACCTGTGGATTCATGGTGGGTGGAATTTATGCATTCCTCCACCACCTTGAGCCACCGATACCACGCATTATGCTTTCCTCCGGTAAGAGTCCGAAAGAATCGCGATAGTCCGCGGTTTGTTCTTTCAATGGGGTTCGCCTGAGGATGTCGTATGGAGGTGAAAATTTTCCTGATGTTCATCTTTTCCAGGAGCGTCCCCCACCTTTTCGCAGTGAATTGTGTGCCCTGGTCCGAGAGAATGGCCTTGGGAATGCCATATTTGGGGAAATAGTCCTCCGCGAGACATTTCCACGTGCTCTCCGTTGTAGCCTTCCGAAGGGCGTACAGTTTAGTGAGTTTCGAAAAACGTCAATTACCGCGAGGATGTATTTGTTGCCGTATTCTCCGGCTGGAAGAGGGCCGTAGAAGTCTAGCGAAGTTAGCTCATTAGGAGCTTGCGGGAGGATGTTCTGCATCTCCGCAAAAATGCCCGGGGTGTACACCTTGCATCGTTGACAAAGGTCGCAGCTCGATAGTAATTTTGCAGTGTGTCGGAATAGGCTGCGCGCGTCGAAGTCTTCTCGAAGCGCCAGGTAGCACTTCCGTGCCCCGACGTGCCCATAAATTGCATGACATTCCTTGACCAGCATCCGTACGTGAGAGTGTGGCACGACAGTGCGTTCTACCCCTTTTTTCACGCGGTAGAGCACGCCCTTCCGGACGCGATATTGCGTGTGTGCCGTTCCTTCTTTTACAGAGTCTTTCAGCGTTTTGCAGTATTCGTCGGCGTCTTGGATGCGTCCAATTTTCTGAATTAATTCTCGGAGGTCCGTGCTCATTTCTTGAGCAAGTTCGGCGATTATGATTTCATCCGATTCTGGTTCTCGATCCGGTCGGCTGAGTAGGTCCGCGACGGTGTTATTTTTGCCCGCGCAGTGAACGATGCGGGGGTTATAATCTTGGATGGCCAGTGTCCACCTCGTTAGCCGTGCGTGAGAGAGTCGGCACTCTCGTAGAAACGTTAGCGCCGAGTGATCCGTGACGATGTTTATTTCCGCTCCTAACAGATACGTGCGGAATTTAGTCAGTGCCCACACTATGGCCAGGAGCTCTTTCTCCGTTGTACTGTACCGAAGTTCAGCGCTCTTCAAAGTTCTGCTTGCGAAATGCAACACGAGTTCGTCGCCATTCTCGTTCTTTTGAAAAAGCACGGCTCCGAGCGCGAAGTCGCTTGCGTCGGTTTGAAGGAAGAAAGGTTGATTTTTTAAGGGATAATAGAGAATGATGCTGTCGCAGAACTTCGTTTTTATGTCCTTGAACGCCTCTCTTTCTACGTCTGACCAGGCCCAGTGCGTTCCTTTGCGCAGAAGGTGTAGGAATGGTACCGTGGCAGTCCCATGTTCCCGAGTGAACTTGCTGTAATAGTTTACGAGTCCCAGGAACCCGCGTAATTGTTTGAGGTTTTTAGGTTCTGGATAATTTTGTATTGACTCGATCTTGTCCGGATCGGGCTTTATTCCTTCTCGCGTAAGGATGTGCCCCAGGAAGCGTTTTTCTTTGCGAAAGAAGTGAGACTTTTCGAGGTTGAGAGTCAGTCCGTGGTCGGAGAAACGTTGAAATAATTCGTTTAAATTTTCTATGTGTTCGTCGAAGGATTCGGAGAGGCACAAAAGGTCGTCGACAAAATTGAGGACGTTCTGAAGTCCTTGTAAGACTTTCTCAAGTCCTCTTACGAGGCTTGCCGTGCTGGTGCTCAAGCCGAAAGGCGTGACGCAAAACTCGTAACACCTTCCTCTGTGGTTAAAAGCGGTGTACTTTCTCGATGCAGCCGTGAGAGGAACTTGCCAGAAGCTGGCTCTCATGTCCAAGGATGTCATATACTGGACGTTTCGACATTCTTGAAAAATCACTTCAGCTGTCTCCATGCGCTCGGGATCCGCTTCGAGAATTTCATTAATCCGTCTCGCATCCAGGCATAATCGGACGCCTCCATCTTTCTTGCCCGAGACCAGCAGCGGGCTGTTGTAGGGGCTTTTGGATCGCTGGATGACCCCTTGTCTCAATAGTGTTTCGATTTCTTTGTCCACTCCATCTCGATACGCGAGGGGGATAGGGTAGCACATTGCTCTGAACGGCTTGTGTGGAAGTATTTTCAGCTCGTGCTCATACGAGTTCAGTCTCCCCGGTCTCTTCCGAAAGACGTCTCGGTGTTTTACCAGAAGTTTTCTCAAAACCTGTTGTCGTTCAGCGTTCAGTCCTTCAGTCCGTGACACCTTCAGGTCGATTTCCTCGTTCGTGATCTCCTCGTTCTCCTCAGCTTCAAGCTTGACCTCGCATATCGCGTTCGAGTAGTCCTCGGTGGCGCGTTTGAAAGGCACAACATATCTTTTATTGGGATTGTTAGGAAGCGAGAATTCGATTTCGTACTTTGCGAGATCTATCTTCGTTTTCAGCTTCGTTAAAAAATCGATACCCAGGATGCAGTCATTCGTAAGGCGGGGAACGATAATGAGAGTGTTCATCTCGTCCTTCCCTTCGATTCGAATCAGAGCAAAGAGTTGACGCGTGACCTTGACCGCCCTTCCGGCCGTTGCACCTCGGACCGATACTCCGGTCAGTGGTAGGAGCGGACATCGTTGCAGCTCTTTCCCATAGGTGGAGAAGAATCGTTCGGAGATGGCGCTGATTTCGCTCCCGGTGTCGATCAACGCGTTCAGATTGATTCCTTGAATGTTGATGAGGAGACAGGGGCATTTCGCTCTTGGTTTATTGTTGTTGGGTTTCTCGCCGAGTAGATATTCCCGTGTGTCCTCTCCGAAGCCAAGCGTCACCTCGTGGATTTTTCTTACTCCACTGGTGACGCTCCCTCGTTTCCCGATTCCTCACTTTCTTCTTCAATCGAGAGGGATTCTTCTAATTCGGGTTTTTCTTCGATGGTTCGAATTTGTTTAATAGTATCGCGGGATTTTGAGTTTACTCGGTTGTCGTCTCGACCCTTGTCCTCACGGCGCTCATTCTTCGGGCTCGATGATTCGGTCGAGCGATTTTTGAAATTGTTTGTTTTATCGTAGCTGTCAGGTTTTTTTGTTGCTCCAAAACGGTCTCGGAGAATGGGTTTTTCTCGTTCGCGATTGCCTGGCCCTTCCTCGTCGTATGACGAGAGTAAGTCGAGGAGTCGCGGGATGTCCGTGATCCCCATGGTTCTAATGGTTGTGCGAACATCCTCGGTGTAATGTTTTTTTATTTTATTCACAATCTCCGCTTCAGAGAGGGCCGGGCGCAGGTCGCGAGCTAGACCGATGAGGCCCATAGCGTAGGCTAGTCGAGATTGCTTCTTCGCTGGATCGTGCCACTCGTATTCGAGACGAGTTTTCACGTTTAATTGTTTTTCCTCGCTCCAAAACCTGCGAGTGAATTTTGTTTCAAAATCCCCCCAATCGATAGTTCTGTCTCGAGAAATTTTCCACCACTGCAGGGCTAAGCCTTGCAGGCATTGGGAAATTATTGTCTTAAAATGGCATTTAGCCACGTAAACGTCCCGGAATCCTCGCAAATCGACCAGGAACTGCATGGGGAGCTCGCCCGCTTTTCCCTGAAAAGTGGGCGCCTCGAGTTTTAAATTTCCTCCCGTGACCGTAACATTGCTTGGGCCTAGGGTCTCCTGCCGCGTCGTGAGATGTGACGCATGCCTTGGAGTACGGGTAGGGAGATTTCCGCTTTCCAGCTGTACTCCCGAAAGGGAAGGGGCCTGCCCTGTGCCCGTTCCTGCTTGCGAGTCGACGTAGTGATCAGTGGCGGGGGGGAGACCCTGATCGCCTGCCTGTCGCGTGTTCGCGTCGTGTGTGAACGTACAGTGACGTACATTCCTTGTGGAGTTCGGTAGCTGTCGCTCCGGAGCATCGAATGTCAGATTCGACAGGCCGTTCTCCTCCCTCCAGCTATCGAGCGATCGAGAGATCGACGCTTTAAAGGTCTCCAGTCTCTGAGATACCCGATGATTCAATTCCAGAAGATTGTGTGTGTGCGCCTCCCTGTCGAGTTGCTGTTGGAATCTCATGTCGCTGAGTACCTGCATGATCGACTGCAAGGAGATATTCTCTTGATCGATGCCCGTAGGCTCGGTCGCGCGGGAATCTGTGATACCGGCCGCACCGACACCTGTATTACCTTGAGCCCGCGCCGCGCTTCTCTCGAGCTCTCGTTGCGCGAGACGCGTGCCCGGCTCCCCTTCCGGGAGAATCTCTGTGTCACCTCGCCCCGGCGTGCTGACCGCTGTCCGGTCTGAGAGTCGTAACGGCGTAAGATTGTTTGTCACAGCTCCCGTGGTCGACATCGTCACCGAGCTCGTGGTCACCGGTGTTGTGGTAGTCGGAGGAGTTGGGGGACCTTCGCGCCGTCCTACCTCGCTCTCGTTATCGTCGCTCATTGTTCTCTCGCTTCGTCGATTGTCACCGGAGCTATTTCGAGAGGTAGAGGCAATTTGGCCTTGACGTTGAGGCCGTTTCTTATGTTTACTTTTCTTTTTCTCTATCACGCCCAGCTTGGTCGTCGAGTCCCTGTTCGGGCGCCATTGAAACGTTTCGCGAATTCCGAGCCTGGCTAATATTTAGAGAGATGCCACGAGCGAGAATTTTGCGAAACTTAAGGAAGTCTTTGCCTATATGCCGTTTTGGAGCAAGACGGAAATTAGGGAAATGGTTCGGACTCGACTTATTACGTACTGGAGGCGAGGATTGAGATAGCGAGAATCGCTTCTCAGTACGTGATAAAAAAAAATATGTTAGGAAAGATTAGAATAAATTAGTTCTTTAGTTTTATTTCGAGGTTGCCTCAGGGAGAAACTTTGTCTCTCAGGCGGTTCGCGCCACACGAGAGATTTGACCCTTCATCATCGGCAATCACGAGGATCAATGTAATTGAAGTGACTCTCGTGAAGCGAGAGTGAGAAAAAAAAAAGGAAGTGAGTTTAATGGACAGGAAAATGTTTAGGGGTCAATCGGAGGTCGGGAAGGAAGTTAAGGCTTCTGAGCTTACCCTGACCTCACACCGGTCAGGTGACCGGGAAGTTAAGGCGTTGAGACGAGTAGCAGAAGGCTCTTCGTCTTATGAAAGAAAAAAAAATCAAATTGTTTCCCGAGAAATGAAAAGCGTGGCGTGTCGGCGTTCCTCTCGGCTATCCGAGAGCAAAGTCGACGCACGTCCACTCCTTCTCGCTCGTCGCTCGCTCGCGAATCGAACTTGTTCGGCGGTCGGTACCAATTAAGTGACGCTGTATGAGGTGGAACGTGAGGCGCGCGAGCTTGAACGAAAGAACGAGTTTCGAGAAGGTTGACGCGGCAACCAGCGCAAAAGAAAAAGAATAATAATAATAAAAAAATTAGACTGCGATCGGATCGGATACCGATGCGTCGATTTAACCCCTGGCTAATCCAAGGCAGATATATCGCACGCTCGATACTCGTGGCGTGCTCCTCCGATCGACACGCGGAGTGCTTTGTATCGGGGAGGCTATACCGCGAGTATCAAAAAAAAAATATAAAAAAAATTAACGCGAGGCCAATTTCCTCTGCTGCCGAGGAGCTTGAAATTGGCTTTGCGGTGGGTCTTATCGACGATGGACGAAGCGACTTCGTTCGATCGTCTTCACACGATCGCGGAGGATCGATGCCAGAAAGTACCGGCTAGACAACTTGATGAAAATTTTATGAGAGATTCTTAGGGCTCACGTGGCGCTGCCCTAAGGAGCTTAACACTCAATTTGCTTTTAGAAATAAACGGTGAGCGATTTGATAGTGAACGCTTCCTCGAAAATAAATACCCGGTTATCGAGTGCAAGAATACGGGAGCAAATAACCATGAGAACTTGTGATCGCGTACGGCACGCGGTGTTGGTGAGCGCTGATGTGATAATGCTCACGCGTTTAATTATTAGCCTCGTAACGCCAGTTTTTGAGGTGACGGGTGACTCGAACCGAACTCGATGAGTGCTTTCTTGTGAAATCGTTTTCACGTTCGCGAGTAAAGGATAGTGATTGACTCGCACGTTAAACTAATTTATATCCCCGCGACGTTCCACCTTTCAATAAACTTCCGAGTGTCTCGAACAATTAAATGCTAGTCTCACTTGACAATAAAACATCCACACTCAGTTGTGTGGGGAATATTGTTAAGTGAGTGCCCTAACTAACGTGGACGCGAGCTAAGGACTTCGGCCTTAAGAATAGTAACGAGCGGAGCCCGGATCGTACGTAGGTGCTGACTGGAGTAGACTACGCGTTCAAAAGATGTCGAGGAGCGCTCCGCACGCACATTTATTGTCCGTGTCGTTCTTGGTCTCGCGAGAGGGGAAGCTTACTCCCGGAATGTCGTAGTTTCAGCTCTGGTGGGATGGCCAGAAGATCGAGTGGGGCCCTTGCCCAAGTCGCGGCGGTGTTCGATTATTATCTGTCGCGAGATGATGAGATCGTCTGAAGATGGGCAGGCGGGCGTTGACCGATCGTCACCAGATTGTCCACACCATGACCGGGAGGGCGTTGTTCCGCCCGTTGTCGGCGACACCCACCTTCCCACAGGTGTAAAAATGGGACGTTCGCGCGCCTTCCTTTAAATTGCACGCCCATGCTATCGCCTTCTCGATGGCCCGCGAAGAGGGCTGTCCCACTTGCGACGGCTCTGGTTTGAGGATCCGTTACAATGGAATGGTCGATATCGAAAAGGATTTAATGAGTTTGCAATGATGTAAATGCAGGCAGGCAGCATTTGTCGATCGAGCGTGAATCGAAGAGGTTGTTCGTGTTCTCATTTTGTGCTTATTTATTTTCATTGGAAAAGAGAGAGATTTGAAGAGAAACAAAGTGAAAAAAATGGCTATGAGCAACGCCGCCGCCGTCGTTCGAACGAGTAATGACGTCATCATCTCCAAGAGAAACGATAAGATTCTGGAAAAAATTGCAAAAACAAGTGACAACGTGAGGAGGAAACACAAAGCGTTGAAATTTGGAAAGATGGAGAAACAAGAGTAGTAAGGGGTGCACTATGGAGACCCCCCACTCCCATCCCCACTCCTATCCCCACTCCTCGGGCCCGGTCGGACCGCGCCCGGTCGGACCGCGGCCGGAGGTGTGTGATAGAGAGGGGGGATGGGAGCGTGCGCGGTGGTCTCCACAGTGCACCCCAGAAGAAATAATTTTTTACTTAAAAAATATTTTTATATATTTTATTATTTTTATTACATTATATTTAATATTCTTCGGTGCTCGATGCACGTTGAAGTACCCTGCAAAAACAAAAAAATGCAAAAACAAAAAATTATTATTTTGATTATATAAATATTAATTTTATTAATATTTAATAATATTTACCTGTTGCTCTTCAGCGATTTAATAGCATCCAGGTGAAGCGCCGATCCTGCTCCTGCTCCTGCCGTTCCCGCTGTACTATTGCGCGTCTTATAAAGGGCCGATCGTCAAATATCGGGACGCGGAGTGGCGCCTGCCCTTCCCGCTCCTGCACAGCATATTGTATAGGAGCCTCCGGCTCCTGCGTGCTCACGTAATCCGCGTACCGAAGCTGCGGACGTCGGCGCCTCCTCTCCCCCTCTCCCCCTCTCCCACGTATCTCACGCGTTCTGAAATAAATAAAATAAAATAAATAAAATAAATAAAATAAATAAAATAAATAAAATAAATAAAATAAATAAAATAAATAAAATAAATAAAATAAATAAAATAAATAAAATAAATAAAATAAATAAAATAAATAAAATAAATAAAATAAATAAAATAAATAAAATAAATAAAATAAATAAAATAAATAAAATAAATAAAATAAATAAAATAAATAAAATAAATAAAATAAATAAAATAAATAAAATAAATAAAATAAATAAAATAAATAAAATAAATAAAATAAATAAAACTTACGGATATTGTTCCGTGCCGGACGTGGACGCCGTTCCTCCTCGGGCTCCTGCTCCAAAGGCCCCGAAAGGGGTACGGCCGATACATCCTCGTTCGGTGCACTATTATAACACATTTTTTAATTTTTTTATAAGATTTTTTAAAAAGATTTTTACGAAGCGATGTGTCGCCGGCACGTTCCCGCTGTGTACTGACGGCCGCTCTTATGAGATCATAGCCGCCGCCCAGTCTCGTGCTGATTCTGCAAAATCTGGAGGCTGTCACAGATATGCACACACACACGCACCCGTCACCGCTGTTGCCACGGCCTACAATTATTTTATTTTATTTTTATTTTATTTTTATTTTATTTTTATTTTATTTTTATTTTATTTTTATTTTATTTTTATTTTATTTTTATTTTATTTTTATTTTATTTTTATTTTATTTTTATTTTATTTTTATTTTATTTTTATTTTATTTTTATTTTATTTTTATTTTATTTTTATTTTATTTTTATTTTATTTTTATTTTATTTTTATTTTATTTTTATTTTATTTTTATTTTATTTTTATTTTATTTTTATTTTATTTTTATTTTATTTTTATTTTATTTTTATTTTATTTTTATTTTATTTTTATTTTATTTTTATTTTATTTTTATTTTATTTTTATTTTATTTTTATTTTATTTTTATTTTATTTTTATTTTTATTTTTATTTTATTTTTATTTTATTTTTATTTTATTTTTATTTTATTTTTATTTTATTTTTATTTTATTTTTATTTTATTTTTATTTTATTTTTATTTTATTTTTATTTTATTTTTATTTTATTTTTATTTTATTTTTATTTTATTTTTATTTTATTTTTATTTTATTTTTATTTTATTTTTATTTTATTTTTATTTTATTTTTATTTTATTTTTATCACTCCTGTTTTATACAAAGCCCGCAGCACGAACAAGTTGACGCAGCCGTCGTGTATACTGCACCATGCAGCCTCCCGTATGTCGCGGATAATCACTGCTGCGAAGTATAACGCTACACAGAGGGCAGCGCAGCACTGCAGGCTGTTCTTCAAAAATGCTCTCCTCCAAGCATCGCTCCCAACTGTTGCACACTCGCGTTGACCATTCACATACGACGCACTTATCCATATGGGTCGTCGTGAATATTCGCACATCCATGGTTCGTTATAAAATTATAAAAATAAACGCGACGAAACACATGGTACGACGTCTCAAGACGAACTGAATATTAAATACATGCTCGCGAGGAAGATCCGTCTAATTGCCGAGCGTAGATCTGCGAATGCACCGTCAGCACTATTGCAGGTGTTCCTCGAGGTCCGGCGTGGTCGATGAAAAAAATTATTATTTCAACTTCACTTACAATATTTAATAGAATTTTAAACGAACTATTATTTTAACCTCACTTGAAATATTTAATATACGGAAATTAAATAACGATGAGTCGCTCGTTGTATTGTATGGAGCGAGCTCCGCGGCACGTGCCCTGAGCGCGAGCCGCTCACTCCCCCCTGAACGCACGGGGACATGCATGCTGTGAGCGCGGCGGCACGCGCCACAGAGTCGCACGCCGCGAGTCTGTCAATGCATCGTCAGCAATATTCCAGGTGTTCTCCAGGCTCACTGCCGAACGTGGTGGAATGCATGTCGCATTGACCATGAACGAATTCGAAGAACAGAATGATGCAATTTTATCGGTCGTGAAATAAATATCATTTAGGTTAAATAAATGTTTCGTTTTAATTTAGTACAATATACGCGAGAAATTGTATCTACTCTTACGTGATTGATGTTTTGTTCCGTCTATAATTTATCACTGAAGATTTTTTTCATCGACAACGTCAAAGAATTTTTTCACGTGGCAGAAATTTTTCTTATCGAACGCCCAAGAATTTTTTTCATCGAATGTCAGTTTTTCGATTTTTTAATAACCGAACACTTTTCCGATTTTTCATCACCGACAATTTTCTCATTAGAGGATTCGTTTTCATCGACGAACGTTATCTCATCAAAGAATTTTTTTCATCAAAGATTTTTCTCATTAAGGTATTTTTTTCATAATAGAGTTTCTCTCATCAAAGAATTTTTCTCATCAAAGAATTTTTCTCATCAAAGAATTTTTCTCATCAAAGAATTTTTCTCATCAAAGAATTTTTCTCATCAAAGAATTTTTCTCATCAAAGAATTTTTCTCATCGAACCATTTTTCTCATCGAACCATTTTTCTCATCGAACCATTTTTCTCATCAAAGAATTTTTCTCATCGAACCATTTTTCTCATCGAACCATTTTTCTCATCGAACCATTTTTCTCATCGAACCATTTTTCTCATCAAAGTATTTTTCTCATCAAAGAATTTTTCTCATCGAACCATTTTTCTCATCGAACCATTTTTCTCATCAAAGAATTTTTCTCATCAAAGAATTTTTTGCATCAAAGAATTTTTTGCATCAAAGAATTTTTGCATCAAAGAATTTTTTGCATCAAAGAATTTTTTGCATCAAAGAATTTTTTGCATCAAAGAATTTTTTGCATCAAAGAATTTTTTGCATCAAAGAATTTTTTGCATCAAAGAATTTTTTGCATCAAAGAATTTTTTGCATCAAAGAATTTTTTGCATCAAAGAATTTTTTGCATCAAAGAATTTTTTGCATCAAAGAATTTTTTGCATCAAAGAATTTTTTGCATCAAAGAATTTTTTGCATCAAAGAATTTTTTGCATCAAAGAATTTTTTGCATCAAAGAATTTTTTGCATCAAAGAATTTTTTGCATCAAAGAATTTTTTGCATCAAAGAATTTTTTGCATCAAAGAATTTTTTGCATCAAAGAATTTTTTGCATCAAAGAATTTTTTGCATCAAAGAATTTTTTGCATCAAAGAATTTTTTGCATCAAAGAATTTTTTGCATCAAAGAATTTTTTGCATCAAAGAATTTTTTGCATCAAAGAATTTTTTGCATCAAAGAATTTTTTGCATCAAAGAATTTTTTGCATCAAAGAATTTTTTGCATCAAAGAATTTTTTGCATCAAAGAATTTTTTGCATCAAAGAATTTTTTGCATCAAAGAATTTTTTGCATCAAAGAATTTTTTGCATCAAAGAATTTTTTGCATCAAAGAATTTTTTGCATCAAAGAATTTTTTGCATCAAAGAATTTTTTGCATCAAAGAATTTTTTGCATCAAAGAATTTTTTGCATCAAAGAATTTTTTGCATCAAAGAATTTTTTGCATCAAAGAATTTTTTGCATCAAAGAATTTTTTGCATCAAAGAATTTTTTGCATCAAAGAATTTTTTGCATCAAAGAATTTTTTGCATCAAAGAATTTTTTGCATCAAAGAATTTTTTGCATCAAAGAATTTTTTGCATCAAAGAATTTTTTGCATCAAAGAATTTTTTGCATCAAAGAATTTTTTGCATCAAAGAATTTTTTGCATCAAAGAATTTTTTGCATCAAAGAATTTTTTGCATCAAAGAATTTTTTGCATCAAAGAATTTTTTGCATCAAAGAATTTTTTGCATCAAAGAATTTTTTGCATCAAAGAATTTTTTGCATCAAAGAATTTTTTGCATCAAAGAATTTTTTGCAGCAAAGAATTTTTTGCAGCAAAGAATTTTTTGCATCAAAGAATTTTTTGCATCAAAGAATTTTTTGCATCAAAGAATTTTTTGCATCAAAGAATTTTTTGCATCAAAGAATTTTTTGCATCAAAGAATTTTTTGCATCAAAGAATTTTTTGCATCAAAGAATTTTTTGCATCAAAGAATTTTTTGCATCAAAGAATTTTTTGCATCAAAGAATTTTTTGCATCAAAGAATTTTTTGCATCAAAGAATTTTTTGCATCAAAGAATTTTTTGCATCAAAGAATTTTTTGCATCAAAGAATTTTTTGCATCAAAGAATTTTTTGCATCAAAGAATTTTTTGCATCAAAGAATTTTTTGCATCAAAGAATTTTTTGCATCAAAGAATTTTTTGCATCAAAGAATTTTTTGCATCAAAGAATTTTTTGCATCAAAGAATTTTTTGCATCAAAGAATTTTTTGCATCAAAGAATTTTTTGCATCAAAGAATTTTTTGCATCAAAGAATTTTTTGCATCAAAGAATTTTTTGCACCAAAGAATTTTTTGCACCAAAGAATTTTTTGCATCAAAGAATTTTTTGCATCAAAGAATTTTTTGCCACTTTTATTCAATGCTTCATGAAAACATGTAAATTTTTAAAAAAATATTGACCATCTAGAACGCAAGTTTTTGCGATTTTCGAAAAAGTCCTTATGCACGGCGTCTCCTATCTATCGTGCAAATTTGATTACTTTCTCAATCACCGTAAATAATTCCTTCTTACGATTTCAATAATTTTTGTACATTAGTTGGATGTTTAACGATCCTTCTCGAAAAATTGTACGGCAATTCACCATCTAGTTACGGAGATAAAAATAGTAAAGATTGTTTTATATTGCTCCTGACGCTGGTACGACGCGCAGCAGTGGGCAGCCCCCGCCGCGCACACCATGCGACCTATCCCCTCCACACCTATCCCCCTATTCCCCCCCTATCGGGCGATAACTACCTTAAGCACTTTATGCATCCGATCGGACATAGCTAGCTAGGTTGGCGCCAGACTTAAGTTCTGGTTCCCGTATGGGAGCGTGGGTTCGAACCCCACACCTGGCATATTTTCTGCAACAACGACCGACCTGTCCTGAAATTCATAAAAATTCAATCCACACTTCGTACCGACGTCAATGCACACTTCGTCCCGACGTGGGCCTGTCCTCGTAACGGATGGTGACCATCCATGCGCACGTGTGTCTTCGCAAATGTCACTGATTTACCCTCGATAAATAGCCGTTCTTTCGTTCGTTCGTTCGTTCGTTCGTTCGTTCGTTCGTTCGTTCGTTCGTTCGTTCGTTCGTTCGTTCGTTCGTTCGTTCGTTCGTTCGTTCGTTCGTTCGTTCGTTCGTTCGTTCGTTCGCTCGTTCGCTCGTTCGCTCGTTCGCTCGTTCGCTCGTTCGTTCGTTCGTTCGTTCGTTCGTTCGTTCGTTCGTTCGTTCGTTCGTTCGTTCGTTCGTTCGTTCGTTCGTTCGTTCGTTCGTTCGTTCGTTCGTTC